>JASDDO010000006.1:408038035-408470535 GCA_030015575.1 Agapanthus africanus | reverse complement strand
ATTAAGTAATATACAAACTAGTATGATACAGTAATGGCCTCTAGGGCATATACACTAACAATCTCCCACTTGCACTAAGGCCATGTACTGGCGTATCGAAGACCTATCATCTCGATCAGCCGCTCGAACTGAGTCTGGGGCAAGGCCTTGGTGAATGGATCTGCAGTGTTCTCTTCTGAAGCAACCCTCCGAACCTCGATCTCCTTGCGATCCACGATCTCCCTGATCAGGTGATACCGCCTCAAGATGTGCCTGGATCTCTGATGGGACCTGGGTTCCTTCGCTAAAGCTATAGCCCCGTTGTTGTCGCAATACAGAGGTATTGGGTCAACAATGGACGGAACCACCTGAAGTTCTTTCAAGAACTTCCTCATCCAGACAGCTTCTTTTGCGGCATCAGATGCAGCGATGTATTCCGCTTCCATCGTCGAGTCTGCAACGGTTTCCTGTTTGGAACTCTTCCAACACACCGCCCCTCCATTGAGGGTGAAGACAAAACCCGACATTGACTTGGAATCATCCTTGTCACTCTGGAAGCTGGAGTCAGCAAAGGCCTCGATCTGGAGGTCTTTTCCGCCATACACCAAGAACATCTCCTTAGTCCTCCTCAGGTACTTGAGAATGTTCTTTACTGCTATCCAGTGTTTCTCCCCAGGGTTAGACTGATACCGGCTTACCACACTCAGTGCATAAGCTACATCCGGTCTGGTACACAACATCGCATACATTATAGAGCCTACCGCAGAAGCGTAGGGTATAATAGACATGCGATCCCTCTCCAAATCAGTCTTGGGAGACATCTCTTTAGAGAGGGTGATCCCGTGACAAGCCGGTAGGTTACCGCGCTTGGAATCTTCCATACTGAATCTTTTCACTATGGTGTCGATGTACCTGGACTGAGAAAGTCCCAATATCCTCTTGGATCTATCACGATGGATCCGGATCCCCAGGATGTATGAGGCATCACCCAGGTCTTTCATGGAGAACCTTTGTGACAAGAACCCCTTGACAGATTGTAGCATAGGAATGTCATTTCCTATCAAGAGAATGTCGTCCACGTATAAAACGAGGAATACTACAGTTCTCGCTACAAATCTACTATAGATGCATGGTTCATCTGGATTTTTGATAAAGCCAAATTCTTTGACTGTCTCATCAAAGCAGATGTTCCAACTCCGCGATGCCTGCTTTAGTCCATAGATGGACTTAAGCAACTTGCACACCTTTCCGCTGCTCCCACTCTGAATGAAACCCTCTGGCTGGTCCATATAGACACACTCCTCTAAATTTCCATTTAGAAAAGCTGTCTTTACGTCCATTTGCCAGATCTCATAATCGTGGAAGGCAGCAATGGCAAGAAGGATCCGAATGGATTTCAGCATGGCTACTGGAGAAAAGGTTTCGTCGTAGTCCAAGCCAGGTCTTTGACGAAAACCTTTTGCTACCAGCCTAGCTTTATAGGTCTCAACCTGTCCATCTACACCAATCTTCCTTTTGAAGATCCACTTGCATCCTACGGGTTTTACCCCGTCTGGAGCAATGTCCAACGTCCATACCTTGTTGGTGTACATGGACTCCATTTCGGTCCGCATTGCATCCAGCCACTTCACTGAGTCAACGCTCTGAACGGCCTGCTGGAAGCTAGTAGGCTCATCATAATCTATGATGCAATCCTCTCTATCCCCGTCTATGAGAAAACCGCAGTATCTCTCGGGCGGATGAGACTGCCTACTACTCCTGCGGAGCGGCATAGGAATGTCCTGTTCTGTTGAACCCTCTGGTTCCACTAAGCTTTCAGTAACAGTCTGTGGTTCTGGAACCTCTTCCAGTTCTATTGTGTTCCCACTTATCTGGGTTTCTAAAAACTCAGTTTCCAAGAAGCGGGCATGCTGAGAAACAAAGACCTTTTGCTCCTCAGCGAAATAGAAAAGATACCCCCTGGAGTTCCTTGGGTATCCCACAAACTTACACTGTACTGAACGTGCCTCAAGTTTGTCCGCATGCTGCTTTTTTACAAAAGCTGGACATCCCCATACCTTAAGATAGTTAAGACAGGGTTTCTTCCCAGTCCACATCTCATATGGGGTGGTAGGCACAGTCTTGGTGGGAGCCTTGTTCAAGAGATACGCAGCTGCTTCTAGTGCATATCCCCAGAATGATCGCGGCAACTCAGCGTTACTCATCATGGACCGCACCATATCCAATAGGGTGCGGTTCCGTCTCTCCGATACACCGTTATGTTGCGGGGTGTAAGGAGGAGTAAGCTGAGAGAGAATTCCGTTCTCTTTTAAATAGTCCAGGAATTCGGCACTTAAGTATTCTCCACCTCGATCCGATCTTAGAATCTTAATACTTTTGCCGGTCTGTTTCTCTACTTCATTCTTATACTCCTGGAATTTTCCAAAGGCCTCGGACTTATGTTTCATTAAGAAGACATAACCGTACCTTGAGAAGTCATCCGTAAAAGTAATGAAGTAAGAATGTCCGCTTCGGGCATGTGTAGACATTGGACCGCACACGTCACTGTGTACGAGTCCCAAGAGCTCGCTCGCTCTTACTCCATGTCCAGTAAACGGAGTCTTTGTCATCTTTCCTTTGAGACAAGATTGACAAGTGGCATATGATTGATATTCGAACGCATTCAAATATCCTTCTGTATGCAACTTAGTCAACCTTCTCTCATTGATGTGACCCAATCTACAATGCCATAAGAAAGTCTGATTTATTTCTGGAGACTTTCTTTTGTGTGTATTCTGGACATTGAAAATCTGTGGTTGGTTTAACACGTATATACCATTACTCAGAGTACCTGACCCAATCAATACTTGATTAAGGTGAATGTTTACAACATTACTTACAAACGCAAATTCATAACCTTCTTTAGAAACTAAAGATACAGAAATGATATTACAAGTTGCGTTGGGTACAAAAAAGCAATTACGCAAAACCAAAACATGTCCATCTGACATTCCCAGGTGATAGTCCCCCACGGCTTTAGCATCCATGCTAGCTCCGTTCGCAACTCTGAGGGTCATGTCACCTGCCTTCAAATCCCTACGGTTTCTCAACGCCTGCAAAGAATTACAGATATGAGATCCTGATCCGGTATCCAATACCCAGAAAGTAGAGTTTATTGAAAGACAGTTTTCAATAACATACACACCTGAAGCTGAAGCTGCAACCTGCTTCAATTCCTGTGTTCTGGCCTTCCAGGCCCTGCAATCATTCTTCCAGTGTCCTTTCTTATGACAAAAGAAGCATTCTTCCTTATCCACAAGCTTCCCCGCTATCTTTGTTGCTTTCCCTTTTCCCTTCGTATCCACTTTACTAACACCGCCCCTTGGTTTGGCGGGGGCCTTCTTCTTCTTTCCCTTGGCTTTCGCCTTGGACCTAGAAGAAGATGATCCTCCTACAAACAAAGCGGATGTATCCCTACTTTTCTGTAGGGTGCCCTCTGCGCTCCTCAGCATGTTGAGGAGCTCTGATAGTTCAACCTCTTTTTCTTGTAGGTTGAAGTTCAGTATAAACTGGGCGTAAGTGGAAGGAAGGGACTGGAGAACTATATCCGTATATAGTTCACTCTCCAATGTGATCCCTAGGTCAGCGAGCTCCTCAATGTAGCCGATCATCTTTAGCACGTGCTCGGCTACTGATGATCCGACGGCCATCTTTGTCGAAAACAACTTTTTCGACGCTTCGTATCTTGCGATACGTGATTGCTCTCCATACAGTTCTTTTGTATGGAGCAATATGGACTCCATGTCCATATTCTCATGCCTCCTCTGATGTTCGTTGTCCATCGAGGCAAGCAGGAGGCACTTGGCCTTCGCGCTATCAATCTCCCAAGTCTTGCGGATTTCCTTATCCGCGACGCTGGAAGTTGGACCAGGGACAGGGGGAGCTTTGGTGGTAAGAAGATACCCCAGCTTGTCATAAGTGATTGCTATCTTGACATTCCTGAGCCAATCTTTGTAGTTTGGCCCTGTCAGCTTGTTTTTATCTAGGAGTAACTTAAGTCCAGTCATGTTGATTGGTCGCTGCAATTAGGAGAGAGAAGAAGAAACACTCAGCATGATGCTCTTGCAAGTTTAGAGTGGTTTTTAGTTTGTCTAAACAGGATGGCTCCCACTGTTTCTCGAATCCCTCCTCAAACCATAAAGGAAGAATTAGTCAGGATCAATCCCACCGTACAATACTTGCTTAACCGTTCAGCCAGGCCGGTGTCGGTACTTCGAGGGAGGTTTTCCAACGCTTTCGCGAAGTTCCTTAATTAAAGAACCTCTTTTCCCTGGGGGCGTAACCCCGCTAACACCTTTCTAGGCACCTACTAGGTTTATAGCATTGATCGTTAAGTGAGAAATTTCCCGAGGAGTAGCATATACTCACAGTAGGATCGGGATCCAAATATCATCGCGTGACGAAACTGAAGGAATCCTACCAGAATCACCACACTCCAAATGGTATGCAAATCTAGCAAGTTTCAGTACTTATGAAACTCCCGATGTGGATTTTTGCCCCATGCTCTTATGACCTTGACGAAGGTCAACAAATCATAAGTCACATGTCAAGTTCTGCCCGTCATTATCCAGGTTAATTTGAATCCACCCGTATATACCCTTGACGAAGGTCAACAAGGTAATGCGAGTGTCCCAAACCAACGCATCTATCTATGCTACATATGAACACCCAATAGCTACCAATCACTATGCCTTGACGAAGGTCAACAAACACAGCTTGAATACTATTGAATATTCATACGAAACGACGGAGGGTTACGAATGGTTTTGGCGAAACCGTGAACGTAGTGAACTTGATTTAATCGATGGAACGAGATAGCTTTTAGAAGGAGTGGCTCAATCTCCGCATTTAAAAGTTAGTTTTGAAAAGAACCGAGTGGTTTTTCGAAAGTGTTCCATCGACTTAAACTTGGTTTATTATCTTGCATTAGTTCTTTTAATGCGTGATATTCTTGCATTAGTACTTTTAATGCGTCCCATCATTTAATCCTACCATTGCAGAAAACAACCAAAATATGACGTACGCTTATGCCATTCGCATTCGCCACGGGGCCCCGTCATTACCCGTTAGGTTACTTAACTAACGACAGAGCGGGGGCTGGGCTAGCGCGTCTGTAAAACATAAGCAACGCCTAAATAGAAAGCAATGATAGACATTTCAGATCACAGATAAATACATTGGATATACTAGCAATCTGTAATTTGTACGAGCCTGTAACAAAAACAGATAACACGGTCGCGGTGAATAGCCAAATCCCCACCCAAGACCCCTACGGGTGCGGCAAACTACCCGCCAAGTCCTCGGTAGTTTGTGCACCCCTCCATGGGTCTATCCTAGGAGCAAAAACAGTAAAAAGAATTATACAATGACGGCTACAACCCCGACCCGGTTGTGCGGCCAAACAAATAATATAATTACATCAATTTACATTTACAATGAATTGCAAGAAAAGAAAACTCTCGTCTCACAACCCCCGGCTATTCACCCGCGACAATCCAACATATTTATATACACATTCCAGCACATTACAGATCTTGTATAACCCCGACTAATCGTCTTATAGCGATTAGCCGACGTTCAATACAAGCAAACATCACAGATATAACCATCATAGTCAAAGTGTAGTGAAGTTCGGAAAAAAATACGGAATTATAGGACCCCAAAAGGAAATTTCTTTTCTGGAAAATCTGGGCACATATAATATATTTTAAAAATCCCAAAACCAACACAGACACACACTGCACGAAAAACGATGCACAGAAGACGACAAGTAGCGGCGGTTCCGCGGCGGATGCTTACCTTACGCGGCGGAAGCGCGGCGACTTAGACGAGTTACTGTATCGTTTTTCTTGGGTGTTCACAGAAAAGCCTGAGCCGAATTTACATGTATAAATTTTTTCATTTTGAGCCAAAAAATTTTCAACAGAAACTCAGGTTTTGAAATTATCCGGTTTTGTGATTTTTTTTCGGTTCCGAACTTCGTTACACTTCACTACCTAGCTAGTTTAAGTTTAGTTAGGCTCTGATACCACTGTAAGTCCATATTGCGACCCCCGGTTCTTACGGGGAGGCGGAAACGGTATAAAAATCAAATTTTTAGTGCAAGAAGCAACATGGACTAAACAAGGTCGGGATCGTGTCTAAACTAAACTAGCAAATACGCTAAAAGGAGTTAGCTACTCGGATGAGGGTTATACCTAAACTTGAACTCCTTCTTCTTGAAATCTTGTAGAGGTTGATGGTTCTCTTTTGTCGCCTTCTTCCGTCGAAGATGGATCCACCTCGAGGGTTCGACCTTGGGCTCTTTCTCGGACTTGGAGTGAACTAGAATCTCCGGTTTGCTAATCCTTTGATCCTAGGGTGAGTAGAGAGTGACTAGGGTTTGCTTTCCTTTTAAAAGAGAAGGATTCTCAACTCATGAGAGGGTTTCTCTTTACTAGAGGAAGAAGAAGATGAAGAGAGGAGAGAGAATGAGAATGATAGAATGAGCTATTATTTTTTCTTCTTGCAACCATAATGCAAAAGAATAATATTATCTAAATGATAATAATTGAAAATGAGAATAGTTGATGGTAGTGTTTGGAATGACCACAACCATGCTTCATTTAAAAATGTAAGCATAAATCAAGGAAGACTTTTGAAGGCATGAAAGTGGTCAATGGTCAACAAGTCAACCAAGGTCAACAAGTCAACAAAGAACAACCATAACATAATTCTCATTTAATTATTATTATTAATAGATAATAAATAAATCCATTAGGGTTTGGAAAAAGAAGACTGTCAACTGTGCATACGCACCCGTTCCGAAACCCTAATGAAAAACCTCATTCTCCTCCTCAAGCAACTGTGCATACACACCTGCATTCTCGTTCCGAAAAACAAGAATACCAAGATATAAAAGCAACCCCCAAAACACATACCAGTATCTGGCTCAAACCAGAGCCTGCCAGTATAATCCGTCCGGACTCCAAACGTGCACAAGTGCGCGGATGAGAACGAACCCTGTCGCAAAACCATGCGACCTCTACTCTGTTTTGCCCAGAGGCGAATACCCTCTGTGTGGGACTCTAAAGACTCGACACTACGCTGGCAGTGGGTTTAACCACAGACCGCAAGCGGCACTAGCTGTGCATAACGGTCCCCAGGTAGATGTCGACAAGAAGGCTGACGAGGTGAAACCCCATCTGAACTCCTACTGAGTCTGAATGTGACAGTCTCCGTACAGTCCGGTCTGTTCGTCTGATACATCGCATGGCGGGCCTAGGGGGTGGTAATCGTCAGTCCCCCAATAGCGGTACAAGTCGTGCCGGAGCGAAGCCCAAAACACCCTGAGATAACACTGGAAACCTACCAGTATATCTCGTTTGCCCTGGCCAGGGACTACTCGTGTAATGGCTCTCCTAGACACAGCGCGATGTCAACCCCCAATACCGGGAGAGACGAATCCTGTCTAACCGTCACTGCCTCCAAGTGCTTCGGGACTGCACCCAACCACCACCCGTTTGCACGACTCCTTTGAGCCGTGGTAGGGTAGTGATCAAAGTGCAGTGGGAACACACTTGAGGCGAAGTGCCAGTGTCAAGTCAGCGGACTAAGCTGTACTCATGTCACCTGGGAACTGATAACTGACGATAGGTATAATACCAACCTGTCAGTTCCCGACGAGTCCTGTCCAGTGTACTCGTAACCCAACGAGCACCCGTATACTATCTCCAGTACGACGTACTGATGGCTGTGGGACAGACCATCTCCCACACTGGGATGAGAAGCGCATACGCTAGTCTACTCCGGAGTATCGATGCCCTGTCTCGATAGTCCTGCGACTAGGGACCTGTATAAGGATGTGCTTATAGATTACCCAGCCCCCACTAGTGTGACTGCCATCACAACGCTGGTAATCAAGCAAAGATCCTAAGGGCTCCACTAATGCGTATAAGTGATATACTGAAATAAACACAAGTACACATTGAAGTAGAAACAAACCAAGTAGCATACTACTATTTTGAGCAAGATTCTATATACAAGGTGAATATCCCAAGCATCCATTAAGTAATATACAAACTAGTATGATACAGTAATGGCCTCTAGGGCATATACACTAACAATTAGAGCCCTTAGGATCTTTGCTTGATTACCAGCGATGTGATGGCCGTCACACTAGTGGGGCTGGGTAATCTATAAGCACATCCTTATGCAGGTCCCTGGTCGCAGGACTATCGAGACAGGGCATCGATACTCCGGAGTAGACCAGCGCATGCGCTTCTCATCCCAGTGTGGGAGACGGTCTGTCCCACAGCCGTCAGTACGTCGTACTTGAGATAGTATGCGGGTGCTCGTTAGGTTACGGGTACACTGGACAGGACTCGTCGGGAACTGACTAGTTGGTATTATACCTATCGTCAGTTATCAGTTCCCAGGTGACATGAGTACAGCTTAGTCCGCTGACTTGACACTGTCACTTCGCCTCGGGTGTGTTCCCACTGTACTTTGATCACTACCCTACCACGGCTCAAAGGAGTCGTGCAAACAGGTGGTGGTTGGGTGCAGTCCCGAAGCACTTGGAGGCAGTGACGGTTAGACAGGATTCGTCTCTCCCGGTATTGGGGGTTGACATCGCGCTGTGTCTAGGAGAGCCATTACACGAGTAGTCCCTGGCCAGGGCAAACGAGATATACTGGTAGGTTTCCAGTGTTATCTCAGGGTGTATTGGGCTTCACTCCGGCACGACTTGTACCGCTATTGGGGGACTGACGTTTACCGCCCCCTAAGCCCGCCATGCGATGTATCAGACGAACAGACCGGACTGTACGGAGAATGTCACACTCAGGCTCAGTAGGAGTTCAGATGCTTTCGCCTCGTCGGTCTTCTTGTCGGCATTACCTGGGGACCGTTACGCACAGCTAGTGCCGCTTGCGGTCTGTGGTTAAACCCACTGCCAGCGTAGTGTCGAGTCTTTAGAGTCCCACACAGAAAGCTTTTCGCCTTTAGGCAAAAGAGTAGAGGTCGCATGGTATTGCGACAGGTCGCATGGTTTTGCGACAGGGTTCGGTCACATCCGTGCACTTGTGCACGTACAGTGTCCGGACAGTTTACACTAGCGGGCTTTGGTTTAAGCCAGATCCTAGTGTACCTTATAGGATTGGATTTATCCAGTTTGCATTCGTGTTCCTCGGAACGCGGATGCGGGTGTGTATGCACAGTTGACAGGGAGGCAGAGGCTACGGATTCTCATTAGGGTTGTTGACAGTTGACCGTTGACTATTTGACTTTATGCTCAACCCTAATGAGAATATGATATGTGATTAACTTTTATATTAATTAAGTATTATGGTGATATGGTTGTTGACTTGTTGACTTTCGTTGACTTGTTGACTTTGTTGACTTGTTGACTTTTGTTGACTTGTTGACCGGTTGACTAGGCTTGACTAGTTGACCATCATGATAACCATGGTTATCATTTCATGCCAAAGGCTTTTTCTTGATTGCTCATTTGAGTAAAATGAGTGCATGACATGATAAGGTTATGGTTGCTTCTAACCATCACATAAGACTTTTTTGATATGATGAGTTATGATCACTTTGGATTATGAGAGGGTGAAAGACAAAAGAGTTGCTCATTCTTTCATGCTCATTCTCTCTCTTGTTCTTGAGCTCTCCTCTTGCTCTCACCCTCAACCTCTTGCTCCCTCTCTTGATCTATGGTTCTCTTGTCTCATGAGTTGAGAATCAAGAACCATAGATAAAATCCCATTCTAAATCATCTCTACTCATTCTAGTTCACTAGGTTTAGCAAACCAAGTGAACTAGTTTCTTCAAAGAATGAAGAAGGAGCTAAAGGTTGGAGCTTTCAAGTGGATCTATCTTCGGCGTACGGAGACAACGAGAAGGAGCCATCGAACCACCATCGGAGCTTGAAGAGAAGGAGTTCAAGTTTAGGTATAACCATCTTCATCCGAGTAGCTAAATATCTTTAGCTTAGTATGCTAGTTTTAGTTTAGGTAAAGATCCCGACCTAGCTTAGTCCATGTTGCCTCTTGCGTTAAAATTTTGATTTTATACCGTTTCCGTCTCCCCGTAAGAACCGGGGGTCGCAACGTGGACTTACAGTGGTATCAGAGCCTAACTAAACTTAAACTAGCTTGGTAGTGAAGTGTAACGAAGTTCGGAACCGGAAAAATCCAAAAACCAAACTTTTACAAAAACTGAGTTTCTGTTGAAATTTTTTTGGCTCAAAATGAAAAACGTTACACTTGTAAATTCGCCTCAGGGTTTTGTGTGAACACCCAAGAAAAACGTTGCCGTAATTCGTTCAAACCGCCGCGCTTCCGCCGCACGAGGTAGGCATGTGCCGCGGAAGCGCCGCGGTTTGTCGTCTTCTCTGCATCGTTTTTCGTGCAGTGTGTGTCTGTGTTGGTTTTGGGATTTTTGAAATATATTATATGTGCCCAGATTTTCCAGAAAAGAAATTTCCTTTCGGGGTCCTATAATTCCGTATTTTTTTTTCCGAACTTCACTACACTTTGACTATGATGGTTATATCTGTGATGTTTGCATGTATTGAACGTCGGCCAATCGCTATAAGTCGATTGGTCGGGGTTATACATGATCTGTAATGTGCTGGAATGTGTATATAAATATGTTGGATTGTCGCGGGTGAATAGCCGGGGGTTGTGAGACGAGAGTTTTCTTTTCTTGCAATTCATGTAAATTTGTAAATTGATGTAATAATTATTTGTATGGCCGCACAACCGGGTCGGGGTTGTAGCCGTCATTGTATAATTTCTTTTTACTGTTTTTGCTCCTAGGATAGACCCATGGAGGGGTGCACAAACTACCGGGTATGCCGAAGTGTCGAGTGGCCTACTCATGGAGATGAGGGAGGTTGCTACGCTTCGGGTACTTGGCGGGTAGTTTGCCGCACCCGTAGGGGTCTTGGGTGGGGTTTTGGCTATTCACCGCGACCGTGTAATCTGTTTTTGTTACAGGCTCGTACAAATTACAGATTCCTAGTATATCCAATGTATTTATCTGTGATCTGAAATGTTTATCATTGCAGTATATCTATATATGATATTATTTAGGCGTTGCTTATGTTTTACAGACGCGCTAGCCCAGCCCCCGCTCTGTCGTTAGTTAAGTAACCTAACGGGTAATGACGGGGCCCCGTGGCGAATGCGAATGGCATAAGCGTACGTCATATTTTGGTTGTTTTCTGCAATGGTAGGATTAAATGATGGGACGCATTAAAAGAACTAATGCAAGAATATCACGCATTAAAAGAACTAATGCAAGATAATAAACCAAGTTAAAGTCGTTGGAACACTTTCGAAAAACCACTCGGTTCTTTTCAAAACAACTTTTAAATACGGAGCTTGAGCCACTCCTTTTAAAAGCTATCTCGTTCCATCGACCAAATCAAGTTCACTACGTTCACGGTTTTGCCAAAACCATCCGTAGCCCTCCGTCGTTTCACATGAATAGTCAATAGTATTCAAGCTGTGTTTGTTGGCCAAAGTCAAGGCACAGTGATTGGTAGCTATTGGGTATTCATCTGCAGCATAGATAGATGCGTTGGTTTGGAACAGTCGTACTGCCTTGTTGGCCAAAGTCAAGGGTAGGTGCGGGTGGATTCAAATTAACCTGGAGAACGACGGGCAGAACTTGACATGTGACTTATGATTTGTTGGCCAAAGTCAAGGTCATAAGAGCATGGGGCAAAAATCCACATCGGGAGTTTCATAAGTACTGAAACTTGCTAGATTTGCATACCATTTGGAGTGTGATGATTCTGGTAGGATTCCTTCAGTTTCGTCACGCGATGATATTTGGATCCCGATCCTACTGTGAGTATATGCTACTCCTCGGGAAATTTCTCACTTAACGATCAATGCTATAAACCTAGTAGGTGCCTAGAAAGGTGTTAGCGGGGCTACGCCCCCAGGGAAAATAGGTTCTTTAATTAAGGAACTTCGCGAAAGCGTTGGAAAACCTCCCTCGAAGTACCGACACCGGCCTGGCCGAACGGTTAAGCAAGTATTGTACGGTGGGATTGATCCTGACTAATTCTTCCTTTATGGTTTGAGGAGGGATTCGAGAAACAGTGGGAGCCATCCTGTTTAGACAAACTAAAAACCACTCTAAACTTGCAAGAGCATCATGCTGAGTGTTTCTTCTTCTCTCTCCTAATTGCAGCGACCAATCAACATGACTGGACTTAAGTTACTCCTAGATAAAAACAAACTGACAGGGCCAAACTACAAAGATTGGCTCAGGAATGTCACGATAGCAATCACTTATGACAAGCTGGGGTATCTTCTTACCACCAAAGCTCCCCCTGTCCCTGGTCCAACTTCCAGTGTCGCGGATAAGGAAATCCGCAAGACTTGGGAGATTGATAGCGCGAAGGCCAAGTGCCTCCTACTTGCCTCGATGGACAACGAACATCAGAGGAGGCATGAGAATATGGACATAGAGTCCATATTGCTCCACACAAAAGAAGTGTATGGAGAGCAATCACGTATCGCAAGATACGAAGCGTCGAAAAAGTTATTTTCGACAAGAATGGCCGTCGGATCATCAGTAGCCGAGCATGTGCTAAAGATGATCGGCTACATTGAGGAGCTCGCTGACCTAGGGATCACATTGGAGGCTGAACTCTATACGGATATAGTCCTCCAGTCCCTTCCTTCCACTTACGCCCAGTTTATACTGAACTTCAACTTACAAGAAAAAGAGGTTGAACTTTCAGAGCTCCTCAACATGCTGAGGAGCGCAGAGGGCACCCTACAGAAAGGTAGGGATACATCCACTTTGTTTGTAGGAGGATCATCTTCTTCTAGGTCCAAGGCGAAAGCCAAGGGAAAGAAGAAGAAGGCCCCCACCAAACCAAGGGGCGGTGTTAGTAAAGTGGATACGAAGGGAAAAGCAAAAGCAACAAAGATAGCGGGGAAGCTTGTGGATAAGGAAGAATGCTTCTATTGTCATAAGAAAGGACACTGGAAGAATGATTGCAGGGCCTGGAAGGCCAGAACACAGGAATTGAAGCAGGTTGCAGCTTCAGCTTCAGGTGTGTATGTTATTGAAAACTGTCTTTCAATAAACTCTACTTCCTGGGTATTGATTCTTTGCAGGCGTTGAGAAACCGTAGTGTTTTGAAAGCATGTGACATGACCCTCAGAGTTGCAAACGGAGCTAGCATGGATGCTAAAGCCGTGGGGGACTATCACCTGGGAATGTCAGATGGACATGTTTTGGTTTTGCGTAATTGCTTTTTTGTACCCAACGCAACTTGTAATATCATTTCTGTATCTTTAGTTTCTAAAGAAGGTTATGAATTTGCGTTTGTAAGTAATGTTGTAAACATTCACCTTAATCAAGTATTGATTGGGTCAGGTACTCTGAGTAATGGTATATACGTGTTAAACCAACCACAGATTTTTAATGTCCAGAATACACACAAAGGAAAGTCTCCAGAAATAAATCAGACTTTCTTATGGCATTGTAGATTGGGTCACATCAATGAGAGAAGGTTGACGAAGTTACATACAGAAGGGTATTTGAATGCGTTCGAATATCAGTCGTATGCCACTTGTCAATCCTGTCTCAAGGGAAAGATGACAAAGACTCCGTTTACTGGACATGGAGTAAGAGCGAGCGAGCTCTTGGGACTCGTACACAGTGACGTGTGCGGTCCAATGTCTACACATGCCCGAAGCGGACATTCTTACTTCATTACTTTTACGGATGACTTCTCAAGGTACGGTTATGTCTTCTTAATGAAACATAAGTCCGAGGCCTTTGGAAAATTCCAGGAGTATAAGAATGAAGTAGAGAAACAGACCGGCAAAAGTATTAAGATTCTAAGATCGGATCGAGGTGGAGAATACTTAAGTGCCGAGTTCCTGGACTATTTAAAAGAGAACGGAATTCTCTCTCAGCTTACTCCTCCATACACCCCGCAACATAACGGTGTATCGGAGAGACGGAACCGCACCCTATTGGATATGGTGCGGTCCATGATGGGTAATGCTGAGTTACCGCGATCATTCTGGGGGTATGCGCTAGAATCAGCAGCGTACCTTTTGAACCGAGTTCCGACTAAGACTGTGCCTTCCACACCATATGAAATGTGGTGTGGGAAGAGACCCTATCTTAAGCACATTAAGACATGGGGATGTCCGGCTTTTGTCAAAAAGCAGCATGCGGACAAGCTCGAGGCACGCTCAGTACAGTGCAAGTTTGTGGGGTATCCAAAGAACTCAAAAGGATATTTCTTCTACTGTGAAGAGGAACAAAAAGTTCTTGTTTCTCGTCATGCCTACTTCTTGGAAACTGAGTTTTTGGAAAACCAGATAAGTGGGAGCACAGTAGAACTGGAAGAAATTCCAGAACCACGGACTGTTACTGAAAGTTTAGTGGAACCAGAAGGTTCGGAAGAACAGGACATTCCTACGCCGCTCCGCAGAAGTAGTAGGCAGTCTCATCCGCCCGAGAGATACTACGGTTTTCTCATAGACGGGGATAGAGAGGATTGCATCATAGATTATGATGAGCCTACTAGCTTCCAGCAGGCCGTTCAGAGCGTTGACTCAGTGAAATGGCTGGATGCAATGCGGACCGAAATGGAGTCCAAGTACACCAACAAGGTATGGACGTTGGACATTGCTCCAGACGGGGTAAAACCCGTAGGATGCAAGTGGATCTTCAAAAGGAAGATTGGTGTAGATGGACAGGTTGAGACCTATAAAGCTAGGCTGGTAGCAAAGGGTTTTCGTCAACGACCTGGCTTGGACTACGACGAAACCTTTTCTCCAGTAGCCATGCTGAAATCCATTCGGATCCTTCTTGCCATTGCTGCCTTCCACGATTATGAGATCTGGCAAATGGACGTAAAGACAGCTTTTCTAAATGGAAATTTAGAGGAGTGTGTCTATATGGACCAGCCAGAGGGTTTCATTCAGAGTGGGAGCAGCGGAAAGGTGTGCAAGTTGCTTAAGTCCATCTATGGACTAAAGCAGGCATCGCGGAGTTGGAACATCTGTTTTGATGAGACGGTCAAAGAATTTGGCTTTATCAAAAATCCAGATGAACCATGCATCTATAGTAGATTTGTAGCGAGAACTGTAGTATTCCTCGTTTTATACGTGGATGACATTCTCTTAATAGGAAATGACATTCCTATGCTACAATCTGTCAAGGGGTTCTTGTCACACAGGTTCTCCATGAAAGACCTGGGTGATGCCTCATACATTCTGGGTATCCGGATCTACCGTGACAGATCCAAGAGGATATTAGGACTTTCGCAGTCCAGGTACATCGACACCATACTGAAGAGGTTCAGTATGGAAGATTCCAAGCGCGGTAACCTACCGGCTTGTCACGGGATCACCCTCTCTAAAGAGATGTCTCCCAAGACTGATTTAGAGAGGGATCGCATGTCTATTATACCCTACGCTTCTGCGGTAGGCTCTATAATGTATGCGATGTTGTGTACCAGACCGGATGTAGCTTATGCACTGAGTGTGGTAAGACGGTATCAGTCTAACCCTGGGGAGAAACACTGGATAGCGGTAAAGAACATTCTCAAGTACCTGAGAAGGACTAAGGAGATGTTCTTGGTGTATGGCGGAAAAGACCTCCAGATCGAGGCCTTTGCTGACTCCAGCTTCCAGAGTGACAAGGATGATTCCAAGTCCATGTCGGGTTTTGTCTTTACCCTCAATGGAGGGGCGGTGTGTTGGAAGAGTTCCAAACAGGAAACCGTTGCAGACTCGACGATGGAAGCGGAATACATCGCTGCATCTGATGCCGCAAAAGAAGCTGTCTGGATGAGGAAGTTCTTGAAAGAACTTCAGGTGGTTCCGTCCATTGTTGATCCAATACCTCTGTATTGCGACAACAACGGGGCTATAGCTTTAGCGAAGGAACCCAGGTCCCATCAGAGATCCAGGCACATCTTGAGGCGGTATCACCTGATCAGGGAGATCGTGGATCGCCAGGAGATCGAGGTTCGGAGAGTCGCTTCAGAAGACAACACTGCAGATCCATTCACCAAGGCCTTGCCCCAGACTCAGTTCGAGCGGCTGATCGAGATGATAGGTCTTCGATATGCCAGTACATGGCCTTAGTGCAAGTGGGAGATTGTTAGTGTATATGCCCTAGAGGCCATTACTGTATCATACTAGTTTGTATATTACTTAATGGATGCTTGGGATATTCACCTTGTATATACAATCTTGCTCAAAATAGTAGTATGCTACTTGGTTTGTTTCTACTTCAATGTGTACATGTGTTTATTTTGTATATCGCCTATACACATTAGTAGAGCCCTTAGGATCTTTGCTTGATTACCAGCGATGTGATGGCCGTCACACTAGTGGGGCTGGGTAATCTATAAGCACATCCTTATGCAGGTCCCTGGTCGCAGGACTATCGAGACAGGGCATCGATACTCCGGAGTAGACCAGCGCATGCGCTTCTCATCCCAGTGTGGGAGACGGTCTGTCCCACAGCCGTCAGTACGTCGTACTTGAGATAGTATGCGGGTGCTCGTTAGGTTACGGGTACACTGGACAGGACTCGTCGGGAACTGACTAGTTGGTATTATACCTATCGTCAGTTATCAGTTCCCAGGTGACATGAGTACAGCTTAGTCCGCTGACTTGACACTGTCACTTCGCCTCGGGTGTGTTCCCACTGTACTTTGATCACTACCCTACCACGGCTCAAAGGAGTCGTGCAAACAGGTGGTGGTTGGGTGCAGTCCCGAAGCACTTGGAGGCAGTGACGGTTAGACAGGATTCGTCTCTCCCGGTATTGGGGGTTGACATCGCGCTGTGTCTAGGAGAGCCATTACACGAGTAGTCCCTGGCCAGGGCAAACGAGATATACTGGTAGGTTTCCAGTGTTATCTCAGGGTGTATTGGGCTTCACTCCGGCACGACTTGTACCGCTATTGGGGGACTGACGTTTACCGCCCCCTAGGCCCGCCATGCGATGTATCAGACGAACAGACCGGACTGTACGGAGAATGTCACACTCAGGCTCAGTAGGAGTTCAGATGGGTTTCGCCTCGTCGGTCTTCTTGTCGGCATTACCTGGGGACCGTTACGCACAGCTAGTGCCGCTTGCGGTCTGTGGTTAAACCCACTGCCAGCGTAGTGTCGAGTCTTTAGAGTCCCACACAGAAAGCTTTTCGCCTTTAGGCAAAAGAGTAGAGGTCGCATGGTATTGCGACAGGTCGCATGGTTTTGCGACAGGGTTCGGTCACATCCGTGCACTTGTGCACGTACAGTGTCCGGACAGTTTACACTAGCGGGCTTTGGTTTAAGCCAGATCCTAGTGTACCTTATGGGATTGGATTTATCCAGTTTGCATTCGTGTTCCTCGGAACGCGGATGCGGGTGTGTATGCACAGTTGACAGGGAGGCAGAGGCTGCGGATTCTCATTAGGGTTGTTGACAGTTGACCGTTGACTATTTGACTTTATGCTCAACCCTAATGAGAATATGATATGTGATTAACTATTATATTAATTAAGTATTATGGTGATATGGTTGTTGACTTGTTGACTTTCGTTGACTTGTTGACTTTGTTGACTTGTTGACTTTTGTTGACTTGTTGACCGGTTGACTAGGCTTGACTAGTTGACCATCATGATAACCATGGTTATCATTTCATGCCAAAGACTTTTTCTTGATTGCTCATTTGAGTAAAATGAGTGCATGACATGATAAGGTTATGGTTGCTTCTAACCATCACATAAGACTTTTTTGATATGATGAGTTATGATCACTTTGGATTATGAGAGGCTGAAAGACAAAAGAGTTACTCATTCTTTCATGCTCATTCTCTCTCTTGTTCTTGAGCTCTCCTCTTGCTCTCACCCTCAACCTCTTGCTCCCTCTCTTGATCTATGGTTCTCTTGTCTCATGAGTTTAGAATCAAGAACCATAGATAAAATCCCATTCTAAATCATCTCTACTCATTCTAGTTCACTAGGTTTAGCAAACCAAGTGAACTAGTTTCTTCAAAGAACGAAGAAGGAGCTAAAGGTTGGAGCTTTCAAGTGGATCTATCTTCGGCGTACGGAGACAACGAGAAGGAGCCATCGAACCACCATCGGAGCTTGAAGAGAAGGAGTTCAAGTTTAGGTATAACCATCTTCATCCGAGTAGCTAAATATCTTTAGCTTAGTATGCTAGTTTTAGTTTAGGTAAAGATCCCGACCTAGCTTAGTCCATGTTGCCTCTTGCGTTAAAATTTTGATTTTATACCGTTTCCGCCTCCCCGTAAGAACCGTGGGTCGCAACGTGGACTTACAACCCTAACCCTAACCCTAACCCTAACCCCAACCCCAACCCCAACCCCAACCCCATCCCCAACCCCAACCCCAAACCCAACCCCACCCCAACCCAAACCCAACCCCACCCAAACCCTAACCCCACCCATACCCTAACCCTAACCCTAACCCCAACCCCAACCCCAACCCCAACCCCAACCCTAACCACCCCACCCTAACCCTAACCCTAACCCCAACCCCAACCCCAACCCCAACCCTTGTAAGTGCACGGCGGCGCCCCGGCCGTCAATCCGACGCCGGAATGCGGAAGCGGTGAAAAACTTAAATTTTGCGGACTTAGCAAACCGGCACCACCGCGCACTAAACACCCGGATCGTAACCATTAACAAGTCTAAGCTAACTAGAAGATGGGAAAGAGATGTACCGACGATCCAAGTCCTCCGGTCTTCTCGTCATGGTCCCGATCTCCTGCGGAATGTCTCGTCTCCTCCTCGTCGCCGGAAGTGCACCACATCGCCTACTTCTTATACGGGCTCCCACCTCAATGCCGAGGCAACTCGGGCACGAAGCCGGCTACTCGACGTGCCCAAGGTTCGTTGTAGAATATGTAGTGAGCAAGTCTCATTTGGGGTTCATGGAGATGCCTTTGTGGTGGAGGAAATGAAGTGAACTTTTGGAGAGGGTTCTTGTGTGATTTTTGGAGAATGAAGAGAACCAAAAATTGCCACACCAAAAATCAATCCCCACCATCCTCAAGAATGGCCGGCCCTTGTAGGAAAGGGAGAGGAGGGAAAAGCCAAGGGGGAGGTAACCATATGAATCATACAAGAGAGAGAGAGAGGAATGGTTATCATGAAAAACAATGATACCAAAACAAAACCCATACTCCACCACCAACCACCAACCTCATCATCAACAACCATGATGAGCCAAAAGTCATGCCATCATGACAAGAAGAAGTCAAGGTCAATGAAAAGATGTCATGACACAACAATAAGCAAATACCCCCTCCACAAATACTTATTTGCAACAATGCAAATAAGCCCTCCTCCACCAATCTTCGGCCAATGAACGGAACAATGGAAATTGGCCGAAACGGAAAGTAAACTGGCAACTCCAGAAAACTGGTCCCGTAATAAATTACAGGAAAACCCCGATACTGTGCATAAACACCCGCATCTGTATTTCGACCGAAATACAAATGCAATGAGACAAACTCTACACTGTACTATACTAGGATCCGGCTTATACCAAAGCCGGCCAGTAATATCCGTTCGATCCTGATCCGTGCAATACCTCACGTATCTGATCGAACCCTGCCATATAACCATACGGCCTATAGTACAAACTGTCCGATCCTGATCCGTGCAATACCGCACGTATCTGATCGGACCTTGCCATATCTCCATACGGCCTCTACAACCTTTCGCCCGAAAGCTGAGTAACTGAATGTGGGGGACTCTAAAGACTCATCAACACCTTGGTTGTGGATTTAACCACTAGCACGTCAGAGGTATAAGCCAATACGTAACGGGCTACCAGGTACTGACGAAAAGGGATGTCTGCGAGCGAACTCAGCCTGACAACCCTACTGAGCCTGTCAGTGACAATATCCGTACAGTCCGGTCCGTTCGTCTATGAGTATCGCATGGCGGGCCTAGGGGGTTGGTAAAAGTCAGACCCCCAAAAGCGGTACAAGTCGTGTCGGAGTGTAGCCCAGAACACCCTGAGATACTACCGGAATACCTACCAGTAAATCTCCTTGCCTTGGCCAAGGACTTTGTGTAATGGCTCTCCTAGACACAGCACGACCTCACCCCCAATACCGGGAGAGACGAACCCCTGAAGATACGCTCACTGCCTCCATGTGGCTCGGGACTGTACCCAACTAAAACCTGTTTGCACGACTCCTTTGAGCCGTGGTAGGGTAGTAATCAAAGTACAGTGGGAACTCACACGAGACAAATGACGATCCCCAGGTCGATGAACTAACCTGCACACATGTCACCAGGGAACTGCCATCTGACGTCTGGTATATGACCAACTAGCATGTTCCCGGCGAGTCCTGTCCGGTGTACTCATAACCCAATGAGCACCTGTATACATCTTAGGTGAACCAACTGACACCAGTGGCTTGTGAGACCGGCCACTGCCCCTCGTCGGGGTCTCGACTGTATACACTAGTCTACTAATGGAGTATCGATGCCCGGTCTCGAAACTCCCACGACTAGGGACCTTTTAAGGATATGCTTGTAGACCCCCAGCTCCCACTTATATGATCGCCCTCATACTGCTGGTGGTCAAGCAAGAATCCTAGGGGCTCTATCAATGTGTAATAGCGACGTGTTAGGTCACCTAAAACAGTACACGATGATAAAGGTAAACCAGATAGCATACTATCATCTCGAGTAAGACTGTCTTACCGGGATAGGTCCTCCCTCAATCATTACAATCACGTACCTGTGACCTAATAATTGACTCTGAGGGCACTATCTCCAACAATCTCCCACTTGCACTCAAGGCTAATTATTGCGATGTCGCATACTCACAGCCCGTGTGATACCGAACATCCAACTCCTCTACTAGTCAGTCTCACAAAGCTCGTTTGCGGAACTATTGCGTTCGAGGAATAGCCTCAGTGAGTGGATCCGCTTAGTTGTTTCTTTCTATGTCTCTCTATATCTCAAGTTCGCGGAGAAAGCCATCTCCCGAAAAGAGCAATACCTGTCTCAGAATATGTCTGGATGTCTGATGGGACCTAGCTCATAAATGAACTCCAAATCCAAACTTCTTAGACTGTATCGTCAGCTGAACTTAATTAGTATCCTGCGCGCCATGCCTCCCTCAGTATTGCCTTGGACCACCTGTCCAAAATACTGCCCCTCATCAGAAGGAAAACTATAACTCTGACAACCTCCTTGTCGTCCGTGTCACCTTGGAAGCCTGGAATGATAACTGTCTCCCACATGAGGCTGTCGTTATCATATCCCTAGAACATCCACTTATGTTCTAAAACTGCTTCCGACTGTTTCTCCAGGATCAGGTCAATATCAACTTATTGCATCTAGTGCAAGAACAACATCTGGTGTGGTACTTGATATCTCATGATTGACTCAATTGCCTAAGCAAGTGATCTGCCAATCATGCACGTCCCTCTCCCCTTTAGTCTGTAAGACAGCTTCAGAGAGGGTGACTCCATCACCTGCAGGTATACTACCGTGCCAGGAGTCGTCCATCCTAAATACTCTTAGAATGCTGTCAAGTACCCTGATTGGGAAACCACCCAAATCTAGATGTAAAACCATAGATCTAGTAACCAGTATGTCAGATACAAAATCCATCTCCTTTGTGGAGAAACCACTGTGTGACGACCAAAGTATAACCGATCGTAGTGTAGGAGTTTCCTTTCCTACTCTGTGTATATCATCCAAATACCAGGATATCACACCCTACTACCTTCTCAACAGATCCATCCCCTATTCTGATGAAGTCAAACCCATGACTGTCACATCAGAAATAGATGATCTATCTCCGCTACATCTGCTCTAGTCTATAAATAGACAGAAGCAACCTGTCCACCATTGCTTCCGCTGCTCCCACTGACTACGACAACTCTCTGGCAGAGTCATATAGACGTACACTTCTAAAACTGGTTTAGAACGACGCTATACTCATCCTCCCGCCGGGTCTCGTAACCTGGAACAACAGCAATGGCATTTGTGGGTAAACAAGAACTTCCCTGTCACCGTCCTTGAGGCTACCATAGTACCTCTCGGGTGCCTGAAGTTACCCACCTTATCTGCGGAGTGGCCAATGGAATGTCAATCCAGATTGAATCTTTAGGTTCCTTATCAAATCTTCAGTAATCGTTTGTGGTTCTGGAATCACTTCCAGTTCTACCATACTCCCACTACTGTTTTCTGAAAAAATCCATTTTTAATAAAACTGTGGCGAGTCTAGAACAATATCGCTATTGTTCATCCAGATGGTAGAAAGTCAACCCTCGTCATAGCCTGGGTCAACCCACAAACAGCCATTACAGAAACGTGCCTTGAGTTGTCTAGTGTCTAGTTTTAATCATAAACCGGACAACTCCCCGTTCCTTAACATCGTTAAGATATGAACTGTTCTATATCCAATATAGAAACAGAGGCACTGATTTAATTGAACCAGATCCAAATCATGCAACTGTCTCCAGTGCATGTCAACTAAATGGAAGGAGGCGGATCAGCGTTACTCAAATTAGGAATACTTCCAATTATGAGTAACCTGAAAGAGAAGCAAGATCTCTTTATCATTACTATCAACTGAATACCATACACAAGTATCTACATCTTCGATCACTTTGAAGAATCCCGATACTTGCTACACCTGGTTCTCTACTATATTCAAATACCTATAACTCCTCAAAACTTAGACCCTGTGTTTCAACGAAACACATGTCTAAGAACTAGAGAAGTTAAAAGTAAACAGAATATAGTATGAGGACCAACCCCTCTGTCCTAATGGACACTGGACAACATACAATACTCTGTATAAGTCCCTTGAGTCTGATAACTCTTTCACTGTGTGTCGTAGGTTGAAAACTGTACTTATGGTTAAGAAGAATTACACCGTTGTTTAATGCTCCTTACCTAACCATCCACTGATATAGGTAAATGTCGTAGACATAATTTCAGAAAGGTATATCTCACTCTATGAAAATAGACGTACAGATATATCAATTTGAAATTGGTGCATAACAGCGGATATTCAAAACCAAATATTTGCCGACCGGCAAACAGCCCAGGTGATTTCCTCAAATATCACCGATTACAACGAATCCCGATATAATGAGGATAATCACCCAATTCCCAATAACTTACTCCCACTCATCATCTGTAAAACCATACAGATGTGAGAATCGTACCTGGTAAATACATACCCTGGAGTAAGTATCTAATCGGGAAATCAGTTTTCCTTTAACATTACACAGTGAAACTGAAACATTGAAATATTCCGATGGGGTATTCTGGTATTCTTAGTAATGCCTCTTCCAGATTCACGACTGTAACCGTATAGTTCTTTGCCACCTCTCCAAATCCCTTCATATGTCTTTAGTCTTTACCTTCTGCACACCCTTTTAGGCCAAATGGTTTTCTTCCTTCCCTACCGTTCGGCACCAGCCTATGGTTTGGAAGAAGACTATCCAATAAGCATAATGGGTGTACTGTCCCAATCCTAGGAACACTCGCAATGAGAGAGGGTGAAGATAAAAGACAACCGAATAAACCTTATTCCTATTTCTCCTGAACCAGAATCCATCCCCGAACTGGAATAAATTCCTTTCGAGTTCGTATATGACCATACGATGGAGTATCCAATAAACTGTGGATCTTCGTAGTGATACGGAGTGTCCTGGAGAAATATAAAGGTGATTTTATGATTGGCGTAGAAATACCTGGTTTGGTCGTGAATATCTGTTGCAATTTACTTTGCCCTCTTACTAATCCCTTGCTTTGTCTGAACTTAATACCTTCTGCACACCATCGTTATGCTAATTGGTTTTCTTCATTCCTTACCGGTCGGCACCAGCCTAAGGTTTGGAAGAAGACAATCCAATTTGCGTAATAGGTGTGCTACCCCTAAACCAAGGAGTACTCGTAACCTGAGAGAGGGTAAAAAGAAAAGACAACTGAATAATCCTATCCGTTTTCTCCAGAACCTGAAACCATCCTCGAATAAATTCTTTCGAGTTCGTATCTAACCATACGATGGTTTTGTCCAATGGAAGTGGACGTTCGTAGTAATATGGGGTGTCCTGGAGAAAAGGGTAAAAGTAGGAGTGGCAATGAGGTTTGCAACTCTGACAATCCAAAAGCCAGTGTTTAAGAAGGTTCGGTCAACTTGGTCAATGAGTCAAAGTCTTAGGGTCGGGTCAATGGTCGCTACCAAAGAGAGAGAGAAAAGAAACACTCAGCGTGCACTCTAACCTAGATCAGAATGGTTACCAATTTATCTAATCTGGAAACCTCCCACTGTACCTCAAATTTTCCTCCAAACCTGAAAGAAGAATTAGTCGGGGTCACCCGAGGAGTAAACTAACTCATCAGTGGGAATCGGGATCCAACTATCATCGCATGATAACGTGACGGAATCCGCTCACGGTATCACACTCCAGAAGGTATGCGCATATCTGGCAAGTTTCAGTTCTTTTGAAACTCCCGATGTGATTTTTACCCCATGCTCTTATGACCTTGACTAAGGCCAACAAATCATAAGTCACATGTCAAGTTCTATCCGTCATTATCCAGGTTGATTTGAACCCACCCGTACAAGCCCTTGACTAGGGCCAACAAGGCTATACGACTGTCCCAAACCAACGCATCTATCTATGCAGCATATGAACACCCAACAGCTACCAAACACTGTGCCTTGACTAAGGGCAACAAACACAGCTTGAATACTATTGACCACCCATATGAAACGACGGAGGGCTACGAATGGTTTCTGGCGAAAACCTTTAACGTAATGAACTTGATATCGTTGAAGGAACGGATAGCTTTTAAAAATATAGTGACGAAAACCATTGCTAAAGAGGTCACTCCCGGTGAAGGGATCTCGGCTCTTTCCCCGTAGAATGGGGTGCAGGATATTCCAACTGAATACCACGATGCAAAGCAAAAGTAATCGGCTATAGTGAAGTTAATGCCCTGACGCAAACTTTTTGTCCAAGGGGTCACTCCCGGTGAAGGGATCTCGGCCCTTGCCTCATCGACTGAGGAGCAGGATATTCCAAATGAATACCGCGATGCAAAACAAAAGTGAACGTCCTTGCAATAACAGCTTTTTGAAAAGTGTTCCAACAACATCAGATTAGGTTTGTTTTTAACTTGCATTGATCCGAATCAACGCAGTCCCATCAATTGATCACACCAAAAAGAACGAAAATATACTGATGTACGTATATGCCATCCGCATTCGCCACTGGGTCCCGTCATTACCCGTTAGGTTAGCTAACTAACGACAGAGCGGGGACTGGACTAGCGCGGATGTAAAACATATACAACATCTACTAATATATATACCAATATATTATATTCGCTCAAGGCGTGAATAAAATGCAACATCACAGAGAATGAACAGCATCACAGAAACAATACAGATATCTGGGATCCCCGGGTTTCACAGAGCCGCTGAAACCCGACGTTCCCCTGGTCGTGTGGATAGCCTGTGCAATGTAATCCTAGACCCCTACGGGCGCGGCAAGTCACCCGCCAAAACCTGAAGCGAGGCAGCCCCCTTCAGCTCCGTGAATGGACCACCCAGCACTTCACGGAATCCGGTAACTTGGGCACCCCTCCTGGGTCAACCTGTACCCCCTACGAGTGCGGCGAATAGCCCGCCAATTCTAGAGTGAAGCCCCCTCCGTCTCAATGCCATGAGATGCGGGCTTGTTGCCCTCCAGAACCCGGCGATCCGTGCACCCCTCCGCGGGGCAATCCTAGTACAGAAAGTAAAATATACATACAACGGGTACATCGACCGCAACCAGGTCGTGCCCCAAAATAATAATACAAATAGGCAGTGACGGCAGTCCACATGTCGGACGCTCGCCCCGCAATATCAAATGTACATAATACAACAAAACTGTACTAGCATTGCATCCAGGCTATCCCCCACGACCGATCCGCAACATCACAGCAAAAGCAAAACATCAACGTGAAAGTCACGTTCGCAAATCCGTCTAACCGGGCTATAGCAGTTAGACCGGATTTACCGATCAAGTGACATTCACGGTCGCAGATATAATGTAAATACTGTGAAAAATGTGTTTAAAATTTTCCGATTGACCAAAAATTAACAAGTGGGCCCCCAATCAAAACTGTAGCACTCACAGAAAACCTG
Organism: Agapanthus africanus; assembly: GCA_030015575.1. Lineage (NCBI taxonomy): Eukaryota > Viridiplantae > Streptophyta > Magnoliopsida > Asparagales > Amaryllidaceae > Agapanthus > Agapanthus africanus. Next base: position 408,444,329 of record JASDDO010000006.1, on the reverse strand, counting down.
GGCCCAATTTTAATATTCCAAAACCCCTAATTACAGCCCATAAGCCCACTGCAAAAAAATTTCCACACGAGCCCATACAACTGTGGCGGAAGCGCGGCCAGAAGGGGGTTTTGGCCGCCCTTCCGCGGTCGTACGGACGAATTGTGTCAGCAAATTTTTCCAGTGTTCTTATAACTCCCTGCACATCATTCTGAGACCACCTGAAAAATTTTTAGACTCCAAAAAATTTCGACAGAAACTGATGCGAAGGCAATACGGGTTTTGGAACTTTTTGATCGATCGGAAATGCAAACACATTACACAAAGCTAGACTAAGTTAATGGCGAGGCTCTGATACCACTGTAAGTGCACGGCGGCGCCCCGGCCGTCAATCCGACGCCGGAATGCGGAAGCGGTGAAAAACTTAAATTTTGCGGACTTAGCAAACCGGCACCACCGCGCACTAAACACCCGGATCGTAACCATTAACAAGTCTAAGCTAACTAGAAGATGGGAAAGAGATGTACCGACGATCCAACTCCTCCGGTCTTCTCGTCATGGTCCCGATCTCCTGCGGAATGTCTCGTCTCCTCCTCGTCGCCGGAAGTGCACCACATCGCTTACTTCTTATACGGGCTCCCACCTCAATGCCGAGGCAACTCGGGCACGAAGCCGGCTACTCGACGTGCCCAAGGTTCGTTGTAGAATATGTAGTGAGCAAGTCTCATTTGGGGTTCATGGAGATGCCTTTGTGGTGGAGGAAATGAAGTGAACTTTTGGAGAGGGTTCTTGTGTGATTTTTGGAGAATGAAGAGAACCAAAAATTGCCACACCAAAAATCAATCCCCACCATCCTCAAGAATGGCCGGCCCTTGTAGGAAAGGGAGAGGAGGGAAAAGCCAAGGGGGAGGTAACCATATGAATCATGCAAGAGAGAGAGAGAGGAATGGTTATCATGAAAAACAATGATACCAAAACAAAACCCATACTCCACCACCAACCACCAACCTCATCATCAACAACCATGATGAGCCAAAAGTCATGCCATCATGACAAGAAGAAGTCAAGGTCAATGAAAAGATGTCATGACACAACAATAAGCAAATACCCCCTCCACAAATACTTATTTGCAACAATGCAAATAAGCCTTCCTCCACCAATCTTCGGCCAATGAACGGAACAATGGAAATTGGCCGAAACGGAAAGCAAACTGGCAACTCCAGAAAACTGGTCCTGTAATAAATTACAGGAAAACCCCGATACTGTGCATACACACCCGCATCTGTATTTCGACCGAAATACAAATGCAATGAGACAAACTCTACACTGTACTATACTAGGATCCGGCTTATACCAAAGCCGGCCAGTAATATCCGTTCGATCCTGATCCGTGCAATACCGCACGTATCTGATCGAACCCTGCCATATAACCATACGGCCTATAGTACAAACTGTCCGATCCCGATCCGTGCAATACCGCACGTATCTGATCGGACCTTGCCATATCTCCATACGGCCTCTACAACCTTTCGCCCGAAAGCTGAGTAACTGAATATGGGGGACTCTAAAGACTCATCAACACCTTGGTTGTGGATTTAACCACTAGCACGTCAGAGGTATAAGCCAATACGTAACGGGCTACCAGGTACTGACCAAAAGGGATGTCTGCGAGCGAACTCAGCCTGACAACCCTACTGAGCCTGTCAGTGACAATATCCGTACAGTCCGGTCCGTTCGTCTATGAGTATCGCATGACGGGCCTAGGGGGTTGGTAAAAGTCAGACCCCCAAAAGCGGTACAAGTCGTGTCGGAGTGTAGCCCAGAACACCCTGAGATACTACCGGAATACCTACCAGTAAATCTCCTTGCCTTGGCCAAGGACTTTGTGTAATGGCTCTCCTAGACACAGCACGACCTCACCCACAATACCGGGAGAGACGAACCCCTGAAGATACGCTCACTGCCTCCATGTGGCTCGGGACTGTACCCAACTAAAACCTGTTTGCACGACTCCTTTGAGCCGTGGTAGGGTAGTAATCAAAGTACAGTGGGAACTCACACGAGACAAATGACGATCCCCAGGTCGATGAACTAACCTGCACACATGTCACCAGAGAACTGCCATCTGACGTCTGGTATATGACCAACTAGCATGTTCCCGGCGAGTCCTGTCCGGTGTACTCATAACCCAATGAGCACCTGTATACATCTTAGGTGAACCAACTGACACCAGTGGCTTGTGAGACCGGCCACTGCCCCTCGTCGGGGTCTCGACTGTATACACTAGTCTACTAATGGAGTATCGATGCCCGGTCTCGAAACTCCCACGACTAGGGACCTTTTAAGGATATGCTTGTAGACCCCCAGCTCCCACTTATATGATCGCCCTCATACTGCTGGTGGTCAAGCAAGAATCCTAGGGGCTCTATCAACGTGTAATAGCGACGTGTTAGGTCACCTAAAACAGTACACGATGATAAAGGTAAACCAGATAGCATACTATCATCTCGAGTAAGACTGTCTTACCGGGATAGGTCCTCCCTCAATCATTACAATCACGTACCTGTGACCTAATAATTGACTCTGAGGGCACTATCTCCAACAACCCTAACCCCAACCCCAACCCCAACCCCAACCCTAACCCCAACCCCAACCCCAACCCCAACCCCAACCCTAACCCTAACCCTACCCCAACCCTAACCCCAACCCCAACCCCTGACCCCTGACCCTGACCCCCACCCCTGACCCCTGACCCTGACCCAGACCTCGACCCCTACCCCGACCCGACCCCGACCCCACCCCGACCCTGACCCGGACCCCGACCCCGACCCCGACCCCGACCCCGAACCCGAACCCGAACCCTAACCCTAACCCGAACCCCAACCCCAACCCCAACCCGAACCACAACCCCAACCCCAAACCCCCAACCCCAACCCAACCCCCAACCCCCAACCCCAACCCCAACCCTAACCCCAACCCCTAACCCAAACCCCAACCCCAACCCCAACCCCAACCCTCACCCCAACCCCAACCCCAACCCCAACCCGAACCCGAACCCGAACCCCACCCCTAACCCTAACCCCAAACCCTAACCCCACCCCAAACCCTAACCCCACCCCAACCCCGACCCAAACCCAAACCCAAACCCAACCCCAAACCCTAAACCCCAACCCCAACCCAAACCCAACCCCAACCCACCCAACCCCAACCCCAACCCCAACCCTAACCCTAACCCCAACCCAAACCCCAACCCCAACCCCAACCCCAACCAAACCCAAACCCAAACCCAAACCCCAACCCCAACCCCAACCCCAACCAACCCAACCCCAACCCCACCCTAACCCTAACCCCAACCCCAACCCTAACCCCAAACCCAAACCCAACCCAAAACCCAAACCCAAACCCCAAACCCAACCCCAAACCCAACCCCAACCCCAACCCCAACCCCAAAAACCAACCCCAAAAACCAACCCCAAAAACAACCCCAACCCCAACCCCAACCCCAACCCTAACCCTAACCCCAACCCCAACCCCAACCAGAACCCGAACCCCAACCCAGCCCCAGCCCCAGCCCCAGCCCCCAGCCCCACCCCGACCCCGACCCCGACCCTGGCCCCGGCCCTGGCCCCAGCCCCAGCCCCAGCCAGCCCCAGCCCCAGCCCTAGCCATAACCCTAACCCCAACCCGAACCCCAACCCCAACCCCAACCCCAACACTAACCCCAACCCTAACCCTTGTTAGTGTATATGCCCTAGAGGCCATTACTGTATCATACTAGTTTGTATATTACTTAATGGAAGCTTGGGATATTCACCTTGTATAAACAATCTTGCTCAATATAGTAGTATGCTACTTGGTTTGTTTCTACTTCAATATGTACATGTGTTTATTTTGCGATATCACCTATACGCATTAGTAGAGCCCTTAGGATCTTTGCTTGATTACCAGCGTTGTGATGGCAGTCACACTAGTGGGGGCTGGGTAATCTATAAGCACATCCTTATACAGGTCCCTAGTCGCAGGACTATCGAGACAGGGCATCGATACTCCGGAGTAGACTAGCGTATGCACTTCTCATCCCAGTGTGGGAGATGGTCTGTCCCACAGCCATCAGTACGTCGTACTGGAGATAGTATACGGGTGCTCGTTAGGTTACGAGTACACTGGACAGGACTCGTCGGGAACTGAGAGGTTGGTATTATACCTATCGTCAGTTATCAGTTCCCAGGTGACATGACTACAGCTTAGTCCGCTGACTTGACACTGGCACTTCGCCTCGAGTGTGTTCCCACTGCACTTTGATCACTACCCTACCACGACTCAAAGGAGTCGTGCAAACAGGTAGTGGTTGGGTGCAGTCCCGAAGCGCTTGGAGGCAGTGCCGGTTAGACAGGATTCGTCTCTCCCGGTATTAGGGGTTGACATCGCGCTGTGTCTAGGAGAGCCATTACACAAGTAGTCCCTGGCCAGGGCAAGCGAGATATACTGGTAGGCTTCCAGTGTTATCTCAGGGTGTTTTGGGCTTCGCTCCGACACGACTTGTACCGCTATTGGGGGACTGACGTTTTACCGCCCCCTAGGCCCGACATGCGATGTATCAGACGAACAGACCGGACTGTACGGAGACTGTCACATTCAGACTCAGTAGGAGTACAGATGGGGTTTCACCTCGTCAGCCTTCTTGTCGACATCTACCTGGGGACCGTTACGCACAGCTAGTGCCGCTTGCGGTCTGTGGTTAAACCCACTGCCAGCGTAGTGTCGAGTCTTTAGAGTCCCACACAGAGGGTATTCGCCTCTGGGCAAAACAGAGTACAGGTCGCATGGTTTTGCGACAGGGTTCGTTCTCATCCGCGCACTTGTGCACGTTTGGAGTCCGGACGGATATTACTGGCTGGCTCTGGTTTGAGTCAGATGCTGGTATATGTTTTGGGGTTGCTTTTATCTCTCAGTATTCATGTTCCTCGGAACAAGGATGCAGGTGTGTATGTACAGTTATTTGAGGAAGAGGAAGAGGACTTTCATTAGGGTTTCGGAACGGGTGCGTATGCACAGTTGACAGTCGTCTTTTTCCAAACCCTAATGGATTTTTGTTTTATCAATTAATAAAATGAAATTGTGTCATGGTTGGTTTTTATGTTGACTTGTTGACCATGGTTGACTTGTTGACCATGGTTGAAGTTTTGACCATCATCATTACAAAAGAAAGATGCTCTTTGATTCTAGCAAATTCATTTAATGTTTGAAATGATAATGGTCATTCCTAAACTTTCCATCAACCTTTTCATTTTCATTATTATTATTATTAATTTAGATAATTCTTTTTCTTTTGGCATTATGGTTGCAAGAAAGAAAAAGAGAGCTCATTTATCTCATTTAGCTTCTCTCTCCTCACTTCATCTTCTTCTTCCTCTAGCAAAAGAGAACCCTTCTCATGTGTTGAGAATCCCTCTCTTTAAAAGGAAAGCACCCCTTAGACCCTCTCTACTCACTCTAGGATCAAGGGTTTAGCAAGCCGGAGATTCTAGTTCACTCCAAGTTCGAGAAAGAGCCCAAAGGTTGAACCCTCGAGGTGGATCCATCTTCGACGGAAGAAGGCGACAAGAAGAGAACCATCAACCTCTACAAAAGTTTAAAGAAGAAGGAGTTCAAGTTTAGGTATAACCATCTTCATCCGAGTAGCTAACGCTCCTTTGTATGCTTTGCTAGTTTTAGTTTAGGAAAAGATCCCGACTTTGTTTAGTCCATGTTGCCCCTTGCGCTAAAAATTTGATTTTTATACCGTTTCCGCCTCCCCGTAAGAACCGGGGGTCGCAACGTGGACTTACAGTGGTATCAGAGCCTAACTAAACTTAAACTAGCTTGGTAGCGAAGTGTATGGAAGTTCGAAAACGAAAAATCGCAAAACCGGAAAAACTAAAACCCTAAGTTTCTGTTGAAATTTTTTCTGCTCTAAATGAAAAACTTTATACTTCTAAATTCGGCTCAGGGTTTTGTGTGAACACCCATGAAAAACGATCCATTGATTCATCTAAACCGCCGCGGTTCCGCGGCATGAGGTAGGCATTTGCCGCGGAACCGCCGCCGTTTGTTGTCCTCTCTGCATCGTTTTTCGTGCAGTGTGTCTCTGTGTTGGTTTTGGGATTTTTAAGATATATTATATGTGCCCAGATTTTCCAGAACAGAAATTTACTTTTGGGGTCCTTTAATTCCGTATTTTTTTCGAACTTCGCTACACTTTGGCTATGTTGGTTATATCTGTGATGTTTGCATGTATTGAACGTCGGCTAATCGCTATAAGCCGATTGGTCGGGGTTATACATGATCTGTGTTTGATATTGGAATGTGTATATGAATGTGTTGGACTGTCGCGGGTGAATAGCCGGGGTGGATGTGAGATGAGCTTTTGTTTTTCTTTCATTCATTGTAAATGTAAATTGATGTAATAATATTATTTGTTTGGCCGCACAACCGGGTCAGGGTTGTAGCCGTCATTGTATAATTCTTTTTACTGTTTTTGCTCCTAGGATAGACCCATGGAGGGGGTGCACAAACTGCCGAGTACTTGGCGGGTAGTTTGCCGCACCCGTAGGGGTCTTGGGTGGGGTATTTGGCTATTCACCGCGACCGTGTAATCCGCTTTTCGTTGCAGGCTCGAAAGGATTGCGGATTGCTAGTATATCCAATATATTCATCTGTGATCTGTAATGTCTATCATTGCTTTCTATTTAGGCGTTGCTTATGTTTTACAGCCGCGCTAGCCCAGCCCCCGCTCTGTCGTTAGTTAAGTAACCTAACGAGTGATGACGGGACCCCGTGGCGAATGCGAATGGCATAAGCGTACGTCATATTTTGGTTGTTTTCTGCAATGGTAGGATTAAATGATGGGACGCATTAAAAGAACTAATGCAAGAATATCACGCATTAAAAGAACTAATGCAAGATAATAAACCAAGTTAAAGTCGTTGGAACACTTTCGAAAAACCACTCGGTTCTTTTCAAAACTAACTTTTAAATGCGGAGCTTGAGCCACTCCTTCTAAAAGCTATCTCGTTCCATCGATTATATCAAGTTCTCTACATTCACGGTTTTACCAAAACCATTCGTAGCCCTCCGTCGTTTCACATAAATAGTCAATAGTATTCAAGCTGTGTTTGTTGGCCAAAGTCAAGGCATAGTGATTGGTAGCTATTGGATATTCATGTGCAGCATAGATAGATGCGTTGATTTGGAACAGTCGTACTGCCTTGTTGGCCAAAGTCAAGGGTATGTACGGGTGGATTCAAATTAACCTGGAGAACGACGGGAAGAACTTGACATGTGACTTATGATTTGTTGGCCAAAGTCAAGATCATAAGAGCATGGGGCAAAAATCCACATCGGGAGTTTCACAAGTACTGAAACTTGCTAGATTTGCATACCATTTGGAGTGTGATGATTAAGGTAGGATTCCTTCATTTTCGTCACGCGATGATATTTGGATCCCGATCCTACTGTGAGTATATGCTACTCCTCGGGAAATTTCTCACTAAACGATCAATGCTATAAACCTAGTAGGTGCCTAGAAAGGTGTTAGCGGGGCTACGCCCCCAGGGAAAAGAGGTTCTTAAATTAAGGAACTTCGCGAAAGCGTTGGAAAACCTCCCTCGAAGTACCAACACTGGCCTGGCTGAACGGTTAAGCAAGTATTGTGCGGTGGGATTGATCCCGGCTAATTCTTCCTTTGTGGTTTGAGGAGGGATTCGAGAGACAGTGGGAGCCATCCTGTTTAGACAAATTAAAAACCATTCTAAACTTGCAAGAGCATCGTGCTAAAGTGTTTCTTCTCTCCCCCCTGCAGCGACCAAATTCGAAATGACTGGACTTAAGTTATTTCTAGATAAAAACATACTGACAGGGCCAAACTACAAAGATTGGCTCAGGAATGTCAAATTGGCAATCGCTTACGACAAGCTGGGGTATCTTCTTACCACCAAAGCTCCCCCCGTCCCAAGTCCCACCTCCAGCGTCGCGGATAAGGAAATCCGTAAGACTTGGGAGATTGATTGCGCGAAGGTCAGGTGCCTCGTGCTTGCCTCTATGGACAACGAACATCAGAGGAGGCATGAGAATATGGACCTCGAGTCCATATTTCTCCATACAAAAGAACTGTATGGAGAGCAGTCTCGTATCGCAAGATACGAAGTGTCGAAGAAGTTATTTTCGACAAAGTTGGCCGTCGGATCATCGGTAGCGGACCACGTGCTTAAGATGATTGGCTACACTGAGGAGCTCGCGGAACTTGGGACCACGTTGGACAGTGAACTCTATACGGATTTAATTCTCCAGTCCCTTCCATCCACTTACGCCCAGTTTATACTGAACTTCAACTTACAAGAAAAGGAAGTTGAACTTTCAGAACTCCTCAACCTGCTGAGGAGCGCAGAGGGCACCCTACAGAAGGGTAGGGAAACACCCGCTTTGTTTGTAGGAGGATATTCTTCCTCTAGGTCCAAGGAGAAAGCCAAGGGAAAGAGGAAGAAAGCCCCCGCCAAACCAAGAGGAGGTGTTAGTAAAGTGGGTACGAAGGGAAAGGAAAAGGCAACAAAGATTGCGGGGAAGCTTGTTGGAAAGGAAGAGTGCTTCTATTGTCATAAGAGTGGACACTGGAAGAAAGATTGCAGGGCTTGGAAAGCCAGGACACAGGAACTGAAGCAGGTTGCGGCTTAAGCTTCAGGTGTGTATGTTATTGAAAACTGTCTTTCTATAAACTCTACTTCCTGGGTATTGGATACCGGATCAGGATCTCATATCTGTAATTCTTTGCAGGCGTTGAGAAACCGTAGGTTTTTGAAGGCTGGTGACATGTCCCTCAGAGTTGCGAACGGAGCTAGCATGGATGCTAAAGCCGTGGGGGACTATCACCTGGGAATGTCAGATGGGCATGTTTTGGTTTTTCGTAATTGCTTTTTTGTACCCAACGCAACTTGTAATATCATTTCTGTATCTTTGGTTTCTAAAGAAGGTTATGAATTTACGTTTGTAAATAATGTTGTAAACATTCACCTTAATCAAGTTCTGATTGGGTCAGGTACACTGAGCAATAGTATATACGTATTAAACCAACCACAGATTTTCAATGTCCAGAATACACACAAAAGAAAGTCTCCAGATATCAATCAGACTTTCTTATGGCATTGTAGACTGGGTCACATCAATGAGAGAAGGTTGACTAAGTTACATACAGAAGGATATTTGGATCCGTTCGAATATCAATCATATGCCACTTGTCAATCCTGTCTCAAAGGAAAGATGACAAAGACTCCGTTCACTGGACACGGAGTAAGAGCGAGCGAGCTCTTGGGACTCGTACACAGTGACGTGTGCGGTCCAATGTCTACACATGCGCGAATCGGTTATTCTTACTTCATTACTTTTACGGATGACTTTTCAAGGTACGGTTATGTCTTCTTAATGAAACATAAGTCCGAAGCTTTTGAAAAATTCCAGGAATATAAGAATGAAGTTGAAAAACAAACCGGCAAAAGTATCAAGATTCTAAGATCGGATCGAGGTGGAGAATACTTAAGTGCCGAGTTCCTGAATTACTTAAAAGAGAATGGGATTCTCTCTCAGCTTACTCCTCCATACACTCCGCAACATAACGGTGTATCGGAGAGACGGAACCGAACCCTATTGGATATGGTACGGTCCATGATGAGTAACGCTGAGTTACCGCGATCATTCTGGGGGTATGCACTAGAATCAGCTGCGTACCTATTGAACCGAGTTCCTACTAAAACTGTGCCTACTACACCATATGAGATGTGGTGTGGGAAGAGGCCCCATCTCAGTCATATTAAGACTTGGGGATGTCCAGCTTTTGTTAAAAAGCAGCATGCGGACAAGCTCGAGGCACGCTCAGTACAGTGTAAGTTCGTGGGATATCCAAAGAACTCTAAGGGATATTTCTTCTACTGTGAAGAGGAACAAAAAGTTCTTGTTTCTCGTCATGCCTACTTCTTGGAAACTGAGTTTTTGGAAACCAGATAAGTGGGAGCACAGTAGAACTGGAAGAAATTCCAGAACCACGAGCTATTACTGAAAGCTTAGTAGAACCAGAGGGTTCAAATGAACAGGACATTCCTACGCCGCTCCGCAGAAGTAGTAGGCAGTCTCATCCGCCCGAGAGATACTACGGTTTTCTCATAGACGGGGATAGAGAGGATTGCGTCATAGATTATGACGAGCCTACTAGCTTCCCACAGGCCGTTCAGAGCGTTGACTCGGTAAAATGGCTGGATGCAATGCGGACCGAAATGGAGTCCATGTACACCAACAAAGTATGGACGTTGGACATTGCTCAAGACGGGGTAAAACCCGTAGGATGCAAGTGGATCTTCAAAAGGAAGATTGGTGTAGATGGACAGGTTGAGACCTATAAAGCTAGACTTGTAGCAAAGGGTTTCCGTCAAAGACCTGGCTTGGACTATGACGAAACCTTTTCTCCAGTGGCTATGCTGAAATCCATTCGGATCCTTCTTGCCATTGCTGCCTTCCACGATTATGAGATTTGGCAGATGGACGTAAAAACCGCTTTTCTAAATGGAAATTTAGAGGAGTGTGTCTATATGGATCAGCCAGAGGGTTTCATTCAGAGTGGGAGCAGCGGAAAGGTGTGCAAGCTGCTTAAGTCCATCTATGGACTAAAGCAGGCATCGCGGAGTTGGAACATCTGTTTTGATGAGACGGTCAAGGAATTTGACTTTATCAAAAATCCAGATGAACCATGCATCTATAGTAGATTTGTAGCGAGAACTGTAGTATTCCTTATTTTATACGTGGATGAATTCTCTTAATAGGAAATGACATTCCTATGCTACAATCTGTCAAGGGTTTCTTGTCACACGGTTCTCCATGAAAGACCTGGGTGATGCCTCTTACATCCTGGGGATCCGGATCCATCGTGATAGATCCAAGAGGATATTAGGACTTTCACAGTCCAGGTACATTGACACCGTACTGAAAAGATTCAGTATGGAAGATTCCAAGCGCGGTAACCTACCGGCTTGTCACGGGATCACCCTCTCTAAAGAGATGTCTCCCAAGACTGATTTGGAGTGGGATCGCATGTCTATTATACCCTACGCTTCTGCGGTAGGCTCTATAATGTATGCGATGTTGTGTACCAGACCGGATGTAGCTTATGCACTGAGTGTGGTAAGCAGGTATCAGTCAAACCCTGGGGAGAAACACTGGATAGCAGTAAAGAACATTCTCAAGTACCTGAGAAGGACTAAGGAGATGTTCTTGGTGTATGGCGAAAAAGACCTCCAGATCGAGGCCTTTGCTGACTCCAGCTTCCAGAGTGACAAGGATGATTCCAAGTCCATGTCGGGTTTTGTCTTTACCCTCAATGGAGGGGCGGTGTGTTGGAAGAGTTCCAAACAGGAAACCGTTGCAGACTCGACTATGGAAGTGTAATACATCGCTGCATCTGATGCCGCAAAAGAAGCTGTCTGGATGAGGAAGTTCTTAAAAGAACTTCAGGTGGTTCCGTCCATTGTTGACCCAATACCTCTGTATTGCGACAACAACGGGGCTATAGCTTTAGCGAAGGAACCCAGGTCCCATCAGAGATCCAGGCACATCTTGAGGCGGTATCACCTGATCGCAAGGAGATCGAGGTTCGGAGGGTTGCTTCAGAAGAAAACACTGCAGATCCATTCACCAAGGCCCTATCCCAGACTCAGTTCGAGCGGCTGATCGAGATGATAGGTCTTCGATACGCCAGTACATGGCCTTAGTGAAAGTGGGAGATTGTTAGTGTATATGCCCTAGAGGCCATTACTGTATCATACTAGTTTGTATATTACTTAATGGAAGCTTGGGATATTCACCTTGTATAAACAATCTTGCTCAATATAGTAGTATGCTACTTGGTTTGTTTCTACTTCAATGTGTACATGTGTTTATTTTGCGATATCACCTATACGCATTAGTAGAGCCCTTAGGATCTTTGCTTGATTACCAGCGCTGTGATGGCAGTCACACTAGTGGGGGCTGGGTAATCTATAAGCACATCCTTATACAGGTCCCTAGTCGCAGGACTATCGAGACAGGGCATCGATACTCCGGAGTAGACTAGCGTATGCACTTCTCATCCCAGTGTAGGAGATGGTCTGTCCCACAGCCATCAATACGTCGTACTGGAGATAGTAAACGGGTGCTCGTTAGGTTACGAGTACACTGGACAGGACTCGTCGGGAACTGAGAGGTTGGCATTATACCTATCGTCAGTTATCAGTTCCCAAGTGACATGAGTACAGCTTAGTCCGCTGACTTGACACTGGCACTTCGCCTCGAGTGTGTTCCCACTGCACTTTGATCACTACCCTACCACGACTCAAAGGAGTCGTGCAAACAGGTAGTGGTTGGGTGCAGTCCCGAAGCGCTTGGAGGCAGTGCCGGTTAGACAGGATTCGTCTCTCCCGGTATTGGGGGTTGACATCGCGCTGTGTCTAGGAGAGCCATTACACAAGTAGTCCCTGGCCAGGGCAAGCGAGATATACTGGTAGGCTTCCAGTGTTATCTCAGGGTGTTTTGGGCTTCGCTCCGACACGACTTGTACCGCTATTGGGGGACTGACGTTTTACCGCCCCCTAGGCCCGACATGTGATGTATCAGACGAACAGACCGGACTGTACGGAGACTGTCACATTCAGACTCAGTAGGAGTACAGATGGGGTTTCACCTCGTCAGCCTTCTTGTCGACATCTACCTGGGGACCGTTACGCACAGCTAGTGCCGCTTGCGGTCTGTGGTTAAACCCACTGCCAACGTAGTGTCGATTCTTTAGAGTCCCACACAGAGGGTATTCGCCTCTGGGCAAAACAGAGTAGAGGTCGCATGGTTTTGCGACAGGGTTCGTTCTCATCCGCGCACTTGTGCACGTTTGGAGTCTGGACGGATATTACTGGCTGGCTCTGGTTTGAGTCAGATGCTGGTATATGTTTTGGGGTTGCTTTAATCTCTCAGTATTCATGTTCCTCGGAACAAGAATGCAGGTGTGTATGTACAGTTATTTGAGGAAGAGGAAGAGGACTTTCATTAGGGTTTCGGAACGGGTGCGTATGCACAGTTGACAGTCGTCTTTTTCCAAACCCTAATGGATTTTTGTTTTATCAATTAATAATATATAATAAAATGAAATTGTGTCATGGTTGGTTTTTATGTTGACTTGTTGACCATGGTTGACTTGTTGACCATGGTTGAAGTTTTGACCATCATCATTACAAAAGAAAGATGCTCTTTGATTCTAGCAAATTCATTTAATGTTTGAAATGATAATGGTCATTCCTAAACTTTCCATCAACCTTTTCATTTTCATTATTATTATTATTAATTTAGATAATTCTTTTTCTTTTGGCATTATGGTTGCAAGAAAGAAAAAGAGAGCTCATTTATCTCATTTAGCTTCTCTCTCCTCACTTCATCTTCTTCTTCCTCTAGCAAAAGAGAACCCTTCTCATGTGTTGAGAATCCCTCTCTTTAAAAGGAAAGCACCCCTTAGACCCTCTCTACTCACTCTAGGATCAAGGGTTTAGCAAGCCGGAGATTCTAGTTCACTCCAGTTCGAGAAAGAGCCCAAAGGTTGAACCCTCGAGGTGGATCCATCTTCGACGGAAGAAGGCGACAAGAAGAGAACCATCAACCTCTACAAAAGTTTAAAGAAGAAGGAGTTCAAGTTTAGGTATAACCATCTTCATCCGAGTAGCTAACGCTCCTTTGTATGCTTTGCTAGTTTTAGTTTAGGAAAAGATCCCGACTTTGTTTAGTCCATGTTGCCCCTTGCGCTAAAAATTTGATTTTTATACCGTTTCCGCCTCCCCGTAAGAACCGGGGGTCGCAACGTGGACTTACAACCCTAACCCTAACCCCAACCCCAACCCTAACCCCAACCCCAACCCAACCAAACCAAACCAAACCCCAGCCCCAGCCCCAGCCCCAGCCCCAGCCCTAACCCTTGTTAGTTATATGTATGCCCTAGAGGCCATTACTGTACATAGGATGTATATTGTAGTGGATGCTGGGACATATATAGGGAGGACTTTCTTGCTCGACATGATAGTATGCTATCTGGTTGCTCTTTACCTTAACGTGTATACCGATTGTCTCTCTGTTACATGTTGGTAAAGCCCTTAGGATCTGTACTTGACTACCTGGACTATGATGCGGATCATACTAGTGGGGATATGGTAGTCCATAAGTACATCCTTCAAAGTCCCTAGTCGTGGGTGTATCGAGACGGAGCATTGATATACCAGAGTAGACTAGCGTATACCTTCTCGACCCATACAGATGGGCGATGGATGATACCATATCCATTGGTGTTTGACATCAGAGATGATATACGGGTGCTCAGTAGAGACTGGGTACACTGGACAGACTCGCCGAGAACTCCCAGATGGTATTATACCTCACGTCAGATGGCAGTTCTCTGGTGACACTGGTACAGAGTAGTCTGTTGACCCGAGATCGTCATAGAGTCTTGTGTGGTTCCCACTGTGCTTTGATTTCCATCTTACCACGTCCAAGAGGGCGTGCAAAATGGTGGTTTTTGGGTACAGTCCCGAGTCACATGGAGGCAATGAGCGATAGGAGGGGATTCGTCTCTCCCGGTATAGGGGGTTGATGTTGCGCTGTGTTCGATTGGCTATAACAGGAAATCCCTGGCCAGGGTTGCTGAGATTTGCTGGTAAGTGTTACCAGTAGTTTCTCGAACAGTTATAGACCTCATATCGACACGACTTATCGAGCTATTGGGGTCTGACGTTTACCACCCCTAGGCGAGATATGCGACATATCAGACGATCAGACCGGACTGTACGGTAGTGTTACTGGTCGGATTCACTGGAGTGTGAGCGGGCTTGCTCGTCGATCTTCAGATCGCTCAATACCCGGGTGGCCGTTACGTTTAGCAGACCGCTTGCGGCTTGTGGATGTTTGATATGATCATCATCCGCTGCCGGCGTATTGACGAGTCTTTAGAGTCCTACACAGAGGTTTCCTGGCTCAAGCGAAACGAAATAGGAGCGCATATGAGATATGTGCGGGACCGAGAATAATACGTGTATGTGATACCGCATTCCATTCTCGCGATAAATTTATCGATTGGTTGTATGCGATATAACCTAGTTATCGAATCAAGTATTGATTCGATAAGCCGATACATTGAATACTAGTCGGTTGTGTGCGACATGACCGGATCATTGAATCAAGTGTTGATTTAATGATTTAATGCATAATTATATATTTGATATATTACTTTGCACTAACTAGTATTGGTTCACTTTAAACGGATTTTCTCACTTGGTTTGTACACATTGTATATGTGATATACTTTTGTACACTTGATTGTATCATGTTTGATGATACATGTTTAACTATAGTTAAGTGTAATGAATTAAGCCATGGTTAAAATAATGATTAGGGTTTTCTTTTTAATACTTATTTATTTATTTATTTATTTTGAATAGATAAGAAAAGAATGGTTGCTAATTTTGGAGTTTAGTTGAAGCTTCATGAAGCTTTGACTTTGTAACCATTCTTGTCTTCATCTTAAACCCTAACCATTAATCTAACCTTGGTTAATTCTCTACACTTGACCATGGTTCTAATATGATAAGTATTCATTTTCTTTTCCAAATATAATTAACTTATCATATTTCTTTCTTCTTCTTCTTCATCTTCTTCACATGAAGAAAGTTCACTTCATCAATGGTGATTGATGAAAACAAGTGAGAAATCCAATTCTAAAGTCTACCCACTTCCTATTTCTTCATCCTCTACCTCTTGCCAAGTAGTAGAGTGTGTTCTCTTCACAAGTTTTTGGACTTGGTGAAGTCGGAGCTTGATTTAGCGATGCCTCGACGTAGATCATCTTCGGCATGGACATCGACGACCTAGCTCGCTTATTCTCCGATGAAGTCGACGCTAGAGCCCGGATTTGATTTGGACAGCGGAGAGGACCTCGTTGCGGAGCTATGGAGGTGGAGCACCGGATCTACAAAGGTTGTATTTCCGTATCTTGTAGTTAAATGTTAACTAGTTAGCTTTTTCGCCTAGATTTCTAGCCAACGATCCGTAGTCGGGTCTCTCGGCACCTAGTTTTTTTTGAAATTGGCATGTTCGATGCCTTGTGAGACCTCACTAGTGTGCCTAGGAACCCTACAGTGGTATCAGAGCCTAGCTAGAGCCTTAGGCGAAGTCCAGACGGAATTTGAAGTCCGAACGAACCCGAAACACCAAATCAATCTTGCTCTCTGTACTTTTTTGAAAACAGTGAGTTTTTCCAAATTAAAAATTGCTAAAAAATTCAGCAGGGAAAAATAAGATTTACGGTGCAAAAAGTTTTTGGTGAACAGTAATTTTCGCGGCGGATCCGCGACAGAAGCATGGCTTCTGCGGCGGATCAGCGGCCCAATCATGACGTCATCCCTTACTGTTTGCACAGTAATACCTGAAAAATTCTTCTGGATTTTCTGGGAATTTTTAAAATTTATTCAAGAGTTGAATTTTCTGGGTTGTTTTGGGGATTCGAATGTTCGATCGGATTATCGAATTTTGTCTGTGTGGCTTTCCGGATAAATTTTTAGAATATGTTAAAAAGTTCGACCGGATATAAATACCCAACTTTTCCCCTGTCGGGAAATTTCCAAGTGTTGGATTTTTCCGTAGTTTAACGACGTTCTAAGTAGTGCAAGTAACTCGATGGACCCTCTAGAAGACAACAAACCTTAACTCGATTATGTGACCGTCTTGAACTGCCCTTTGAACCTTCGGGTTTGGGGGAGTACGGCGTGCCACATGTGAGGCGTTGGCTTGACCCTTCTACGGCTGGACCGTCGGTACTAAGGCACGAACTGAATGTTGTTAGACTTATTTCATATGTTGATCTGTATCGGGAAAAGTTGGGTGTTCGATTGTTCGATCGGAAAGTTTGACATTTTCTGTTTATCCGGAATGGGATACAATAATTGGAATTCACAAATAGTTATGTGATAACTGAATGAATGTTATAAACATAGCAGTTTAGTCTCACTTGATCGGTTGCCACGGAATTTTGATGTGATCAAAAGTCCGTCGCAATCACGTAGCGTACGCGGATATTCGCCGGGTAAACTTAATAGACAGCCTCACTCCATAGCCCCGACCAAGTGACTGTAGGAGAACCCCGTCGCCGAAAGCATCCGTCCGGGTGCTCACGGCAGCGGTGTTCCGCCTTGGTGCACTTCGTCGACGGTATCAGGGGTGCGGCCGTCTACTGAAGTTTTCGACGAGCATTCGATCAGGATGTCGGGAATCTTGTTGAATTGCCCGACTTGGTATTGAAAAGAGTTTTCGATTTTGAGACTAAAATGCGGGGTTTATAATTGTTAGGCATGCGATGTCTAAGTAATTCATTTGGTCAGGCATGCGATGTCTGAGATGGTTGCGGATTCCAACTGTTGTAGTTTTACACTTTCTTTTCTGTGACCGTAAGTGTAATATGTGATATCGCCGGTTTCGTTGCTATATGTCAACGACAATTGGGATGTGCATATTTACTTATGTTGATGACATGTGATGTTATGTGTTGCTGGATATGTTATATTGGATCGTCGTGTTTGAATAGCCGGGGGTTTTTATGCGAGATGAGTGTTTTTCATTTTCATTCATGTAAAAACTTGTATGTAATATTCTTTTATTGGGGCGCTTCCAGGTTGCGGAAGTTGTCACCGTTTGTATATTATTTACTTTTCCGCACTAGGATAGACCCAAGGTGGAGGGCACAAGTAACCGGGTTCTGGAGTCCAGTGGGAGACCAACTCGAGGAGTCGAGTCCGGGTCTCCTAACTCCAGAATTGGTAGGGTTGCTTGCCGCTCTCGTAGGGTTCTAGGGGTGTGGGTTTGGCTATTCATCACGACCGTGGAATCCGTGTTTTATACTGGCTCGTATTGAAAACACGGACGTCCTAGTATATCCAATATTTCATATGTTTCTTCTGCTGCGATATCTGTGATGTGATCATGTGATGTTCTGTGATAGATACAGTATATAGTATATATGATATATTATATAGACGTTACTTATGTTTTACACCCGCGCTAGCCCTGCCCCGCTCTGCCGTTAGTTACCTAACCTAACGGTGCACGAGGGGACATCGAGGCGAATGCGGATGGCATAAGTGTACGTCGTATTTATCTGTGATGTTTAGGTAATTAAATGATGGGACTTCATTAATATGATTAATGAATTAAAAGAAACCTAAGATGTTGTAGAATCGAATTTCAAAATAAAACAGGTAGCTACAGTTCTTGCTTTGCACAGCGGTATATGTGATATATCCTGCACCTTATTCGATGAGGAAAGGACCGAGATCCCTTCACCGGGAGTGACTCCTTTAGCAATAACTGGCAGATGCTACACACTCGGTTTGTCTTTTGATTGCTTCTAAGTGTTTTTGCTTTGCACAGTGATATATATGATATATCCCGCACCTCATTCGACGAGGAAAGGACCGACGATCCCTTCACCGGGAGTGACTCCTTTAGCAAAACTAGAAAAGCCTCAAAAGCACCATTTCAAAAATCATTTGATTCTACAACGATATCAAGTTCATTACGCAAAAGGTTTTCAGAAAAACCTGTCGTAGCCCTCCGTCATTTCAGATAAGTAGTAGTTAGTATTCGTGCTGCGTTTGTTGGCCTTTGTCAAGGCGCGGTGTGCGGTAGCTAACTGGTGCTTATCTGCTTATGCATATGATGCAGATTGAGTTAGGGTAGTCGTGCGACCTTGTTGGCCTTTGTCAAGGGCCGTGCGGGTGGGTTTAATTCAATCAGGAAATGACGGGTTGAACTTGACTAGCATCCTATGGTTTGTTGGCCTTTGTCAAGGTCATAGGAGGTTAGGGGCAAAACATTATCGGGAATTTCAAGTGTTGAAATTTGCAATGAGATTGCATACCTTCAATGAGATAGTTGGATCCCGATACCCGCTGCGAGTAAGAGTTACTCCTGGGAGAGTTTTATACATTACAATTAGCCGATCAAGTAGGTGTCTAGAAAGGTGTTAACGAGGTTACGCCTCTGGGAAAACGAGGTTTACATTAATTAGGTTCGTGCGAAAGCACGGGGGACCTCCCTCAAAGTACCGACACTGGCCTGACTGAAAGATTGGTGAACTTGTAGTGTGTAATTAATCCCGGCTAGTCTTTCCTTTTAGGGTTTGAAGGAAGATTTGATAAAAAGCAGTGGGAGCCATCCTGATTAGATAAAATAATAACCAATCTATTCTTGACAGAGCGCACGCTGAGTGTTTTCTTCTCTCTCTCTCCAGGTAGCGACCATATCACGCCTTAATCAAGATAATAATACGGAATATTGACCGAACCCGCTTGTTATACTGAGCTGGGGAACGTTGGTCCCGCTCCACCTTATAATTGTTATAAGACAGAGCAGGAAATTGGGGATTACCAGAATTCCCGTGCCGCCCAAACGAAGAGAGTGCATGCTGATGCATCATCTTCGGGTGTGTTCATTACAAAGAACTGTTTCTCAGTATCCTCTACATCCTTGGTATGTGATACCGGATCAGGATCCCAGATATGTAATCTGTTACATAGGGCTACAGAAAGGTAGAGAACTGAGAACGGGTGATAAGTTTCATGAAGCAGAAAACGGGGCAAATGTTGCAGCCAAGTCTGTTGGTCACTGTCACCCTGTATTACCAATACATTGATTCTGAACGAATGTTGTTAGATACCGAACCTGATATACAAAATCATATCAGTCTCTTTATTAGTAAAGAAAGGATATAATTTTGTATTGATGGATAATGTTTTGAACATTTCCTATATCAAAAGTTGATCGGTTCAGGCACGTTATCTAAAAGCATTAATGTTCTAAATCAAACTACAGTTCTTAGTATACAGAACACACACAAGAGGAAGAGTTCAGAAATGAACGAATCCTTCTTGAGGTATTGTAGACTGGGTCAGATCAATGTGACCCGACTAGCTAGAGTTACATAAAGATGCATATTTAAATTAGTTTGAATTTACATCTTGTGAAACTCGCCAGTCATGTCACAAAGATAAGATGACCATAGCTCCGTTTACTGGAAACAGAGAAAGAGTTAGTAAACTCTTGGGATGATACATGTTGATGTATGTAAGGTCCCCTGTCTACACATGCCAGGACTGGTTCTTTATACTTCATTACGTTCTCTGATGATCTCTTTAGATTCAGACATATGTTCTTGTTGAAACACAAGTCCGAACCTTTTGAGATATTCACAGAATATAAGTTAGAAGTAGAGGACTAATACGGGTATAAGTATTATGTCCTTTGATGTGATCAGGGAGGAGAATACTTGAGCACGGAATTCCTGGACTATTCTAAAGGAGAATGAGATTCTCTCTCAGCATTACTCCTCCGTATACACCATAGCACGATGGTATATCGGGGCGGAGCAATCACACCCTATATGATAAGGTGTGCTCTATGATGAGTACTACTGAGTTACCTGTTTCCTTATTGGGAGTTATGCACTTGAGAAGCTGCATACCTATTGAATAGGGTTCAAATCAAATCAGTTGCCTACTACTTCATATTTGATATGATAAGGGAAGAGCCCATCTCTTAAGTTAGTTAAGATTTGGGGTTGTCCGACCTATGTCTAAAAGCAAATTCCGGACAAGCTCAAGGCAAGATCTGTTATGTAGAACTGGAAAGGTTCCAGCTATACAAACAACAGCACATGATTCGATAGAACCAAAGGATTCAGTAGATTCCAACGAACCTCAGCCTCTCCGCCGATCTAGTAGGGTTCCTCACCCACCTGAGAGATACTTCGGTTTCTCTATGACAGTGGGAGCGAGGATTGCATCATGAGATGATGACCCAACTAGTTTCGAGCTGGCCATCGAGAGTAGGGACTCTGTAAGAATGGCTGGATGCTTAGCGATCTGAGATGGAATCCTTATACACCAACAAAGTATGGACTTTGGTTGCAATATCTGAAGGGTTAAATCCCCATCAGGAGCAAGTATATCTTGAGAAGATTGCTTGGTGTAGATGGAAAAGTTGAGACTTTCAAAGCTAGACTTGTTAAAGGTTTGCATTATTGACCAGATATGGATCATAATGTTAAAACCTTTTCAAGTAACTATGCTTAAGTCCATCCAGATCCTACTTGCCACGGCTACATACCATGACTGCGATATCTGATGGTTGGGTGTCATGACAGCTTTTCTAAATGATGTTTTAGAAGAGAACGTCTATAAGTACACAGCCAGAGGGCTTCGTAGACAGTGGGAGCAGCGGAAACGTGTACAAGATGCTTTATAGGATAAAGCAGGTATCGCGGAGTTGGAACATCTGTTTTGATGCATTAGTCAAAGAGTTTGACATCATCAAAATGGTAGATGAACCTTGTATATACAAAAAGGTAGTAGGGAGTATGGTGACGATCCTCGTAGAGTACGTGGATGACATACTCTTGATAAGAAAGGAGTTTCTTATGCTACGCTCGATCAATCTCCGCTTATCACAAAGATTCTCCATATAGGATTAAAGTGATACCTACTAAATCCTGGATTTTGGATCTATGAGATAGATCTAAATGGATGTTAGGAAACTCACTAGATGTAGTGAGGTGGTGTCAATCGATCCTGGGGAGAATCACTGGAAGTGTTCCAAGGTGATAAAGTCGAATGAAGGTCAGTCGCAGGCATTGTCTTTACCCTCAGTAAAGGGACGGTATGTTGGAAGAGTTCCAAGATAAATACCGTGACATACTAGACGATAAAGGCAGGATACATCGCTACTTAAGATGCTACCAAAGAGGATGTTTGGGTGTATATTAGTTCATGAGATGAACTACGTTCCTACCATTGTGAGACAATGGAGTTATGGCTCATGCCGAGGAACGCCGGTCCCATCAGTGATCCAGACTTATTCTAAGGCAGCATCGCCTGATCATGGAGATAGTTGATCTCCAGGGTGATCGAGGTTAGGAGAGTAGACTCAGAGGACAACACAGCGGATCCACTCACAAAGGCCTGTTCCCAGAGAGAGACTTTAATGGGATGGTTGAGTATGAGATACTGCAACCACTGCTATCAGATGGCCCTAGTGCAAGTGGAAGATTGTTAGTTATATGTATGCCCTAGAGGCCATTACTGTACATAGGATGTATATTGTAGTGGATGCTGGGACATATATAGGGAGGACTTTCTTGCTCGACATGATAGTATGCTATCTGGTTGCTCTTTACCTTAACGTGTATACCGATTGTCTCTCTGTTACATGTTGGTAAAGCCCTTAGGATCTGTACTTGACTACCTGGACTATGATGCGGATCATACTAGTGGGGACATGGTAGTCCATAAGTACATCCTTCAAAGTCCCTAGTCGTGGGTGTATCGAGACGGGGCATCGATATACCAGAGTAGACTAGCGTATACCTTCTCGACCCATACAGATGGGCGATGGATGATCCCATATCCATTGGTGTTTGACATCAGAGATGATATACGGGTGCTCAGTAGAGACTGGGTACACTGGACGGACTCGCCGAGAACTCCCAGATGGTATTATACCTCACGTCAGATGGCAGTTCTCTGGTGACACTGGTACAGAGTAGTCTGTTGACCCGAGATCGTCATAGAGTCTTGTGTGGTTCCCACTGTGCTTTGATTTCCATCTTACCACGTCCAAGAGGGCGTGCAAAACGGTGGTTTTTTGGGTACAGTCCCGAGTCACATGGAGGCAATGAGCGATAGGAGGGGATTCGTCTCTCCCGGTATAGGGGGTTGATGTTGCGCTGTGTTCGATTGGCTATAACAGGAAATCCCTGGCCAGGGTTGCTGAGATTTGCTGGTAAGTGTTACCAGTAGTTTCTCGAACAGTTATAGACCTCATATCGACACGACTTATCGAGCTATTGGGGTCTGACGTTTACCACCCCTAGGCGAGATATGCGACATATCAGGCGATCAGACCGGACTGTACGGTAGTGTTACTGGTCGGATTCACTGGAGTGTGAGCGGGCTTGCTCGTCGATCTTCAGATCGCTCAATACCCGGGTGGCCGTTACGTTTAGCAGACCGCTTGCGGCTTGTGGATGTTTGATATGATCATCATCCGCTGCCGGCGTATTGACGAGTCTTTAGAGTCCTACACAGAGGTTTCCTGGCTCAAGCGAAACGAAATAGGAGCGCATATGAGATATGTGCGGGACCGAGAATAATACGTGTATGTGATATCGCATTCCATTCTCGCGATAAATGTATCGATTGGTTGTATGCGATATAACCTAGTTATCGAATCAAGTATTGATTCGATAAGCCGATACATTGAATACTAGTCGGTTGTGTGCGACATGACCGGATCATTGAATCAAGTGTTGATTTAATGATTTAATGCATAATTATATATTTGATATATTACTTTGCACTAACTAGTATTGGTTCACTTTAAACGGATTTTCTCACTTGGTTTGTGCACATTGTATATGTGATATACTTTTGTACACTTGATTGTATCATGTTTGATGATACATGTTTAACTATAGTTAAGTGTAATGAATTAAGCCATGGTTAAACTAATGATTAGGGTTTTCTTTCTAATACTTATTTATTTATTTATTTATTTTGAATAGATAAGAAAAGAATGGTTGCTAATTTTGGAGTTTAGTTGAAGCTTCATGAAGCTTTGACTTTGTAACCATTCTTGTCTTCATCTTAAACCCTAACCATTAATCTAACCTTGGTTAATTCTCTACACTTGACCATGGTTCTAATATGATAAGTATTCATTTTCTTTTCCAAATATAATTAACTTATCATATTTCTTTCTTCTTCTTCTTCATCTTCTTCACATGAAGAAAGTTCACTTCATCAATGGTGATTGATGAAAACAAGTGAGAAATCCAATTCTAAAGTCTACCCACTTCCTATTTCTTCATCCTCTACCTCTTGCCAAGTAGTAGAGTGTGTTCTCTTCACAAGTTTTTGGACTTGGTGAAGTCGGAGCTTGATTTAGCGATGCCTCGACGTAGATCATCTTCGGCATGGACATCGACGACCTAGCTCGCTTATTCTCCGATGAAGTCGACGCTAGAGCCCGGATTTGATTTGGACAGCGGAGAGGACCTCATTGCGGAGCTATGGAGGTGGAGCACCGGATCTACAAAGGTTGTATTTCCGTATTTTGTAGTTAAATGTTAACTAGTTAGCTTTTTCGCCTAGATTTCAAGCCAACGATCCGTAGTCGGGTCTCTCGGCACCTAGTTTTTTTGAAATTGGCATGTTCGATGCCTTGTGAGACCTCACTAGTGTGCCTAGGAACCCTAACCCCAACCCCAACCCCAACCCCAACCCCAAACCAAAACCCCAACCCCAAAACCCCAACCCCCAACCCAACCCCCAACCCAACCCCAACCCCAACCCTAACCCCACCCCACCCCAACCCCACCCCAACCCCAACCCAAACCGAACCCCGACCCCAACCCGACCCCGACCCCGACCCCGACCCAACCCCAAACCCAACCCCAACCCAAAACCCCAACCCCAAAACCCAACCCCCAACCCAACCCCACCCCAACCCGAACCCCAACCCTAACCCGATCCCGAACCCTAACCCTAACCCGACCCCGACCCCACCCCCACCCCGACCCCAACCCCGACCCCAAACCCAACCCAACCCCAACCCCAACCCCAACCCAACCCAAACCCCAACCCTACCCCAACCCAAACCCCAACCCAACCCAACCCAACCCCAACCCAACCCAACCCCACCCCAACCCCAACCCCAACCCTAACCCTAGCCCTAGCCCTAGCCCTAGCCCTACCCCTAACCCCTACCCTAACCCTACCCCCTAACCCTAACCCCTACCCTAACCCCTAACCCCTACCCTACCCCCTAACCCTAACCCTAACCCTAACCCCTACCCCTACCCCTACCCCTACCCCTACCCTAACCCTAACCCTAACCCTAACCCCTACCCTAACCCTAACCCCTACCCTAACCCCTAACCCTAACCCTAACCCTAACCCCTACCCTAACCCCTAACCCCTACCCTAACCCCTACCCTAACCCTAACCCCAACCCCAGCCCCAGCCCCAGCCCCAGCCCCAGCCCCACCCCCAACCCCAACCCGATAAAAATGGCAGCTTCATTAACCGATCGTCCACGGACTTGGACGAAGTGAGACAAAGTCATCTACTCATTCTCTACATCATTCTTGGTCGTCTCTTTTAGCAAACTTGACGACCGAGTTGCCTCGAGTCAGAAGCGGGAGCCCGTTTAAAGAATCGGTGATGTGGTGCCACCTGGACGAGCAGATCGGAGATCGAAGAGATCGGAGCAGCCGCAACGGAGCGTGGGATGATGATTAAAGAACGAAGGACTCGGATCGTTCGGTATAACCTTTCTACACTCTTTACAGTTTGTTAGTTTAGCAATAATGGCAGATCCGGGTTAAAGTATACGATAGCGTCAGTTAAAAAGTTTTTGTTCCGCATTTGGCATCTGTAGACGGCCGGGGCGCTAGCGTAGACTTACAGTGGTATCAGAGCCTCACCATTTTGCTATTCTAACTTGTGCTAACGCGTTTAAAACATCGATCGAACCGAAAATCAAAAATCGCATTTTTCTTGCTTGACAGTTTCTGTTGATTTTAAACGGTGTCCTAAAAATATTTCACACATCTCAGAAAACTGTGCAGGGATTTTTAAGAACTCCGTACAAATTTGAGCATGTCAGTCGACAAGACAGCCGCGGAAACGCGGCCAAACCTATGGTTTGGCCGCGCATCCGCGGCCGTTCTGGGCGATCATGCCTCCCAAATTTGTACAGTGGGTTCTCTGTTGGATTTTGTGGTTTTTGGTACATATCGTTTTTGCCCAGATTTTGTTACTGTTCACCAGTAAGTCGTGGGGCCCACTTTATGATATTAGTAAACTTTTCAACGGTGGCAGCGTAGTAACCGATCTATCACTCTGGAAGTTCCACTAAAGCTACAGCCAGCAAGTTTTTCTTTCCAGCGAGGACCATTTCTTAACGTGTCGATCGAAATTTAAACATGTTAGTTTACAGTGCTTACATTATATCTCCGACCGGGAATGTCATTTGATCGGTAAACCGCGTCTGATTGCTATAGTTCTTTTAGACGGGTTTGCGAACGTGACATTCGCGTTGATGTTCTGTGTTGTGCTGTATTGTTGCAGATTTGTCGTGATGGATAGCAGTGTGCAATGATACTGCAGTTTGAGTTTATTTGTACATTTGATATTGCGGGGAGAGCGTCCAATATGTGGACTGCCGTCACTGCCTGTTGTATAATATTCTTTTGGGGCACGACCAGGTTGCGGTCGATGTACCTGTTGTACTATTTTTCATTACTGTACTAGGTTTTATCCCGCGACGGAGTGCACGGATAGCCGGGTTCTGAAGGGCAACGGGTCCGCATCTCATGGCTTTGAGAGGCAGAGGGGCCTCACTCTAGAATTGGCAGACTATTCGCCGCACTCGTAGGGGGTACAGGTTGACCCAAGGAGGGGTGCCCAAGATTACCGGATTCCGTGAAGTGCCGGGTGTTCCATTCACTATGCTGTGGGGACTACCTCGCTTCAGGTTTTGGCGGGTAACTTGCCGCACCCGTAGGGGTCTAGGTTTCATTGCACAGGCTATCCACACGACAGGGGAACGTCGAGTTTCAGCAGCGGCTCTGTGAAACTCGGGGATCCCAGATTATCTGTATTGTTCTGTGATGCTTATTACTTTTCTGTAATGTTGCATATTATCACGCCTGGAGCGATTATGTATATTGGTTTATATACTATTAGATGTTGTATATGTTTTACACCCGCGCTAGTCCAGTCCCCGCTCTGTCGTTAGTTAAGTAACCTAACGGGTGATGACGGGACCCAGTGACGAATGCGGATGGCATATACGTACATTTTATTTTCGTTCTTTTCTGGTGTGATTGATTGATGGGACTGCGTTGATTCTGATCAATGCAAAGTAAAAACAAACCTGTTTGATGTTGTTGGAACAAATTTAAAAAGTGTTATTGCAAAGATGTTTCCTTTTGTTTCGCATAGCGGTATTCAGTGGAATATCCTGCACCTCATTCGACGGGGCAAGGGCCGATATCCCTTCACCGGGACTGACCCCTTGGGCAGAAGTTTGCGTCAGGGTAATAACTTCACTATAGTCGATTACAAGTTGCTTTGCATAGCGGTATTCAGTGGAATATCCTGCACCTCATTCCACGAGGAAAGAGCCGAGATCCCTTCACCGGGAGTGACCTCTTTAGCAAAGGTTTTCGCCACTATATTTTAAAAAGCTATCAGGTTCCTTCAACGAGATCAAGTTCATTACGCTAAAGGTTTTTCGCCAAAAACCAGCCGTAGCCCTCCGTCGTTTCTTATGGATGGTCAGTAATATTCAAGCTATGTTTGTTGGCTTTCTTCAAGGCATAGTGTTTGGTAGTTGCTGGGGTATTCATTTGTTGCATAGATAGATGTGTTGGTTTGGGACAGTCGTATTACCTTGTTGGCTTTCGTCAAGGGTATGTACGGGTGGGTTCAAATTAACAAGATAATGACGGGCAGAACTTGACATGTGACTTATGATTTGTTGACATTCGCC
Organism: Agapanthus africanus; assembly: GCA_030015575.1. Classification (NCBI taxonomy): domain Eukaryota; kingdom Viridiplantae; phylum Streptophyta; class Magnoliopsida; order Asparagales; family Amaryllidaceae; genus Agapanthus; species Agapanthus africanus. The sequence continues at coordinate 408,416,669 of JASDDO010000006.1, read as the reverse complement.
AAGGTCATAAGAACATGGGGTAAAAATCATATCGGGAGTTTCTAAAGAAACTGAAACTTGCCAGGCATGCGCATACCTTCTGGAGTGTGATAACGCGAGTGGATTCCGTCACGTTATCATGCGATGAGAGTTGGATCCCGATTCCCACTGATGAGTTGGTTTACTCTTCGGGTGATCCCGATTGATTCTTCTTTTAGGTTTGGAGGAGAATTTGACAGGACAGTGGGAGGTTTCCGGATTAGATAAAGTGATAACCATTCTGATCTAGGTTAGAGTGCACGCAGAGTGTTTCTTTTCTCTCTCTCTCTTTGGCAGCGACTTTTGACCGACCCTAGACTATGACTCAGTGACTAGGTTGACCGAACCTTCTTAAAATACTAGCTTTTGGATTGTCTATGTTGCATAAGTCATTGCCACTCCTTCTTTCACCCTTTGAATTTCTCAGAACACCCGTATTACTACGGATATCCACTTCCATTGGATAGATCCATCGTATGGTTATATACGAACTCGAAGGGACTTCTTCGAGGATGGATCCAGGTTCAGGAGAGATAGAATTGGTTTATTCAGTTGTCTTTTATTATCACCTTCTCTCAGGTTGCGAGGACTCCTTGGTTTAGGAGAGTACACCTATTACGCTTATTGGATAGTCTTATTCCAAACCATAGGCAGGTGCCGAAAGGTAGGGAATGAAGAAAACCAATTAGCCTAAGTAGGGTGTACAGAAGGCAATAACTAAAGACAAAATAAAGGGATTAGAAAGAGGGCAAAGTAAATTGCGACTGATATCATTCACGACCAAACCGCGTACTTCATCGCCACTACTATTTCACCTTTAAAGGAATAAGGTATTATTCAGTTGTCTTTTATCATCACCTTCTCTCAAGATACGAGTACTCCTTGGTTTAGGAGGGTACACCTATTATGCTTACTGGATAGTCTTCTTCCAAACCATAGGCTGGTGCCGAACGGTAGGGAAGGAAGAAAACCATTTAGCCTAACGATGGTGTACAGAAGGTAACGACTAAAAGACAAATAAAGGGATTTGGAGAGATGGCAATAAAATATACGGTTGAAGTCATGAATTGGATTATGGAAGAGGCATTGCTATGAATACCAAGATACCCCTACGAAACATTTTCATGTTTCAGTGCATTGTTAAAGAAAAACTGTTTTCCCGATTAGACACTTACTCCAAGGGTATGTATTTACCAGGCTTCATTCTCATATCTGTATGGTTTTACAGATGATGAGTGGGAGTAAGATATTGGGAATTAGGTGATCATCCTCATTATATCGGAATTCGTTGTAATTGGTGATATTTGAGGAAATCGCCAGGGTACAGTTTTCAACCTACGAAGCACAAGTTTTGAGTTGTTTAACTCAGCGGACTTATACAGAGTATTGTATGTTGTCCAGTGTCCTTCAGGATAAAGGGGTAGGTCCTCATACTATGTTCTGTTTACTTATAACTTCTCTAGTATTTAGACAAGTGTTTCGTAGAAATACAAGGTCTAAGTTTTGAGAAGTTGTGGGTATAAGAATAAAGTAGAGAACCAGGTGTCACAAGTATCGGGATTCTTCAAAGAGATCGAAGATGTAGATTCTTGTGATTGGTATTCAGACGATAGTGATGGTTTTGAGAAACGTGTTTCTCTTTCAGGTTACTCATAATTGGATGGATTCCTAAGTTGAGTAATGCTGATTAGCCTCTTTCCATTAAAGTTATATGCACTGGAGACAGCTGCATGATTTGAATATGGTTCCAATTAAATTAGTGCCAAAGTTTCTATATTGGATATAGAATAGTTCGTACCTTAAAAGATGTTAAGGTGCGGGGAGTTGTCCAGCTTTTGCTTAAAACCAGACTCTGGATAACTCAGGGCACGTTTCTGTAATGGCCGTTTGTGGGTTGACCCTGGCTATATCGAGGGTTGATATTCTACCATTTGGAAGATCAATAGTGATATTGTTCTTGACTCGCCACAGTTTTAGTAAAATGGATCTTTTTCAGAAAACAGTAGTGGGAGTATGGTAGAACTGGAAGTGATTCCAGAACCGCGAACGATTACGGAAAATTTAATAGGACCTATATATTCAATCAGGTTTGACATTCCAATAGCCACTCCGCAGATATGGTGGGTAACCTCAGACACCCGAGAGGTACTTCGGTAGCCTCAAAGACGGTAACAGGGAGGTTCTTATCTACCCAGACTTGACACTACTGATGTTCCAGGCTATGAAACCCGGTAGGAGGGTTGTCGTAGTCAGTGGGAGCAGCGGAAGCATGGTGGGCAAGTAGCTTATGTCTATTTATAGACTAGAGCAGTTATAGCGGAGAAAGATCATCTAATTTTGATGTGACAGTCATGGGTTTGACTTCAATCAGAATAGGGGATGGATCTGTTAGGAAGGTAGTAGGGTGTGATGTCATGGTATTTGGATGACATACACAGAGTAGGAAGTAAAATTCCTATACTACGATCGGTTGTACTGTGGTCGTCACACAGTTGTTTCTCCAGACAGGATATGGATATAATATTTGACATTCTGGTTTCTAGATCTATGGTTTTAGATGTAGATTTGGGTAGTTTCCCAATGTGGGTACTTTGACAGATATTCTAATGGTTTTTAGAATAGTTGACTCCTAGCATGGTAGTGTACCTGCAGGTGATGGAGTCACCCTCTCTAAAGATGTCGTATAGACTAAAGGGGAGAAGGAAGTGCATGATTGGCAGATCACTTGCATAGGCAATTGAGTCAATCATGAGTTGTCAAGTACCACACCAGATGTTGTTTTTGCACTAGATGCGATAAGTTTGTATTAATCCAATCCTGGAGAGACATAAGGAAGCAGTTTTAGAACATAAGTACATGTTCTACGGATTTGATGACGGCAGCCTCCTTCGGGAGACGATCATCATTCCAGGCTTCAAAGGTGACGTGGTTGACAGAGTGATTGTCAGAGTTTTAGTTTTTCCCTCTGACGAAGAGGGACAGTATTATGGACAGGTGGTCCAAGAGGATACTGTGGGAGGCATGGTGCCGGATACTGATTAGGTTCAGTGATCGATACAGTCTAAGAAGTTTGGATTTGGAGTTCATTTATGAACTAGGTCCCATCAGATTTCCAGACATATTCTAAGACAGGTATTACTCGATTCGGGAGATGGCTTTCTCCGCGAACTTGAGATTTAGAGAGATATAGAAAGAAACATTTAGGCGGATCCACTCACTGAGGCTATTTCTCGAACACAATAGTTTTACAAACGGGCTTTGTGAAACTGATTAGTAGAGGAGTTGGATGTTCGGTTTCACACGGGCTGTGAGTAGTCGACATCGCAATATTAGCCTTGAGTGCAAGTGGGAGATTGTTGGAGATAGTGCCCTCATAGTCAATTATTGGATCGCAGGTACGTGATTGCAATGATTGCGGAGGACCTATCCCGGTAGGACAGTCTTACTCGAGATGATAGTATGCTATCTGGTTTGCCTTTATCAGTCGTGTACATGTTCAGGTGACTGATTGCATGTTAAACTTTGATAGAGCCCTTAGGATCTTGCTTTACTACCAACTGTATGACGGCGATCATATACGTGAGAGTTGGGTAGTTTATATGCATATCCTTAATTGTGGTCCCTAGTCGTGGGAGTTTCGAGACAGGGCATCGATACTCCGGAGTAGACTAGTGTATACAGTCGAGACCCCGACAAAGGGCGGTGGCCGGTCTCACAAGCCACTGGTGTCAGTTGGATCACCTAAGATGTATACAGGTGCTCATTGGGTTATGAGTACACCGGACAGGACTCACCGGGAATCTGCTAGTTAGTACTATACCTATCGTCAGATAGAAGTTCCCTGGTGACATGTGTACAGGTTAGTTCATCGACCTGAGGTCGTCATTTGTCTCGTGTGAGTTCCCACTGTGCTTTGATTTCTACCCTACCACGGCTCAAAGGAGTCGTGCAAACAGGTAGCTTTTGGGTACAGTCCCGAGCCATATGGAGGCACGTGAGCGGATCGGCAGGGGATTCGTCTCTCCCGGTATTGGGGGCGAGGTCGTGCTGTGTCTAGGAGAGCCATTACACATAGTCCATGGCCATGGCAGGAGATTTACTGGTAGGTACTCCAGTAGTATCTCAGGGTGTTATTGGGCTACACTCCGACACGACTTATACTGCTTCTGGGGGTCTGACGTTACTAGCCCCCTAGGAGGATATGCGATACTCATTGACGAACGGACCGGACTGTATATACATTGTCACTGTTAGGCTCAGTAGGGTTTTCGGAGGAGTTCGCTCATCGGTCTCCCTTGAGTTCGCTCCTCGGCCTCCCTTGAGGTCAGTCCATGGGCAGCCGTTACGCATAGCTAGTGCCGCTGACGGTTTGTGGTTAAACCCACTGCCAGGGTACTGACGAGTCATTAGAGTCCCCCACAGACAGTTTCCCAAGTTCGGGCGAAACGTTGTAGAGGCCGTATGGTTTTATGGCAGGGTTCGGAAAATGCACGTGCGTTTACGCACGTGTCAGTTTTCGGACAGATGATACTGGTCGGCTTTGGTTTAAGCCGGATCCGAGTATTATATTGAGTAGATATAATATCTTTGTCTCAGTTGCATTTGTATTCGGTCGTAATACAAATGCGGGTATATTTATACAGTTTCGGGGTTATCCTGAAAGTTGTTTCAGGATCACTTTTGGAAGTTGCCAGTTTCCAGTTTTCTATCAGCCGTCTTTTAACATTCGGTTAAAGACGGATTTATCTTTTCTTCAGTTGAGGTGAGTCAGTGTTCTAGAAGCATCTAGATGAGGTGACTAGGATTAATTGGTGTTGAGTTTTCATTGGATGCATTAGAGACTTGATGAGGTGTTTTAGTGAGTCATGCTTTAGCTTTAATGATTCTTGTTTAGCTAAGGATATTTTGTGAGAAGCTTCATGTCTTATGGTCACCTCCCTCCTCCTACACTCACCCTCCTCATTCTATATGATGTGGCCGGCCACCCTTGAAGAGAGAGAGAGAGAGAATGATTTCATTTTGGAGAGAAAAGACTATGGTTAAGGGTGCATGGAAATTTCATTACCTCTTTCATTCCATCACCCGATAAAAATGGCAGCTTCATTAACCGATCGTCCACGGACTTGGACGAAGTGAGACAAAGTCATCTACTCAATCTCTACATCATTCTTGGTCGTCTCTTTTAGCAAACTTGACGACCGAGTTGCCTCGAGTGAGAGGCGGGAGCCCGTTTAAAGAATCAGTGATGTGGTGCCACCTGGACGAGCAGATCGGAGATCGAAGAGATCGGAGCAGCCGCAACGGAGCGTGGGATGATGGTTAAAGAACGAAGGACTCGGATCGTTCGGTATAACCTTTCTACACTCTTTACAGTTTTTTAGTTTAGCAATAATGGCAGATCCGGGTTAAAGTATACGATAGCGCCAGTTAAAAAGTTTTTGTTCCGCATTTGGCGTCTGTAGACGGCCGGGGCGCTAGCGTAGACTTACAACCCTAACCCTAGCCCTAGCCCTAGCCCTAGCCCTAGCCCTAGCCCTCCTAGCCCTAGCCCTAGCCCTAGCCCGAGCCCCAGCCCGAACCCCAACCCGAACCCCAACCCCAACCCGAACCCCAACCCCAACCCCGACCCCGACCCGACCCCGACACCGACCCCGACCCTAACCCTAACCCTAACCCCAACCCCAACCCCAACCCTAACCCCAACCCTACCCCCAACCCTAACCCTAACCAACCCCAACCCCAACCCCAACCCCAACCCTCATCCAGCCCCAGCCCCAGCCCCAGCCCCACCCCAACCCCAGCCCCAACCCTACCCCTAACCCTAACCCTAACCCCCAACCCTAACCCCAACCCTAACCCCCAACCCCTAACCCCAACCCTAACCCTAACCCCTACCCCTACCCCTACCCTAACCCCTACCCTAACCCCAACACCAACCCCAACCCCAACCCCAACCCGAACCCCAACCCTAACCCGAACCCTAACCCCAACCCCAAACCCCAAACCCCAAACCCCAACCCCAACCCTAACCCAACCCCAACCCCAAACCCAACCCCAAACCCAAACCCGAACCCGAACCCGAACCCCAACCCCAACCCCAACCCCTAACCCCTAACCCCTAACCCCTACCCCCTAACCCTAACCCTACCCCCCAACCCCAACCCCAACCCAAACCCAACCCAACCCAACCCAACCCTAACCCTAACCCTAACCCCTAACCCTAACCCCTAACCCTAGCCCTAGCCCTAGCCCTAGCCCTAGCCCTAGCCCTAACCATAGCCCTAGCCCCAACCCTAACCCTAACCCCAACCCCAACCCAAACCCCAACCCGAACCCGAACCCCAACCCAAACCCCACCCAACCCAACCCAACCCAACCCAACCCAAACCAACCCAAACCAACCCAACCCTAACCCTAACCCTAAAACCTAACCCCCAACCCTAAACCCCAACCCTAACCCGAACCCTAACCCCTAACCCTAACCCCTAACCCCAACCCTAGCCCCCAACCCTAGCCCTCAACCCTAACCCTGACCCTAACCCCAACCCCAACCCCAACCCCAACCCCAACCCCAACCCTAACCCTAACCCTAACCCTTGTTAGTGTTTATGCCCTAGAAGGCCATTACTGTATCATACTAGTTTGTATATTACTTGATGGAAGCTTGGGATATTCACATGTATATAACAGTCTTGCTAAACATGGTAGTATGCTACTTGGTTTTTCTATCTTAATATGTGAGTGTACGTATTGATAGAGCTCTTAGGATCTTGCTTGTCTACCAGCGTTGTGATGGAAGTCACACTAGAGGGGGCTGGATAGTCTACAAGCACATCCTTATTCAGGTCCCTGGTCGTTGGATTATCGAGACAGAGCATCGATACTCCGGAGTAGACTAGTGTGTACGCTTCTCATCCCAGTTGGGGAGATGGTCTGTCCCACAGCCGTCAGTACGTCGTACTGGAGATAGTATGCAGGTGCTCGTTAGGTTACCGGTACACCGGACAGGACTCACAGGGAACTGTTGGTTGGTTTTATACCAGTCGTCAGTGAACAGTTCCCAGGTGACATGAGTACAGCATAGTCCGCAGACTTGACACTGCTACTTCGCCTTGAGTGTGTCCCACTGTTCTTAGATTGCTACCCTACCACGGCTCAAAAGAGTCGTGCAAATAGGTAGCAGTTGGGTGCAGTCCCGAGCACTTGGAAGCAGTGGCGGTTAGACAGGATTCGTCTCTCCCGGTATTGGGAGTTGATATCGCGCTGTGTCAGAGAGCCATTACGCAAAGTCCCTGGCCAGGGCAAGCGAGATTTGCTGGTAGGTTCCAGTAGTTTCTCAGGGTGTAATGGGCTTCGCTCCGACACGACTTATACCGCTATTAGGGGACTGACGCTTGCCGCCCCCTAGGCCCGATATGCGATAGTCTAAGACGAACGGACCGGACTGTATGGAGATTGTCAAAGCAGGCTCAGTAGGAGTTCGGATGGGTTTCCTCATCGGCCTTCTTATCGACAACTACCTGGGGACCGTTACGTACAGCTAGTGCTGCTTGCGGTCTGTGGTTAAACCCACTGCCAGCGTAGTAGTCGAGTCTCTAGAGTCCCACACAGAGAGTTTCCTACTCCAGGCGAAACAATATAGAGGTCGTATGGTTTTACGACAAAGGGTTCGGATGCATACGTGTGTTTACGCACGTACGACTTTCGGACAGTTTTTACCAGTCGGCTTTGGTTTAAGCCAGTTACTGGTATCCGGTTATTGGATTTATACAGTCTAAAGTTTTTCCGTATTTTTGCGGATTGGAGGGGCGTTCTCGTAATTATGCGAGAAGCTTCTAGAAGATGGTGACTAAGGAGGTTTAGGTGTCATATGCATTGAATGAGTTTAGTGAGTCATGAGAGTGATTCATCCATATCATTAATGCACAATAAATGATTAATGAGTCATGGTTATGAATCACCATTAGATATTTATGAAACTTGATTATTCATCATTTGTTTTTCTTTTATTGATGAATTTTAAAGTTTCATATATATTATGATAACTTACTATTCTCACTTCATAATATCATTCACATTCTCTCTCCTCAAGCTCACTCTCTTTAAACCCTAATCCTCACCTCTCATGTGTTGAGAACAAGGATTAGTTAGACTAAACAATCCATAACCCTCACTCTATCTCATCTATCTTCTTTGATTAGCAATCCAAGAAGGTTAGTTGCCTCAAGTTTAGAGGCTAAGCTTAGAGTTTTTCTCTCGGGTGGATCATCTACTACATCGAGAAGGCCGAGGAGGACGAGGAGATCGTAAAGCCGAAGGACTTGGTTCGATAGGTATAATCCCTAAGCATAGTAGTTTAGAACAACTATGTGTTTGGTTAGTTATCGTTTAGCTTCGATTCAAGCGGTTAGTCGATGTTTGTTCACTAAACAAGTTCGTTTTTGAAAATTCCGCCTCCCCACAAGTATTGGGGTGTTGTACATCGACTTAAAGTGGTATCAGAGCCTCGCTAAACAATAAATAACCTTTTTGCAAATTTGTATGAATTTCGAACGGAAATAACGAAACCGGAAAACCCTAAAATATCATGTTTCTGTCGATTTATAAATGAAGTCCAAAAATTTTTCAGGGATGTTCAGAAAGCTTAAAATGATAGTAATAGAACGCACAAAAAATTTGGTCCCCTGAATCGCCTACGGTGCCGCGGATCCGCGGCGAATAGTACTGATCCCGCCGCGCTTCCGCCGCCGTTTTGACGATTCAGGGACCCATTTTTCTTGTGATGGTTCTCTGTGATATTTGGGATTTTCTGGAATATTTAATTTTTGCTCAGGTTTCAGATTTGCAGAGCAGTATTGGAGCAAAATTAAAAGTGTTTAATCGATCGAAATTATACAGTATTTGCTTGTTGGATTATATCTGTGTTTGTATAATGTGTTCGTAAACCTCCCCTAACTGCTAGTATGTCGGTTGGCAGGGGGTTGCACACTTCTGTAATGGTTTTTACTGTTTGTGGATATGAACTGTGTTGGACTGTTGTGATGAATAGCCGGGGTTATGTGATGGGTTATTATTTAATTCATTTGATGTAAATGTAATTTGTTGTAATATTATTTTGCGGGGCACATCCAGGTTGCGGTTGTAGCCACCGTTGTATTATTTCATTTTACTGTTTTTGCTCCTAGGACAGACCCAAGGTGGGGTGCACAAACTGCCGGGCGGGTAGTTTGCCGTACCCGTTGGGGTCTTGGGTGGGGTAATGGCTATTCATCACAACTGTGTAATCCGTCTTTTGTTGCAGGCTCGAAACAAACACGGATTACTTGCAAATCCAATAAATTTCATCTGTGATCTGGAATGCCTATTATTGCGTCTGACGTATGTACAATATCTATATATGATAGCTATTTAGACGTCACTTATGTTTTACACCCGCGCTAGCCCAGCCCCCGCTCTGTCGTTAGTTAAGTAACCTAACGGGTGATGACGGGACCCCGTGGCGAATGCGGATGGCATAAGAGGACGTTGTATTTTCGTTGTTTTCTGCAATGATAGGTTAATGATGGGACGCATTATCTATAATGCAAAGAAAAACAAACCAAAGTTTAAATCGTTGGAACAATTTAAAAGAAACCACTCGGTTAATTTTAAAAACAGATATTTTTAAATGCGGAGCTTTAACCACTCCTTTTAAAAGCTATCAGGTTCCTTCGGTTATATCAAGTTCACTACGTTCACGGTTTCGCCAAAATCATTCGTAGCCCTCCGTCATTTCATCTGGGTATTCAGTAGTATTCAAGCTATGTATTTTGACCTAACGCCAAGGCATAGTGTTTGGTAGCTACTGGGTATTCATTTGTTGCATAGGTAGATGAGTTAGTTTGGGACAGTCGTATTATCATTTTGGCCGAACGTCAAGGATATATACGGATGGGTTCAAATTGACAAGATAATGATGGGTAGAACTTGACATGTGACTTATGACATTTTGACCTAACGCCAAGGTCATAAGAGCATGGGGCAGAAATATATATCGGGAATTTCTAAAGAAACTGAAATTTGCAAAGAGTTGCATACCATTTGGAGTTTAATGAATGTTGGTAGGATTCCTTCAACATTATCATACAATGATATTTGGATCCCGATCCTACTGTGAGTATATGCTACTTATCAGGAGATTCGTCACTTAACGATCAATGCTATAAACCTAGTAGGTATCCAGAAAGGTGTCAGCGGGGTTACGCCCCCAGAGAAAAGAGGTTATTTAATTATGGAACTTCGCGAAAGCGTTGGAAAACCTCCCTCGAAGTATCGACACTGGCCTGGCTGAACGGTTAAGCAAGTATTGTAGGTGAGAATAGTCCTGGCTAATTCTTTTTTTATGGTTTGAGGAAGGATTCGAGAAACAGTGGGAGCCATCCAGTTTAGATAAACTAAAAACCACTATAAACTTGCAATAGCATCATGCTAAAGAGTTTTCTTCTCTCTCTCCTAATTGCAGCGACCCTGAAAATGACTGGACTTAAGTTACTTTTAGAGAAAAATATACTGACAGGGCCAAACTATAAAGATTGGCTGCGGAATGTCAAAATGGCTTTGACCTATGACAAATTGGGGTACATCCTCACCGCTACGGCACCTGTTGTCCCTGGTCCCAAATCCAGCAATGCGGATAAGGAAATCCACAAAACCTGGGATTTAGATTGCGCGAAAGCCAAGTGCATCGTGCTTGCCTCAATGAACAATGAACATCAGAGGAGGCATGAGGATATGACCCTAGATGGCATATTTCTCCATACAAAGGAACTTTATGGAGAGCAATCTCGTATAGCAAGATACGAGACCTCTAAGAACTTGTTTCGAGCGAGGTTGGCTGTCGGGTCATCAGTAGGAGAACATGTCCTAAAGATGATCGGCTATATTGAAGAGCTCGCAGACCTTGGGACGACTTTGGATAATGAGCTATATACAGACCTCATTCTCCAGTCCCTTCCTCCCACCTACGCCCAGTTTATCCTGAACTTCAACCTTCAAGGAAAAGAAGTTGAACTTGCGGAACTCCTGAACATGTTAAGGAGTGCAGAGGGCACCTTGCAGAAAGCAAGGGAAACACCCGCTATGTTTGTTGGCGGTGCATCTTCTTCCGGGTCCAAGGCTAGGGCCAAAGGAAGGAAGAAGAAGGCCGTCCCCAGACCTAGATGAGGTGTTAGTAAGGTGGGAGGGAAGGGAAAGAAAAAGTTTGCGGTACCGGTAGTGGGCCAGGATGAGTGCTTCCATTGTCACAGGAAAGGGCACTGGAAGAAGGATTGCAAGGCGTGGAACGCCAAGAACCAGGAACCGAAGCAAGCTGTGGCTTCGACTTCAGGTGTGTTTGTAATTGAGAATTGTCTATCGATCAACTCTACTTCCTGGGTATTGGATACCGGATCAGGATCTCATATTTGCAATTCATTGCAGGCACTGAGAAACCGTAGAGTGCTGAAGGAAGGTGATATGACCCTAAAGGTTGCTAACGGAGCTAGCGTGGGAGCTGCGTCCGTCGGGGATTATCACCTAGGATTGACGAGTGGACACATTTTGGTTTTACATAACTGTTATTTTGTACCAAGTTTAACGTGTAATATCATATCAGTTTTCTTGTTATCAAATAAAGGTTATGATTTCACGTTTGTAAGAGATGTTGTTAACATCCACCTTAATCATGGTTTGATTGGGTCCGGTACTTTAAATAACGGTATATATGTTTTAAACCAACTCCAAATTTTCAATGTCCAGAACACACTAAAAAGAAAGTCTCCAGATTTAAATAAAGCTTTCTTATGGCATTGTAGACTGGGTCACATCAATGAGAGAAGGTTGACTAAGTTGCATAGAGAAGGATATTTGGACTCGTTCGAATATCAAACTTATGACACTTGTCAATCTTGTCTCAAAGGAAAGATGACAAAGACTCCATTTACTGGACAAGGAGTAAGAGCGAGCGAGCACTTAGGACTCATACACAGCGATGTATGTGGTCCAATGTCTACACATGCGAGAGGTGGTTATTCCTACTTCATTACTTTTACAGATGATTTCTCTAGGTTTGGACATGTCTTCTTAATGAAGCATAAATCCGAAGCCTTTGAGAAATTCCTGGAATACAAGAGTGAAGCGGAAAACCAAACAGGCAAAAGTATTAAGACACTGAGATCTGATCGAGGTGGAGAATACTTAAGTGCCGAGTTCCTAGGTTACCTAAAAGAGAAAGGAATTCTCTCTCAGCTTACTCCTCCATACACTCCACAGCACAACGGTGTATCGGAGAGACGGAATCGAACCCTATTGGATATGGTACGATCCATGATGAGTAATGGTGAGTTACCGCGATCTTTCTGGGGTTATGCACTAGAATCAGCGGCATATCTTTTGAACATGGTTCCTACCAAGACTGTGCCTACCACTCCATATCAGATGTGGAGCGGGAAGAAACCCCATCTACAGTATATAAAGATTTGGGGATGTCCAGCTTTTGTAAAAAAGCAGCATGTGGACAAGCTCGAGGCACGATCAGTAAAGTGTAGTTTTGTGGGATATCCAAAGAACTCCAGGGGATATCTATTCTATTACGCAGAGGAACAAAAGGTATTTGTTTCTCGTAATGCCCATTTTCTAGAACATCAGTTTTTAGAAAAGGAATCAAGTGGGAGCGAAATAGAACCGGAAGAAATTCCAGAACCACGAACTAATACTGAAAGTTTGGTAGAACCGGTAGTTCAAGAAGAACAGGACATTCCCGCACCCCTCCGCAGGAGTAGTAGGCCGTCTCATCCGCCTGAGAGATACTACGGTTTTCTCATAGATGGGGATAGAGAGGATTGCATCATAGATGATGATGAACCTACTGACTTCCAACAGGCCATCCAGAGCGGCGACTCGGTACGATGGCTAGATGCAATGCGGACCGAAATGGAGTCTATGTACACCAACAAAGTATGGACTTTGGACTTTGCTCCAGATGGGGTAAAACCCATAGGATGCAAATGGATCTTCAAGAAAAAGATTGGTGTAGATGGACAGGTGGAAACCTATAAGGCTAGACTTGTTGCAAAGGGTTTTCGTCAAAGACCTGGTTTGGATTATGACGAAACTTTTTCTCCAGTGGCTATGCTCAAATCCATTCGGGTCCTTCTTGCTATTGCTGCCTTCCATGATTATGAAATCTGGCAGATGGACGTAAAAACGGCTTTTCTGAATGGAAATTTAGAAGAGAGCGTCTATATGGATCAGCCAGAGGGTTTCAATCAGAGTGGGAGCAGCGGGAAAGTATGCAAGCTGCTTAAGTCCATTTATGGACTAAAGCAGGCATCGCGGAGTTGGAACATCTGTTTTGATGAGACAGTCAAAGAATATGACTTTATCAAAAATCCAGATGAACCGTGCATATATAGTAAAGTTGTAGCCAGAAGTGTCGTATTCCTCGTCTTGTACGTGGATGACATTCTATTGATAGGAAATGACATTCCTATGCTATAATCTGTCAAAGGATTCTTGTCACACTGGTTCTCCATGAAAGACCTGGGTGATGCCTCTTACATTCTGGGGATCCGGATCTATCGTGATAGATCCAAGAGGATGTTGGGACTTTCGCAGTCCAGGTATATCGACACTGTACTGAAAAGATTCAGTATGGAAGATTCTAAGCGCGGTAATCTACCGGCTTGTCACGGAATCACCCTCTCTAAAGAGATGTCTCCCAAGACTGATTTGGAAAGGGAACGCATGTCTATTATACCCTACGCTTCTGCGGTAGGCTCTATAATGTATGCGATGTTGTGCACCAGACCAGATGTAGCTTACGCACAGAGCGTGGTAAGCCGGTATCAGTCAGACCCAGGGGAGAAGCACTGGATAGCAGTAAAGAACATTCTCAAGTATCTGAGAAGGACTAAGGAGATGTTCTTGGTTTACGGCGGAAAAGACCTCAGGTTGGAGGCCTTTGCTGATTCCGGCTTCCAGAGTGATAAGGACGATTCCAAGTCCATGTCGGGATATGTCTTTACCTTCAATGGAGGGGCGGTGTGCTGGAAGAGCTCCAAGCAGGACACCGTTGCTGACTCGACGATGGAAGCGGAGTATATAGCTGCTTGCGATGCCGCAAAAGAAGCAGTCTGGATGAAGAAGTTCCTAACAGAACTTCAGGTGGTTCCTACCATAGTTGATCCAATACCTCTGTATTGCGATAACAACGGAGCTATAGCTTTAGCAAAGGAACCAAGGTCCCATCAGAAGTCCACACACATCTTAAGGCGGTATCACCTGATCAGGGAGATCATTGATCGTCAGGAGATCGAGGTTCGGAGAGTTTCTTCTGAAGAGAACATTGTTGATCCATTCACGAAGGCCCTACCTCAGATTCAGTTCGAGAGGCTACTCGAGATCATCGGTCTACGATATGCCAGTACATGGCCCTAGTGCAAGTGGGAGATTGTTAGTGTTTATGCCCTAGAAGGCCATTACTGTATCATACTAGTTTGTATATTACTTGATGGAAGCTTGGGATATTCACATGTATATAACAGTCTTGCTAAACATGGTAGTATGCTACTTGGTTTTTCTATCTTAATATGTGAGTGTACGTATTGATAGAGCTCTTAGGATCTTGCTTGTCTACCAGCGTTGTGATGGCAGTCACACTAGTGGGGGCTGGGTAGTCTACAAGCACATCCTTATTCAGGTCCCTGGTCGTTGGATTATCGAGACAGAGCATCGATACTCCGGAGTAGACTAGTGTGTACGCTTCTCATCCCAGTTGGGGAGATGGTCTGTCCCACAGCCATCAGTACGTCGTACTGGAGATAGTATGCAGGTGCTCGTTAGGTTACGGGTACACCGGACAGGACTCACAGGGAACTGTTGGTTGGTTTTATACCAGTCGTCAGTGAACATTCCCAGGTGACATGAGTACAGCATAGTCCGCAGACTTGACACTGCTACTTCGCCTCGAGTGTGTCCCACTGTTCTTAGATTGCTACCCTACCACGGCTCAAAGGAGTCATGCAAACAGGTAGCAGTTGGGTGCAGTCCCGAGCACTTGGAGGCAGTGGCGGTTAGACAGGATTCGTCTCTCCCGGTATTGGGAGTTGATATCGCGCTGTGTCAGAGAGCCATTACGCAAAGTCCCTGGCCAGGGCAAGCGAGATTTGCTGGTAGGTTCCAGTAGTTTCTCAGGGTGTAATGGGCTTCGCTCCGACACGACTTATACCGCTATTAGGGGACTGACGCTTGCCGCCCCCCTAGGCCCGATATGCGATAGTCTAAGACGAACGGACCGGACTGTATGGAGATTGTCACAGCAGGCTCAGTAGGAGTTCGGATGGGTTTCCTCATCGGCCTTCTTATCGACAACTACCTGGGGACCGTTACGTACAGCTAGTGCAGCTTGCGGTCTGTGGTTAAACCCACTGCCAGCGTAGTAGTCGATTCTCTAGAGTCCCACACAGAGAGTTTCCTACTCCAGGCGAAACGATATAGAGGTCGTATGGTTTTACGACAAAGGGTTCGGACGCATACGTGTGTTTACGCACGTACGACTTTCGGACAGTTTTTACCAGTCGGCTTTGGTTTAAGCCAGTTACTGGTATCCGGTTATTGGATTTATAAAGTCTAAAGTTTTTCCGTATTTTTGCGGATTGGAGGGGCGTTCTCGTAATTATGCGAGAAGCTTCTAGAAGATGGTGACTAAGGAGGTTTAGTTGTCATATGCATTGAATGAGTTTAGTGAGTCATGAGAGTGATTCATCCATATCATTAATGCACAATAAATGATTAATGAGTCATGGTTATGAATCACCATTAGATATTTATGAAACTTGATTATTCATCATTTGTTTTTCTTTCATTGATGAATTTTAAAGTTTCATATATATTATGATAACTTACTATTCTCACTTCAAAATATCATTCACATTCTCTCTCCTCAAGCTCACTCTCTTTAAACCCTAATCCTCACCTCTCATGTATTGAGAACAAGGATTAGTTAGACTAAACAATCCATAACCCTCACTCTATCTCATCTATCTTCTTTGATTAGCAATCCAAGAAGGTTAGTTGCCTCAAGTTTAGAGACTAAGCTTGGAGTTTTGCTCTCGGATGGATCATCTACTACATCGAGAAGGCCGAGGAGGACGAGGAGATCGTAAAGCCGAAGGACTTGGTTCGATAGGTATAATCCCTAAGCATAGTAGTTTAGAACACCTATGTGTTTGGTTAGTTATCGTTTAGCTTCGATTCAAGCGGTTAGTCGATGTTTGTTCACTAAACAAGTTCGTTTTTGAAAATTCCGCCTCCCCACAAGTATTGGGGTGTTGTACATCGACTTACAACCCTAACCCTAACCCTAACCCTTGTTAGTGTATATGCCCTAGAGGCCATTACTGTATCATACTAGTTTGTATATTACTTAATGGAAGCTTGGGATATTCACCTTGTATATACAATCTTGCTCAAAATAGTAGTATGCTACTTGGTTTGTTTCTACTTCAATGTGTACATGTGTTTATTTTTTGTATATCGCCTATACACATTAGTGGAGCCCTTAGGATCTTTGCTTGATTACCAGCGATGTGATGGCCGTCACACTAGTGGGGCTGGGTAATCTATAAGCACATCCTTATGCAGGTCCCTAGTCGCAGGACTATCGAGACAGGGCATCGATACTCCGGAGTAGACCAGCGCATGCGCTTCTCATCCCAGTGTGGGAGACGGTCTGTCCCACAGCCGTCAGTACGTCGTACTTGAGATAGTATGCGGGTGCTCGTTAGGTTACGGGTACACTGGACAGGACTCGTCGGGAACTGACTAGTTGGTATTATGCCTATCGTCAGTTATCAGTTCTCAGGTGACATGAGTACAGCTTAGTCCGCTGACTTGACACTG
Organism: Agapanthus africanus; assembly: GCA_030015575.1. Classification (NCBI taxonomy): domain Eukaryota; kingdom Viridiplantae; phylum Streptophyta; class Magnoliopsida; order Asparagales; family Amaryllidaceae; genus Agapanthus; species Agapanthus africanus. The sequence continues at coordinate 408,399,734 of JASDDO010000006.1, read as the reverse complement.
TCACTTCTCCTCGAGTGTGTTCCCACTGCATTTTGATTACTACCCTACCACGGCTCAAAGGAGTCGTGCAAACAGGTAGTAGTTGGGTGCAGTCCCGAAGCACTTGGAGGCAGTGACGGTTAGACAGGATTCGTCTCTCCCGGTATTGGGGGTTGACATCGCGCTGTGTCTAGGAGAGCCATTACACGAGTAGTCCCTGGCCAGGGCAATCGAGATATACTGGTAGGCTTCCAGTGTTATCTCAGGTTGTTTTGGGCTTCACCCCGACACGACTTGTACCGCTATTGGGGGACTGACGTTTACCGCCCCCTAGGCCCGCCATGCGATGTATCAGACGAACAGACCGGACTATACGGAGAATGTCACACTCAGGCTCAGTAGGAGTTCAGAGGGGTTTCGCCTCGTCGGTCTTCTTGTCGGCATTACCTGGGGACCGTTACGCACAGCTAGTGCCGCTTGCGGTCTGTGGTTAAACCCACTGCCAGCGTAGTGTCGAGTCTTTAGAGTCCCACACAGAAAGCTTTTCGCCTTTAGGCAAAAGAGTAGAGGTCGCATGGTTTTGCGACAGGTCGCATGGTTTTGCGATAGGGTTCGGTCACATCCGTGCACTTGCGCACGTACAGTGTCCGGACAGTTTGCACTAGCGGGCTTTGGTTTAAGCCAGATCCTAGTGTACGTTTTGGGATTGGATTTATCCAGTATGCATTCGTGTTCCTTGGAACGCGGATGCGGGTGCGTATGCACATTTGACAGGGAGACAGAGGCGGCTGATTCTCATTAGGGTTGTTGACAGTTGACCGTTGACTATTTGACTTTTTGCTCAACCCTAATGAGAATATGATATGAGATTAACTATTATATTAATTAAGTATTATGGTGACATGGTTGTTGACTTTTGTTGACTTTGTTGACTTGTTGACTTTTGTTGACTTGTTGACTTTGTTGACCGGTTGACTAGGCTTGACTAGTTGACCATCATGATAACCATAGCCATCATTTCATGGCAAAGACTTTTGCTTGCTTGCTCATTTGTGCAAAATGAGTGCATGAAATGATATGGTTATGGTTGCTTCTGTTGGAGATAGTGCCCTCAGAGTCAATTATTGGATCACAGGCACGTGATTGCGATGATTGAGGGAGGACCTATCCCGGTAGGACAGTCTTACTCAAGATGATAGTATGCTATCTGATTTATCTTTATCATCGTGTACTGCTTTAGGTGACCTGACAGGTCGCTATTACACGTTGATAGAGCCCCTAGGATTCTTACTTGACGACCAGCAGTATGATGGCGATCATATACGTGGGAGCTGGGGTCTATAAGCACATCCTTAAAAGGTCCCTAGTCGTGGGAGTTTCGAGACTGGGCATCGATACTCCATTAGTAGACTAGTGTATACAGTCGAGACCCCGACGAGGGGCGGTGGCCGGTCTCACAAGCCACTGGTGTCAGTTGGTTCACCTAAGATGTATACAGGTGCTCATTGGGTTATGAGTACACCGGACAGGACTCGCCGGGAACCTGCTAGTTGGTCTTATACCAGATGTCAGATAGCAGTTCCCTGGTGACATGTGTACAGGTTAGTTCATCGACCTGAGATCGTCATTTGTCTCGTGTGAGTTCCCACTGTGCTTTTATTACTACCCTACCACGGCTCAAAGGAGTCGTGCAAACAGGTTTTAGTTGGGTACAGTCCCGAGCCACATGGAGGCAGTGAGCGGATCTTCAGGGGTTCGTCTCTCCCGGTATTGGGGGTGAGGTCGCGCTGTGTCTAGGAGAGCCATTACGCAAAGCCCTCGGCCGAGGCAGGAGATTTACTGGTAGGTATTCCAGTAGTATCTCAGGGCGTTCTGGGCTACACTCCGACACGACTTGTACCGCCTTTGGGGGTCTGACTTTTACCAACCCCCTAGGCCCGCCATGCGATGCTCATAGACGAACGGACCGGACTGTACGGATATTGTCACTGACAGGCTCAGTAGGGTGTCAGGATGAGTTCGCTCATCAACGTTCCTTTTGGTCAATAGCTGGTGGCCCGTCACGTATTGGCTAATACCTCTGACGTGCTAGTGGTTAAATCCACAGCCATAGTATTGACGAGTCTTTAGAGTCCACCACACTTTCAGTTACTCAAGCTTTCGGGCGAAACGCTGTAGAGGCCGTATGGAGATATGGCAGGGTCTGATCAGATACGTGCGGTATTGCACGGATCAGGATCGGACGGTTTGTACTAGTGGCCGTATGGATATATGGCAGGGTTCGTTCAGATACGTGCGGTATTGCACAGATCAGGATCGAACGGATATTACTAGCCGGCTTTGGTTTAAGCCGGATCCTAGTTTAGTACAGTGTAGATTTTGTCTCATTGCATTTGTATCCGGACGGAATACAGATGCGGGTGTGTATGCACAGTATCGGGGTTTTCCTGTAATTTATTACAGGACCAGTTTTCTGGAGTTGCCAGTTTGCATTCCGTTCCGGCCGGTTTTCCTTTGTTCTTTCCCGGCCGGACTTTTCCGATGGAGGGGGTTATTTGCATGTTTGCAAATAACATTAGTGGAGGGAGTTTCTTGCAAATGTATTAATTATGATAGCATCTTTTTGATACCATTCTTATCTATCATCATCACTTGCTTTTTGTTGATTTGAGGTGATTAGTAGTTGATGTGAGTTAGTTATGATGATGTTTGGATATGGTCACCCTCTCTCTTTTCCTACACTCACCTCCCTCTTGCTTATGTATTCCTTCCTCCACCATTCTCATTTGTAGATGGTTGAACTCACTTGAGAGAAAAGAAGATGAGAGTTTCATTCTTGAGAGTGTGGCATTCTTGATCTCATTTTCATGCTAGAAAAATGCAAGCACCATTTTTCTTATTTTGATTCCTCCATCATCTTCAAAGGCAACAAAATCCCAAATGAGACATAGCTTCAACCCTACACATTCTACAGCAAATCTTGGACGCGTCGGCTAGCCTACTTCGCGCCCGAGTTGCCTCGGTATTGAGGTGGGAGCCCGTAAAAGATACAGGCGATGTGGTGCCCTTCCGGCGAGGAGGCGACGACCGGAGTTTCCGCAGGAGATCGGGACGACGAGGAGAAGACCGGTAGACTCGGATCATTCGGTATATCTCTCACCCTTTCTCTTGTTTGCTAGTATTGGTTAATGGTTACGATCCGGGTATATTGTCCGCGGTAGCGCCAGTTTAAAGTTAAGAAAATTTTGATTCCGCATTTTGGCCTCGGATAGACGGCCGGGGCGCTGCCATGGCGCAACATGGTATCAGAGCCACGCCATTAACCTTGCCTAGCTTGTTCTAATGCGTTTTACTTATCCGATTGACCAAAATTCCAAAATCCGCGTTTTGCATGCATCAGTTTTCTGTCGATTTTTCCCGGGCTCTAAAAATTTTTCAGGTTGTAGAAAACTGATGTACAGGAAGTTCTAAGAGTTCTGGGAAAATTCGAGACATTGATCTCTCAGGTAGAGCGCGGAACCGCGGCAAAACCCCCCTTGTTGCCGCGGTTCCGCCGCAGGTTTGAGGAATCAATGGGTCGAAATTTTCCAGTGGGCTTCTGGGCTGTTTTTAGGGGTTTTGGAATAATAACATTGGGCCCAGAATTTCTTGATCTGCTACAGTATTGCTTGGGGGCCCACTTTTTATTTTTTGATCGATTGGATATTTTAAACACATTATTTCACAGTATTTACATTATATCTGCGACCGTGAATATCACTTGATCGGTAAATCCTGTCTAACTGCTATAGCCCGGTTAGACGGATTTGCGAACGTGATTTTCACGTTGATGTTCTGTGTTTATGCTGTGATGTTGCGGATCGGTCGTGGGTGATAGCCTGGATGCAATGCTAGTACAGTTTTGTTTTATATGTACATTTGATATTGCGGGGCGAGCGTCCGACATGTGGACTGCCGTCACTGCCTGTTTGTATTATTCTTTTGGGGCACGACCTGGTTGCGGTCGATGTACCCGTTGTATGTATATTTTACTTTCTGTACTAGGATTACCCTGCGGAGGGGTACACGGATAGCCGGGTTCTAGAGGGCAACGGGCCCGCATCTCATGGCATTGAGACGGAGGGGGCTTCACTCTAGGATTGGCGGGCTATTTGCCGCACTCGTAGGGGGTACAGGTTGACCCAGGAGGGGTGCCCAAGTTACCGGATTCCGTGAAGTGCTGGGTTGTCCATTCACGGTGCTGAAGGGGGCTGCCTCGCTTCAGGTTTTGGCGGGTAACTTGCCGCGCCCGTAAGGGTCTAGGGTTTCATTGCACAGGCTATCCACATGACCAGGGGAACGTCGGGTTTCAGCAGCGGCTCTGTGAAACCCGGGGCTTCCAGATATCTGTATTGTTCTGTGATGCTGTACATTTCTGTGATGTTGCATTTTATCACGCCTTGAGCGAATATAATATATTGGTATATATATTAGTAGATGTTGTATATGTTTTGCATCCGCGCTAGTCCAGTCCCCGCTCTGTCGTTAGTTAGCTAACCTAACGGGTAATGACGGGACCCAGTAGCGAATGCGGATAGCATATACGTACATCAGTATATTTTCGTTCTTTGTGGTGTGATCAATTGATGGGACTGCGTTGATTCGGATCAATGCAAGATAAACAAACCTATTCTGATGTTGTTGGAACACTTTTCAAAAAGCTGTTATTGCAAGGACGTTCACTTTTGTTTTGCATCGTGGTATTCATTTGGAATATCCTGCTCCTCAGTCGACGAGGCAAGGGCCGAGATCCCTTCACCGGGAGTGACCCCTTGGACAGAAGTTTGCGTCAGGGCATTAACTTCACTATAGCCGATTACTTTTGCTTTGCATCGTGGTATTCAGTTGGAATATCCTGCACCTCATTCTACGGGGAAAGAGCCGAGATCCCTTCACCGGGAGTGACCTCTTTAGTAAAGGTTTTCGTCACTATATTTTTATAAAAAGTTATCCAGTTCCATCAACAATATCAAGTTCATTACGTTAAAGGTTTTTCGCCAAAAACCAGTCGTAGCCCTCCGTCATTTCAGATCAGTATTGCTTAGTATTCGCGCTGCGTTTGTCGTTGCTATTCGCCGAGGCGTAGTGTGCGGTAGCTTTGTTGTACTATTCTGTCGCATGGATATGTGGATTGGTTAGGACAGTCGTACGACTTTGTTGATTATTCGTCAAGGGTCGTGCGGGTGGGTTTAACGCAATCAAGATAATGACGGGTTGAACTTGACTAGGACCTTTTGATTTGTTGATTATTCGTCAAGGTCGCTTGGGTCCTAGGGGTAAAAATCACATCGGGAGTTTCAAAAGAACTGAAACTTGCCAGGCATGCGCATACCTTCTGGAGTGTGGTGACTTGAGTGGATTCCGTCAAGTTATCATGCGATGATAGTTGGATCCCGATTCCCACTGATGAGTTGGTTTACTCCTTGGGTGATCCCGACTAATTCTTCTTTCAGGTTTGGGGAAGAATTTGAGGTTACAATGGGAGGTTTCCAGATTAGATAAAGTGATAACTATTCTGATCTAGGTTAGAGTGCACGCTGAGTGTTTCTTTTCTCTCTCTCTTTGGCAGCGACCATTGACCCGACCCTGGACTATGACTCAGTGACCAAGTTGACCGAACCTTCTTAACACTGGCTTTTGGATTGTCAGAGTTGCAAACCTCATTACCATTCCTACTTTTACCCTTTTTCTCCAGGACACCCCGTATTACTACGAACGTCCACTTCCATTGGACAAAACCATCGTATGGTTATATACGAACTCGAAGGACTTCGAGGATGGTTTCTGGTTCTGGAGAAAACGAATAGGATTATTCAGTTGTCTTTTCTTTTCACCTTCTCTCATTGCGAGTACTCCTTGGTTTAGGAGATAGTATACCTATTATGCAAATTGGATAGTCTTCTTCCAAACCTTAGGCTGGTGCCGAACGGTGGGGAATGAAGAAAACCAATTAGCATAACGATGGTGTGCAGAAGGTATTAAGTTAAGACAAAGAAAGGGATTAGTAAGAGGGCAAAGTAAATTGCGACTGCTATTCACGACCAAACCGAGTATTTCTTCGCCAATCCTAAATCACCTTTGTATTTCTCCAGGACACTCCGTATCACTCCAAGTTTTTTGGATACTCCATCGTATGGTTATATACGAACTCGAAAGGAATTTGTTCCAGTTCGGGGATGGATTCTGGTCCAGGAGAAATAGGAATACGGTTTATTCGGTTGTCTTTTCTCTTCACCTTCTCTCGCATTGCGAGTGCTCCTAGGATTAGGACAGTACACCCATTATGCTTATTGGATAGTCTTCTTCCAAACCATAGGCTGGTGCCGAACGGTAGGGAGGGAAGAAAACCAATTGGCCTAAAGGGGTGTACAGAAGGTAATGACTAAAGACATATAAAGGGATTTGGAGAGGTGGCAAAGAATTATACGGTTATAGTTGTGAATCTGGATAATGGAAGAGGCATTACTAAGAATACCGGAATACCCCACCGAAACATTTCAATGTTTCAGTTTCACTGTGTAATGTTAAAAGAAAACTGATTTCCCGATTAGATACTTACTCCAGGGTATGTATTTACCACGTATGATTCTCACATCTGTATGGTTTTACAGATGATGAGTGGGAGTAAGTTATTGGGAATTAGGTGACCATCCTCATTATATCGGGATTCGTTGTAATTGGTGATATTTGAGGAAGCCACCTGGGTTGTTTGCCGGTCGGCAAATATTTGGTTTTGAATATCCGTTGTTATGCACCAATTTCAAATTGATATATCTGTACGTCTATTTTTATAGAGTGAGATATACCTTTTGAAATTATGTCTATGACATTTACCTATATCAGTGGATGGTTAGGTAAGGAGCATTGAACAGCGGTGTAATTCTTCTTAACCATAAGTACAGTTTTCAACCTACGACGCACAGTGAAAGAGTTGTTAGACTCAGCGGACTTATACAGAGTATTGTATGTTGTCCAGTGTCCATTAGGACAGAGGGGTTGGTCCTCATACTATATTCTGTTTACTTTTAACTTCTCTAGTTCTTAGACATGTGTTTCGTAGAAACACAGGGTCTAAGTTTTGAGAAGTTATAGGTATTTGAATAGAGTAGAGAACCAAGTATTGCAAGTATCGGGATTCTTCAAAGTGATCGAAGATGTAGATACTTGTGTATGGTATTCAGTTGATAGTAATGATAAAGAGAAATTGATTCTCTTTCAGGTTACTCATAATTGGAAGCATTCCTAAGTTGAGTAACGCTGATCGGCCTCCTTCCATTTAGTTGACATGCACTGGAGATAGCTGCATGATTTGAATCTGGTTCATTTAAATCAGTGCCTCTGGTTCTATATTGGATATAGAACAGTTCATATCTTAACGATGTTAAGGTACGGGGAGTTGTCCGGCTTATGATTAAAACCAGACACTGGACAACTCAAGGCACGTTTCTGTAATGGCTGTTTGTGGGTTGACCCAGGCTATGACGAGGGTTGACTTTCTACCATCTGGAAGATCAATAGTGATATTGTTCTTAACTCGCCACATTTTAAAAGGAAATGGTTATTTTTCAGAAAACAGCAGTGGGAGTATGGTAGAACTGGAAGCGATTCCAGAACCGCAAACGATTACTGAAGATTTGATAAGGAACCTAAATATTCAATCTGGTTTGACATTCCATTGGCCACTCCGCAGATACGGTGGGTAACATCAGGCACCCGAGAGGTACTCCGGTAGCCTCAAGGACGGTGACAGGGAAGTTCTTGTTTACCCACACTTGCCATTGCTGTTGTTCCAGGCTGCGAGACCCGGCAGGAGGATGAGTATAGCGTCGTTCTAAACTAGCTTTAGAAGTGCACGTCTATATGACTCTGCCAGAGGGTTGTCGTAGTCAGTGGGAGCAGCGGAAGCATTGGTGGTCATCAGGCTTATGTCTATTTATAGACTAAAGCAGATATAGCGGAGATAGATCATCTATTTCTGATGTGACAGTCATAGGTTTGACGTTATCAGAATAGCGGATGGATCTGTTGAGAAGGTAGTAGGGTGTAATATCCTGGTATTTGGATGACATACACAGAGTAGGAAAAGAAACTCCTATACTACGATCGGTTATATTTTGGTCGTCACATAGTGTTTTCTCCACAAAGGACTTGGACATTATATCAGACATTCTGGTTACTAGATCTATGGTTTTAGATCTAGATTTGGGTGGTTTCCCAATCTGGGTACCTTGACAGCATTCTATGAGTATTTAGAATGGACGACTCCTGGCACGGTAGTGCACCTGCAGGTAATGGAGTCACCCTCTCTAAAGGTGTCTTACAGACTAAAGTGGAGAGGGATACGCATGATTGACAGATCACTTGCTTAGGCAATTGAGTCAATCATGAGATGTCAAGTACCACACCAGATGTTGTTCTTGCAGTAGGTGCAATAAGTTGATATTAATCCAATCCTGGAGAAACAGTCGGAAGCAGTTCTAGAACATAAGTTGATGTTCTAGGGAGGTGATAACGACAGCCTCTTTTAGGAGACGGTTATCATTCCGGGCTTCCAAGGTGACATGGATGGCAAAGTGGCTGTCAGAGTTATAGTTATCCTTCTGACGAGGGGCAGTATTTTGGACAGGTGGTCCAAGGGAATACTGAGGGTGGCATGGCGCAGGATACTGATTAAGTTCAGTTGACGATACAGTCTAAGAAGTTTGGATTTGGAGTTCATTTATGAGCTAGGTCCCATCAGACATCCAGACATTCTAAGACGGGTATTGCTCATTTCGGGAGATGGCTTTCTCCGCGAACTTGAGATAGAGAGAGACATAGAAAGAAACATCAAGGCGGATCCACTCACTGAGGCTATTCCTCGAACGCAATAGTTTCGCAAACGAGCCTTGTGAGACTGACCAGTAGAGGAGTTGGGTGTTCGATATCACACGGGCTGTGAGTATGCGACATCGCAATAATTAGCCTTGAGTGCAAGTGGGAGATTGTTGGAGATAGTGCCCTCAGAGTCAATTATTGGATCACAGGCACGTGATTGCGATGATTGAGGGAGGACCTATCCCGGTAGGACAGTCTTACTCAAGATGATAGTATGCTATCTGATTTATCTTTATCATCGTGTACTGCTTTAGGTGACCTGACAGGTCGCTATTACACGTTGATAGAGCCCCTAGGATTCTTGCTTGACGACCAGCAGTATGATGGCGATCATATACGTGGGAGCTGGGGTCTATAAGCACATCCTTAAAAGGTCCCTAGTCGTGGGAGTTTCGAGACTGGGCATCGATACTCCATTAGTAGACTAGTGTATACAGTCGAGACCCCGACGAGGGGCGGTGGCCGGTCTCACAAGCCACTGGTGTCAGTTGGTTCACCTAAGATGTATACAGGTGCTCATTGGGTTATGAGTACACCGGACAGGACTCGCCGGGAACCTGCTAGTTGGTCTTATACCAGATGTCAGATAGGAGTTCCCTGGTGACATGTGTACAGGTTAGTTCATCGACCTGAGATCGTCATTTGTCTCGTGTGAGTTCCCACTGTGCTTTGATTACTACCCTACCACGGCTCAAAGGAGTCGTGCAAACAGGTTTTAGTTGGGTACAGTCCCGAGCCACATGGAGGCAGTGAGCGGATCTTCAGGGGTTCTTCTCTCCCGGTATTGGGGGTGAGGTCGCGCTGTGTCTAGGAGAGCCATTACGCAAAGCCCTCGGCCGAGGCAGGAGATTTACTGGTAGGTATTCCAGTAGTATCTCAGGGCGTTCTGGGCTACACTCCGACACGACTTGTACCGTCTTTGGGGGTCTGACTTTTACCAACCCCCTAGTCCCGCCATGCGATGCTCATAGACGAACGGACCGGACTGTACGGATATTGTCACTGACAGGCTCAGTAGGGTGTCAGGATGAGTTCGCTCATCGACGTCCCTTTTGGTCAATAGCTGGTGGCCCGTCACGTATTGGCTAATACCTCTGACGTGCTAGTGGTTAAATCCACAGCCATAGTATTGACGAGTCTTTAGAGTCCACCACACTTTCAGTTACTCAAGCTTTCGGGCGAAACGCTGTAGAGGCCGTATGGAGATATGGCAGGGTCTGATCAGATACGTGCGGTATTGCACGGATCAGGATCGGACGGTTTGTACTAGTGGCCGTATGGATATATGACAGGGTTCGATCAGATACGTGCGGTATTGCACGGATCAGGATCGAACGGATATTACTAGCCGGCTTTGGTTTAAGCCGGATCCTAGTTTAGTACAGTGTAGATTTTGTCTCATTGCATTTGTATCCGGACGGAATACAGATGCGGGTGTGTATGCACAGTATCGGGGTTTTCCTGTAATTTATTACGGGACCAGTTTTCTGGAGTTGCCAGTTTGCATTCCGTTCCGGCCGGTTTTCCTTTGTTCATTCCCGGCCGGACTTTTCCGATGGAGGGGGTTATTTGCATGTTTGCAAATAACTTTAGTGGAGGGAGTTTCTTGCAAATGTATTAATTATGATAGCATCTTTTTGATACCATTCTTATCTATCATCATCACTTGCTTTTTGTTGATTTGAGGTGATTAGTAGTTGATGTGAGTTAGTTATGATGATGTTTGGATATGGTCACCCTCTCTCTTTTCCTACACTCACCTCCCTCTTGCTTATGTATTCCTTCCTCCACCATTCTCATTTGGAGATGGTTGAACTCACTTGAGAGAAAAGAAGATGAGAGTTTCATTCTTGAGAGTGTGGCATTCTTGATCTCATTTTCATGCTAGAAAAATGCAAGCACCATTTTTCTTATTTTGATTCCTCCATCATCTTCAAAGGCAACAAAATCCCAAATGAGACATATCTTCAACCCTACACATTCTACAGCAAATCTTGGACGCGTCGGCTAGCCTACTTCGCGCCCGAGTTGCCTCGGTATTGAGGTGGGAGCCCGTAAAAGATACAGGCGATGTGGTGCCCTTCCGGCGAGGAGGCGACGACCGGAGTTTCCGCAGGAGATCGGGACGACGAGGAGAAGACCGGTAGACTCGGATCATTCGGTATATCTCTCACCCTTTCTCTTGTTTGCTAGTGTTGGTTAATGGTTACGATCCGGGTATATTGTCCGCGGTAGCGCCAGTTTAAAGTTAAGAAAATTTTGATTCCGCATTTTGGCCTCGGATAGACGCCCGGGGCGCTGCCGTGGCGCAACAGCTTCAACCATCACATAACACTTGATTTGGTATAATGAGTTATAATGACTTTGGATTATGAGAGGGTGAGAGACAAAAGACTTGCTCATTCTTTCTTGCTCATTCTCTCTCTTTGTTCTTGAGCTCTCTTGCTTTGCTCTCACCCTCTTGCTCTTGCTCCCTCTCTTTAATCTATGGTTCTCTTGTCTCATGAGTTGAGAATCAAGAACCATAGATAAAATCCCATACAAACTCTTCTCTACTCACTCTAGTTCATAAGGTTTAGCAAACCGAGTGAACTAGTTTCTTCAAAGAACGAAGAAGGAGCCAAAGGTTGGAGCTTTCAGGTGGATCTATCTTCGGCGTACGAAGACGACGGGAAGAAGCCAATCCGGACCACCATCGGAGCTTGAAGACGAAGGAGTTCAAGACAAGCAAGGTATAACCCCCTAACCGAGTAGCTAGAAACTCGTAGTTAGGTTGTTAGATAGATGTTTAACCAAGATCCGGGTTTTTGGTCCATGTTACCACCTCCATAAAAATCGTTTTTTACCAAATTCCGCATTCCCGAAAGTACCGGGAGAGGTAGCATGGACTTACAGTGGTATCAGAGCCTAGTTAAACTTTATCTAACATGTTAGCAAGTAACTAGAAGATCGATCAAAGAAAAAGTCCCGAAAACGTACCCCGAAATTCGAACTTTCTGTCGATTTTTATACTGTTCAAAAGTTGATTATTTTCACACCTAAAATCGGCTCAGGGTTTTTAAAAGCCACTGTAGAAAAATCACCAAGAGTTCCCACTAAACGACCGCGGAAACGCGGCAATAGCTTGCTATTGCCGCGGTTCCGCGGCCTCCTTGGCCCCTCTCTGGTGTTTATTTGCTACAGTGTACTTGCAGGGGTATTTTGGGATTTTTGGAATATATATTTTCTGCCCAGATTTTCCAGAACGAAAATTTTATTTTTGGGGTCCCGAAAATCCGTATTTTTGATCGAACTTCTAAAAGACTTAAGCTAACGGGTTTTCTGTAATGTGATATTTGTATTGAACGTCTGCTAATCGCTATATGTCGATTAGTGGGGGTTATACAAATCTGTGATCTGTAATGTTGCTGGAATGTGTATATGAATATGTTGGATTGTCGTGGGTGAATAGCCGGGGGTTGTAAGACGAGAGTTTTCTTTTCTTTCAATTCATGTAAATTTGTAAATTGATGTAATAATTATTTGTATGGCCGCACAACCGGGTCGGGGTTGTAGCTGTCATTGTATAATTTATTTTTACTGTTTTGCTCCTAGGATAGACCCATGGAGGGGGTGCACAAACTACCGGGTATGCCAAAGTGTCGAGTGGCCTACTCATGGAGATGAGGGAGGTTGCTACGCTTCGGGTACTTGGCGGGTAGTTTGCCGCACCCGTAAGGGTCTTGGGTGGGGTATTGGCTATTCACCGCGACCGTGTAATCTGTTTTTCGTTACAGGCTCGTGCGAATTACAGATTCCTAGTATATCCAATGTATTCATCTGTGATCTGAAATGTTTATCATTGCAGTATATCTATATATGATATTATTTAGGCGTTGCTTATGTTTTACAGACGCGCTAGCCCAGCCCCCGCTCTGTCGTTAGTTAAGTAACCTAACGGGTAATGACGGGGCCCAGTGGCGAATGCGAATGGCATAAGCATACGTCATATTTTGGTTGTTTTCTGCAATGGTAGGATTAAATGATGGGACGCATTAAAAGAACTAATGCAAGAATATCGCGCATTAAAAGAACTAATGCAAGATAATAAACCAAGTTAAAGTCGTTGGAACACTTTCGAAAAACCACTCGGTTCTTTTCAAAACCAACTTTTAAATGCGGAGCTTGAGCCACTCCTTTTAAAAGCTATCTCGTTCCATCGACCATATCAAGTTCACTACGTTCACGGTTTTGCCAAAACCATTCGTAGCCCTCCGTCGTTTCACATAAATAGTCAATAGTATTCAAGCTGTGTTTGTTGGCCAAAGTCAAGGCATAGTGATTGGTAGCTATTGGGTATTCATGTGCAGCATAGATAGATGCGTTGGTTTGGAACAGTCGCACTGCCTTGTTGGCCAAAGTCAAGGGTAGGTGCGGGTGGATTCAAATTAACCTGGAGAACGACGGGTAGAACTTGACATGTGACTTATGATTTGTTGGCCAAAGTCAAGCTCATAAGAGCATGGGGCAAAAATCCACATCGGGAGTTTCATAAGTACTGAAACTTGCTAGATTTGCATACCATTTGGAGTGTGATGATTCTGGTAGGATTCCTTCAGTTTCATCATGCAATGATATTTGGATCCCGATCCTACTGTGAGTATATGCTACTCCTCAGGAAATTTCTCACTAATCGATCAATGCTATAAACCTAGTAGGTGCCTAGAAAGGTGTTAGCGGGGCTACGCCCCCAGGGAAAAGAGGTTCTTTAATTAAGGAACTTCGCGAAAGCGTTGGAAAACCTCCCTCGAAGTACCGACACCGGCCTGGCTGAACAGTTAAGCAAGTATAGTGCGGTGGGATTGATCCCGACTAATTCTTCCTTTATGGTTTGAGGAGGGATTCGAGAAACAGTGGGAGCCATCCTGTTTAGACAAACTAAAAACCACTCTAAACTTGCAAGAGCATCATGCTGAGTGTTTCTTCTTCTCTCTCCTAGTTGCAGCGACCAATCGACATGACTGGACTTAAGTTACTTCTAGATAAAAACATACTGACAGGGCCAAACTACAAAGATTGGCTCAGAAATGTCAAAATGGCAATCACTTACGACAAGCTGGGGTATCTTCTTACCACCAAAGCTCCCCCTGTCCCTGGTCCCACTTCCAGCGTCGCGGATAAGGAAATCCGCAAGACTTGGGAGATTGATAGCGCGAAGGCCAAGTGCCTCGTACTTGCCTCGATGGACAACGAACATCAGAGGAGGCACGAGAATATGGACCTTGAATCCATATTTCTCCATACAAAAGAACTGTATGGAGAGCAATCTCGTATCGCAAGATACGAAGCGTCGAAAAAGTTATTTTCGGCAAAGATGGCCGTCGGATCATCAGTAGCCGAGCACGTGCTAAAGATGATCGGCTACATTGAGGAGCTCGTGGACCTAGGGACCACATTGGAGAGTGAACTCTATACGGACATAGTTCTCCAGTCCCTTCCTTCCACTTACGCCCAGTTTATACTGAACTTCAACTTACAAGAAAAAGAGGTTGAACTTTCAGAGCTCCTCAACATGCTGAGGAGCGCAGAGGGCACCCTACAGAAAAGTAGGGAAACATCCACTTTGTTTGTAGGAGGATCATCTTCTTCTAAGTCCAAGGCGAAAGCCAAGGGAAAGAAGAAGAAAGCCCCCGCCAAACCAAGGGGCGGTGTTAGTAAAGTGGATACGAAGGGAAAAGCCAAAGCAACAAAGAAAGCGGGGAAGCTTGTGGATAAGGAAGAATGCTTCTATTGTCATAAGAAAGGTCACTGGAAGAATGATTGCAGGGCTTGGAAAGCCAGGACACAGGAATTGAAGCAGGTTGCAGCTTCAGCTTCAGGTGTGTATGTTATTGAAAACTGTCTTTCAATAAACTCTACTTCCTGGGTATTGGATACCGGATCAGGATCTCATATCTGTAATTCTTTGCAGGCGTTGAGAAACCGTAGGGTTTTGAAGGCAGGTGACATGACCCTCAGAGTTGCGAACGGAGCTAGCATGGATGCTAAAGCCGTGGGGGACTATCACCTGGGAATGTCAGATGGACATGTTTTGGTTTTGCGTAATTGCTTTTTTGTACCCAACGCAACTTGTAATATCATTTCTGTATCTTTAGTTTCTAAAGAAGGTTATGAATTTGCGTTTGTAAGTAATGTTGTAAACATTCACCTTAATCAAGTTCTGATTGGGTCAGGTACATTGAGTAATGGTATATACGTATTGAACCAACCACAGATTTTCAATGTCCAGAATACACACAAAAGAATGTCTCCATAAATAAATCAGACTTTCTTATGGCATTGTAGACTGGGTCACATCAATGAGAGAAGGTTGACTAAGTTACATACAGAAGGATATTTGAATGCGTTCGAATATCAATCGTATGCCACTTGTCAATCCTGTCTCAAAGGAAAGATGACAAAGACTCCGTTTACTGGACATGGAGTAAGAGCGAGCGAGCTCTTGGGACTCATACACAGTGACGTGTGCGGTCCAATGTCTACACATGCGCGAAGCGGTTATTCTTACTTCATTACTTTTACGGATGACTTCTCAAGGTACGGTTATGTCTTCTTAATGAAACATAAGTCCGAAGCCTTTGGAAAATTCCAGGAGTATAAGAATGAAGTAGAAAAACAGACCGGCAAAAGTATCAAGATTCTAAGATCGGATCGAGGTGGAGAATACTTGAGTGCCGAGTTCGTGGACTATTTAAAAAAGAACGGAATTCTCTCTCAGCTTACTCCTCCATACACTCCGCAACATAACGGTGTATCGGAGAGACGGAACCGCACCCTATTGGATATGGTGCGGTCCATGATGGGTAACGCTGAGTTACCGCGATCATTCTGGGGATATGCGCTAGAATCAGCCGCATATCTTTTGAACCGAGTTCCTACTAAGACTGTGCCTACTACGCCATATGAGATGTGGTATGGGAAGAGACCCTATCTTAAGCACATTAAGACATGGGGATGTCCAGCTTTTGTCAAAAAGCAGCATGCGGACAAGCTCGAGGCACGTTCAGTACAGTGCAAGTTTGTGGGATATCCAAAGAATTCCAAAGGATATTTCTTCTACTGTGAAGAGGAACAAAAAGTTCTTGTTTCTCGTCATGCCTACTACTTGGAAACTGAGTTTTTGGAAAACCAGATAAGTGGGAGCACAATAGAACTGGAAGAAATTCCAGAACCACGGACTATTACTGAAAGTTTAGTGGAACCAGAGGGTTCGGAAGAACAGGACATTCCTACGCCGCTCCGCAGAAGTAGTAGGCAGTCTCATCCGCCCGAGAGATACTACGGTTTTCTCATAGACGGGGATAGAGAGGATTGCATCATAGATTATGATGAGCCTACTAGCTTCCAGCAGGCCGTTCAGAGCGTTGACTCAGTGAAATGGCTGGATGCAATGCGGACCGAAATGGAGTCTATGTACACCAACAAGGTATGGACGTTGGACATTGCTCCAGACGGGGTAAAACCCGTAGGATGCAAGTGGATCTTCAAAAGGAAGATTGGTGTAGATGGACAGGTTGAGACCTATAAAGCTAGGTTGGTAGAAAAGGGTTTTCGTCAAAGACCTGGCTTGGACTATGACGAAACCTTTTCTCCAGTAGCCATGCTGAAATCCATTCGGATCCTTCTTGCCATTGCTGCCTTCCACGATTATGAGATCTGGCAAATGGACGTAAAGACCGCTTTTCTAAATGGAAATTTAGAGGAGTGTGTCTATATGGACCAACCAGAGGGTTTCATTCAGAGTGGGAGCAGCGGAAAGGTGTGCAAGTTGCTTAAGTCCATCTATGGACTAAAGCAGGCATCGCGGAGTTGGAACATCTTCTTTGATGAGACGGTCAAAGAATTTGGCTTTATCAAAAATCCAGATGAACCATGCATCTATAGTAGATTTGTAGCGAGAACTGTAGTATTCCTCGTTTTATACGTGGATGACATTCTCTTAATAGGAAATGACATTCCTATGCTACAATCTGTCAAGGGGTTCTTATCACACAGGTTCTCCATGAAAGACCTGGGTGATACCTCTTACATCCTGGGGATCCGAATCCATCGTGATTGATCCAAGAGGATATTAGGACTTTCACAGTCCAGGTACATCGACACCATACTGAAAAGATTCAGTATGGAAGATTCCAAGCGCGGTAACCTACCGGCTTGTCACGGGATCACCCTCTCTAAAGAGATGTCTCCCAAGACTGATTTGGAGAGGGATCGCATGTCTATTATACCCTACGCTTCTGCGGTAGGCTCTATAATGTATGCGATGTTGTGCACCAGACCGGATGTAGCTTATGCACTGAGTGTGGTAAGCCGGTATCAGTCAAACCCTGGGGAGAAACACTGGATAGCGGTAAAGAACATTCTCAAGTACCTGAGAAGGACTAAGGAGATGTTCTTGGTGTATGGCGGAAAAGACCTCCAGATCGAGGCCTTTGCTGACTCCAGCTTCCAGAGTGACAAGGATGATTCCAAGTCCATGTCGGGTTTTGTCTTTACCCTCAATGGAGGGGCGGTGTGTTGGAAGAGTTCCAAACAGGAAACCGTTGCAGACTCGACGATGGAAGCGGAATACATCGCTGCATCTGATGCCGCAAAAGAAGCTGTCTGGATGAGGAAGTTCTTGAAAGAACTTCAGGTGGTTCCGTCCATTGTTGATCCAACACCTCTGTATTGTGACAAAAACGGGGCTATAGCTTTAGCAAAGGAACCAAGGTCCCATCAGAGATCCAGGCACATCTTGAGGCGGTATCACCTGATCAGGGAGATCGTGGATCGCCAGGAGATCGAGGTTCGGAGAGTCGCTTCAGAAGATAACACTGCAGATCCATTCACCAAGGCCCTACCCCAGACTCAGTTCGAGCGGCTGATCGAGATGATAGGTCTTCGATATGCCAGTACATGGCCTTAGTGCAAGTGGGAGATTGTTAGTGTATATGCCCTAGAGGCCATTACTGTATCATACTAGTTTGTATATTACTTAATGGAAGCTTGGGATATTCACCTTGTATATACAATCTTGCTCAAAATAGTAGTATGCTACTTGGTTTGTTTCTACTTCAATGTGTACATGTGTTTATTTTTTGTATATCGCCTATACACATTAGTGGAGCCCTTAGGATCTTTGCTTGATTACCAGCGATGTGATGGCCGTCACACTAGTGGGGCTGGGTAATCTATAAGCACATCCTTATACAGGTCCCTGGTCGCAGGACTATCGAGACAGGGCATCGATACTCCGGAGTAGACCAGCGCATGCGCTTCTCATCCCAGTGTGGGAGACGGTCTGTCCCACAGCCGTCAGTACGTCGTACTTGAGATAGTATGCAGGTGCTCGTTAGGTTACGGGTACACTGGACAGGACTCGTCGGGAACTGACTAGTTGGTATTATGCCTATCGTCAGTTATCAGTTCCCAGGTGACATGAGTACAGCTTAGTCCGCTGACTTGACACTGTCACTTCGCCTCGAGTGTGTTCCCACTGCATTTTGATTACTACCCTACCACGGCTCAAAGGAGTCGTGCAAACAGGTAGTAGTTGGGTGCAGTCCCGAAGCACTTGGAGGCAGTGACGGTTAGACAGGATTCGTCTCTCCCGGTATTGGGGGTTGACATCGTGCTGTGTCTAGGAGAGCCATTACACGAGTAGTCCCTGGCCAGGGCAATCGAGATATACTGGTAGGCTTCCAGTGTTATCTCAGGGTGTTTTGGGCTTCACTCTGACACGACTTGTACCGCTATTGGGGGACTGACGTTTACCGCCCCCTAGGCCCGCCATACGATGTATCAGACGAACAGACCGGACTGTACGGAAAATGTCATACTCAGGCTCAGTAGGAGTTCAGATGGGTTTCGCCTCGTCGGTCTTCTTGTCGGCATTACCTGGGGACCGTTACGCACAGCTAGTGCCGCTTGCGGTCTGTGGTTAAACCCACTGCCAGCGTAGTGTCGAGTCTTTAGAGTCCCACACAGAAAGCTTTTCGCCTTTAGGCAAAAGAGTAGAGGTCGCATGGTTTTGCGACAGGTCGCATGGTTTTGCGACAGGGTTCGGTCACATCCGTGCACTTGCACACGTACAGTGTCCGGACAGTTTGCACTAGCGGGCTTTGGTATAAGCCAGATCCTAGTGTACGCTTTGGGATTGGATTTATCCAGTATGCATTCGTGTTCCTCGTAACGCGGATGCGGGTGCGTATGCACAGTTGACAGGGAGACAGAGGCGGCTGATTCTCATTAGGGTTGTTGACAGTTGACCGTTGACTATTTGACTTTTTGCTCAACCCTAATGAGAATATGATATGAGATTAACTATTATATTAATTAAGTATTATGGTGACATGGTTGTTGACTTTTGTTGACTTTGTTGACTTGTTGACTTTTGTGGACTTGTTGACTTTGTTGACCGGTTGACTAGGCTTGACTAGTTGACCATCATAATAACCATAGCCATCATTTCATGGCAAAGAGTTTTGCTTGCTTGCTCATTTGTGCAAAATGAGTGCATGAAATGATATGGTTATGGTTGCTTCAACCATCACATAACACTTGATTTGGTATAATGAGTTATGATGACTTTGGATTATGAGAGGGTGAGAGACAAAAGACTTGCTCATTCTTTCTTGCTCATTCTCTCTCTTTGTTCTTGAGCTCTCTTGCTTTGCTCTCACCCTCTTGCTCTTGCTCCCTCTCTTTAATCTATGGTTCTCTTGTCTCATGAGTTGAGAATCAAGAACCATAGAAAAAATCCCATACAAACTCTTCTCTACTCACTCTAGTTCACAAGGTTTAGCAAACCGAGTGAACTAGTTTCTTCAAAGAATGAAGAAGGAGCCAAAGGTTGGAGATTTCAGGTGGATCTATCTTCGGCGTACGGAGACGACGGGAAGAAGCCAATCCGGACCACCATCGGAGCTTGAAGACGAAGGAGTTCAAGACAAGCAAGGTATAACCCCCTAACCGAGTAGCTAGAAACTCGTAGTTAGGTTGTTAGATAGATGTTTAACCAAGATCCGGGTTTTAGGTCCATGTTACCACCTCCATAAAAATCGTTTTTTACCAAATTCCGCATTCCCGAAAGTACCGGGAGAGGTAGCATGGACTTACAACCCTAACCCTAACCCTAACCCTTGTAGGGTTCCTAGGCACTCCCAAGAGGTCTCACAAGGCATCAACCATGCCAATTTCAAATTTAAACGGTGCCGAGAAACCCGACTACGGACCGTTGGCTAGAAATCTAGGCGAAACAATAAAGTAGTTAACAACTTAACTAATGGGAAACGGAAATACAACCTTTGTAGATCCGGTGCTCCACCTCCATATCTCCGCAACGAATTTCCTTTGCTGTCCAAAAAGAATCCGGGCTCTAGCGTCGGCTTCATCGGAGAATAGGCAAGCTAGGTCGTCGATGTCCATGCCGAAGATGATCTACGTCGAGGCATCGCTAGATCAAGCTCCACCTTCACCTTGCCATGAAAACTTATGAAGGAAACACACTCTACTACTTAGCAAGAGGTAGAGGATGAAGAAATATGAAGTGGGTAGACTTTAGAATTGGATTTCTCACTCATTTCCATAAATCACCATTGATGGAGCTTGCTTTCTTCAAGTGAAGAAATGAAGAAGAAGAAGAAGAAAGTTATGATAAGTTATTTTAAAAGAATAGAAAAACAATACTTATCATAATTCTAACTATGGTTATGTGTAGAGAATTGACCAAGGTTAAAGGAATGGTTAGGGTTAAGGATGAGATAAGAATGGTGGACAAAGTCAAAGCTTCATGAAGCTTCAACTAAACAACAAATAAAGCCACCATTCTTTTCTCTTTTCCATTTATTTTCCAAAATGTATAAACAAATAAATAAATGAATAAATAAGTAATGGAAAAATAAAACCCTAATTATATGTTTAACCATGGTTTAATTCTTTACACTTAACCAAGTAAACAAGTATCATCAAACATGATACAATCAAGTGCACAAAAGTATATCGCATATACAATGCGCACAAACCGAGTGAGAAAATCCATCTAAAGTGAACCGATACTAGTTAATGCAAAGTAATATATCAAATATATAATTATGCATTAAATCATTAAATCAACACTTGATTTAACGATCCGGTCATATCACATATCACCGACTAGTATCCAATGTATCGGCTTATCGAATCAATCCTTGAATCGATGACTAGGTTATATCGTATACAACCAATCGATACATTCTTCGCGAGAATGAAATACGGTATCACATACACGCATTATTCTCGGTCCCGCACATATCTCATATGCGCTCCTATTTCGTTTCGCTTGAGCCAGGAAACCTCTGTGTAGGACTCTAAAGACTCGTCAATACGCCGGCAGTGGATGATGATCATATCAAACATCCACAAGCCGCAAGCGGTCTGCTAAACGTAACGGCCACCCGGGTATTGAGCGATCTGAAGATCGACGAGCAAGCCCGCTCACACTCCAGTGAATCCAACCAGTAACACTACCGTACAGTCCGGTCTGATCGTCTGATATGTCGCATATCTTGCCTAGGGGTGGTAAACGTCAGACCCCAATAGCTCGATAAGTCGTGTCGATATGAAGTCTATAACAATTCGAGAAACTACTGGTAACACTTACCAGTAAATCTCAGCAACCCTGGCCAGGGATTTCCTGTTATAGCCAATCGAACACAGCACAACATCAACTCCCTATACCGGGAGAGACGAATCCCCTCCTATCGCTCATTGCCTCCATGTGACTCGGGACTGTACCCAAAAACCACCGTTTTGCATGCCCTCTTGGACGTGGTAAGATGGAAATCAAAGCACAGTGGGAACCACACAAGACTCTATGACGATCTCGGGTCAACAGACTACTCTGTACCAGTGTCACCAGAGAACTGCCATCTGACGTGAGGTATAATACCATCTGGGAGTTCTCGGCGAGTCCGTCCAGTGTACCCAGTCTCTACTGAGCACCCGTATATCATCTCTGATGTCAAACACCGATGGATATGGGATCATCCATCGCCCATCTGTATGGGTCGAGAAGGTACACGCTAGTCTACTCTGGTATATCGATGCCCCGTCTCGATATACCCACGACTAGGGACTTTGAAGGATGTACTTATGGACTACCATGTCCCCACTAGTATGATCCGCATCATAGTCCAGGTAGTCAAGTACACATCCTAAGAGCTTTACCAACATGTAACAGAGAGACAATCAGTATACACGTTAAGGTAAAGTGTAACCAAATAGCATACTATCATGTCGAGCAAGAAAGTCCTCCCTATATATGTCCCAGCATCCACTACAATATACATCCAATGTACAGTAATGGCCTCTAGGGCATACATATAACTAACAATCTCCCACTTGCACTAGGGCCATCTGTAGCAGTGGTTGTAGTATCTCATACTCAACCATCCCATAAAAGTCTCTCTCTGGGAACAGGCCTTTGTGAGTGGATCCGCTGTGTTGTCCTCTGAGTCTACTCTCCAAACCTCGATCACCCTGGAGATCAACTATCTCCATGATCAGGTGATACTGCCTTAGAATATGTCTGGATCACTGATGTGACGGACGTTCCATGGCATAAGCCACAACTCCATTATCACACAATGGGAGGAACTAAGTTCATCTCATGAACCAATATACACCCAGACAACCACTTTGGTAGCATCTTAAGTAGCGATGTATCCTGCCTTTATCGTCTAGTATGTCACGGTATCTAGCTTGGAACTCTTCCAACATACCGTCCCTTTACTGAGGGTAAAGACAATGCCTGTGACGGACACTCAGTCTTCATTATCACTCTGGATCCTTTCCAGTGATTCTCCCCAGGATCGATTGATACCATCTCACAACAACTAGTGAGTATCCTAACATCCAATTAAATCTATCTCATAGATCTAAAACTCAGGATTTAGGAGGTATCATTTTGATCCTACACGGAGAATCATTGTGATAAACGGAGATTGATCGAGCGTAGCATAAGAAACTCTTTTCTTATCAAGAGTATGTCATCCACGTACTCTACGAGGATCACCACCATACTCCCTACTACCTTTTTGTTTATACAAGGTTCATCTACCATTTTGATGATGTCAAACTCTTTGACTAATCCATCAAAACAGATGTTCCAACTCCGCGATGCCTGCTTTAATCCTATAAAGCATCTTGTACACGTTTCCGCTGCTCCCACTGTCTACGAAGCCCTCTGGCTGTGTACTTATAGACGCACTCTTCTAAAACATCATTTAGAAAAGCAGTCATGACACCCAACCACCAGATATCGTAGTCATGGTATGTAGCCGTGACAAGTAGGATCTGGATGGACTTAAGCATAGCTACTTGAAAAGGTTTCATCATTATCCACACCTGGTCGATGACGAAAACCTTTAACAAGTCTAGCTTTGAAAGTCTCAACTTTTCCATCTACACCAAGTAATCTTCTCAAGATATACTTGCTCCTGATGGGGATTTAACCTTTCAGATATAGCAACCAAAGTCCATACTTTGTTGGTGTACATGGATTCCATCTCAGATCACTAAGCATCCAGCCATTCTTACAGAGTCTTACTCCTGATAGCCAGATCGAAGCTAGTTGGGTCATCATCTCATGATGCAATCCTTGCTCCCACTGTCATAGAGAAACCGAAGTATCTCTCAGGCGGGTGAGGAACCCTACTAGATCGGCGGAGAGGCTGAGGTTCATTGGAATCTACTGAATCCTTTGGCTCTATCAAATCATCTGTTGTAGTTTGTATAGCTAGAACCTTTCCAGTTCTACATTACAGACCTTGCCTCGAGCTTGTCCGGATTTTGTTTTTAGACATAGGCCGGACAACCCCAAATTTTAACTAACTTAAGACATGGGTTCTTCCCATTCCATGTCACATATGAAGCGGTAGGCAACTGATTTGATTGGAACCCTATTCAATAGGTATACAGCTTCTTAAGTGCATAACTCCCAAAAAGGAAATAGGTAACTCAGTAGTACTCATCATAGAGCACACCATATCAGATAGGGTGTATCTGCTCCGCCCCGACATACCATCGTGCAATGGTGTATACGGAGGAGTAATGCTGAGAGAGAATCTCATTCTCCTTTAGAATAATCCAGGAATTCCGTGCTCAAGTATTCTCCTCCTTGATCTCATCAAAGGACATAATACTTGTACCCTCATTGGTTCTCTACTTCTAACTTATATTCTGTGAATATCTCAAAAGGTTCAGACTTGTGTTTCAACAGGAACATATGTCTGAATCTTGAGAGATTATCAGAGAATGTAACGAAGTACAAAGAACCAGTCCTGGCATGTGTAGACAGGGGACCTACATACATCAACATGTATCATCCCAAGAGTTCACTAACTCTTTCTCTGTTTCCAATAAACAGAGCTAGTGTCATTATATCTTTGTGACATGACTGGCAAGTTTCACAAGATGTAGATTCAAACTGATTTAAATATGCATCTACATGTAACTTCAGCTAGTCGGGTCACATTGATCTGACCTAGTCTACAATACCTTAAGAAGGATCCGTTCATTTCTGAACTCTTCCTCTTATGTGTGTTCCATATACTAAGAACTGTAATTTGATTTAGAACATCAATGCTTTAAGATAACGTGCCTGAACCGATCAACTTTTGATATAGGAAATGTTCAAAACATTATCCAACAATACAAAATTTTATCATTTCTTTACTTATAAAGAGACTGATATGATTTTGTATATCAGGTTCGGTATCTAACAACATTCGTTCAGAATCAATGTATTGGTAATACAGGGTGACAGTGACCAACAGACTTGGCTGCAACACTTGCCCCGTTTTCTGCCTCATGAAACTTATCACCCGTTCTCTGTCCTCTACCTTTCTGTAGCCCTATGTAACAGATTACATATCTG
The DNA here is from genome assembly GCA_030015575.1 of Agapanthus africanus. Lineage (NCBI taxonomy): Eukaryota > Viridiplantae > Streptophyta > Magnoliopsida > Asparagales > Amaryllidaceae > Agapanthus > Agapanthus africanus. The sequence goes on along the minus strand of JASDDO010000006.1, from coordinate 408,374,902 downwards.
GGATCCTGATCTGGTATCACATACCCAGGACGTAGAGGATACTGAGAAACAGTTCTGTATAATGAACATACCCGAAGATGATGCATCAGCATGCACTCTCTTTGTTTGGGCGGCACGGGAATTCTGGTAATCCCCAATTTCCTGCTCTGTCTTATAACAATTATAAGTTGGAGCGGGACCAACGTTCTCCAGCTCAGTATAACAAGCGGGTTCGGTCAAATATCCGTATTATTATCTTGATTAAGGCGTGATATGGTCGCTACCAGGAGAGAGAGAGAAGAAAACACTCAGCGTGCGCTCTTGCAAGAATAGATTGGTTATTATTTTATCTAATCAGGATGGCTCCCACAGCTTTTTATCAAATCTTCCTTCAAACCCTAAAAGGAAAGACTTGCCGGGATTAATTACACACTACAAGTTCGCCAATCTTTCAGCCAGGCCAGTGTCGGTACTTTGAGGGAGGTGCCCCGTGCTTTCGCACGGACCTAATTAATGTAAACCTCGTTTTCCCAGAGGCGTAACCTCGTTGACACCTTTCTAGACACCTACTTGATCGGCTAATTGTAATGTATAAAACTCTCCCAGGAGTAACTCTTACTCGCAGCGGGTATCGGGATCCAACTATCTCATAGAAGGTATGCAATCTCATTGCAAATTTCAACACTTGAAATTCCCGATAATATTTTGCCCCTAGCGTCCTATGACCTTGACGCAGGCCAACAAACCATAGTGCGCTAGTCAAGTTCAACCCGTCATTTCCTGATTGAATTAAACCCACCCGAACGACCCTTGACGCAGGCCAACAAAGTCGCACGACTACCCTAATCCAATCTGCATCATATGCATAAGCAGATAAATACTAGTTAGCTACCGCACACTACGCCTTGATGCAGGCCAACAAACGTAGCACGAATACTAACTACCATTTATCTGAAATGACGGAGGGCTACGACAGGTTTTTCTGAAAACCTATTGCGTAATGAACTTGATATCGTCGTAGGATCGAATGAATTTTGAAATGGAGTGTTTTTTAGGCTTTTTTAGTTTTGCTAAAGGAGTCACTCCCGGTGAAGGGATCGTCGGTCCTTTCCTCGTCGAATGAGGTGCGGGATATATCATATATATCACTGTGCAAAGCAAAAACACTTAAAAGCAATCAAAAGACAAACCGAGTGTGTAGCATCTGCCAGTTATTGCTAAAGGAGTCACTCCCGGTGAAGGGATCTCGGTCCTTTCCTCATCGAATAAGGTGCAGGATGTATCACATATACCGCTGTGCAAAGCAAGAACTGTAGCTACCTGTTTTATTTTGAAATTCAATTCTACAACATCTTAGGTTTCTTTTATTTCATTAATCTCATTAATGAAGTCCCATCATTTAAATTACCTAAACATCACAGATAAATACGACGTACACTTATGCCATCCGCATTCGCCTCGATGTCCCCTCGTGCACCGTTAGGTTAGGTAACTAACGGCAGAGCGGGGCAGGGCTAGCGCGGGTGTAAAACATAAGTAACGCCTATATAATATATCATATATACTATATACTGTATCCATCACAGAACATCACATGATCACATCACAGATATCGCAGCAGAAGAATCATATGAAATATTGGATATACTAGGACGTCCGTGTTTTCAATACGAGCCAGTATAAAACACGGATTCCACGGTCGCGATGAATAGCCAAACCCACACCCCTAGACCCCTACGAGAGCGGCAAGCAACCTTACCAATTCTAGAGTTAGGAGACCCGGACTCGACTCCTCGAGTTGGTCTCCCACTGGACCCTAGAACCCGGTTACTTGTGCTCCCCTCCTTGGGTCTATCCTAGTGCGGAAAAGTAAATAATATACAAACGATGACAACTTCCGCAACCTGGAAGTGCCCCAATAAAAGAATATTACATACATGTTTTTACATGAATGAAAATGAAAAACACTCATCTCACATAAAAACCCCCGGCTATTCAAACACGACGATCCAATATAACATATCCAGCAACACATAACATCACATGTCATCAACGTAAGTAAATATACGCATCCCAATTGTCGTTGACATATAGCAACGAAACCGGCGATATCACATATTACACTTACGGTCACAGAAAAGAAAGTGTAAAACTACAACAGTTGGAATTCGCAACCACCTCAGACATCACATGCCTGACCAAATGAATTTCTTAGACATCGCATGCCTAACAATTATAAACCCCGCATTTTAGTCTCAAAATCGAAAACACTTTTCAATATAAAGTCGGGCAATTCAACAGGATTCCCGACATCCTGATCGAATGCTCGTCGCAAACTTCAGTAGACGGCCGCACCCCCGATACCGTCGACGAAGTGCACCAAGGCGGAACACCGCTACCACGAGCACCCGAATGGATGCTTTCGGCGACGGGGTTCTCCTACAGTCACTTGGTCGGGGCTATGGAGTGAGGCTGTCTATTAAGTTTACCCGGTGAGTATCCGCGTACGCTACGTGATTGCGGCGTACTTTTGATCACATCAAAATTCCGTAGCAACCGATCAAGTGAGACTAAACTGCTACGTTTATAACATTCATTCAGTTATCTCATAACTTCTTGTGAATTCCAATTATTGTATCCCATTCCAGATAAATAGAAAATGTCAAACTTTCCGATCGAACAATCGAACACCCAAGTTTTCCCGATACAGATCAACACATGAAATAAGTCTAACAACATTCAGTTCATGCCTCAGTACCAACGGTCCAGCCGTAGAAGGGTCAAGCCAACGCCTCACATGTGGCACGCCGTACTGCCCCAAACCCGAAGGTTCAAAGGGCAGTTCAAGACGGTCACATAATCGAGTTAAGGTTTGTTGTCTTCTAGAGGGTCCATCGCGTTACTTGCACTACTTAGAACGTCGTTAAACCACGGAAAAATCCAACACTTGGAAATTTCCCGACAAGGGAAAAATTGGGTATTTATATCCGGTCGAACTTTTTAACATATTCTAAAATTTATCCGGAAAGCCACATAGACAAAATCTGATAATCCGATCGAACATTCGAATCCCCAAAACAACCCTGAAAATTAAAAATCTGGAAAAAATATTAAAAATACCTAGGAAAACCAGCACTGTTAAATAGGAGTTACTGTGCAAACTTCAACTCATAAAACGACAAACAGGCCGCGGATCCGCCGCACGAGCCATGCTCGTGCCGCGGAAACGCGGCGCTTTAATGGAATTAGGGCATCGAAATTTACAGTAACTCTTAGAATTTCCTGCTGATTTTACTGCATATTTTTAATGTGGAAAAATCTCAGTTTTTGAAAAAAGGACAGAGAGCATGTTTCGAGTTCGGGTTTTGGTTCGATCGGACTTCAAATTGCGTCTAGACTTCGCCTAAGGCTCTAGCTAGGCTCTGATACCACTGTAGGGATCCTAGGCACTCCCAAGAGGTCTCACAAGGCATCAACCATGCCAATTTCAAATTTAAACGGTGCCGAGAAACCCGACTACGGACCGTTGGCTAGAAATCTAGGCGAAACAATAAAGTAGTTAACAACTTAACTAATGGGAAACGGAAATACAACCTTTGTAGATCCGGTGCTCCACCTCCATAGCTCCGCAACGAAGTTCCTTTACTGTCCAAAAAGAATCCGGACTCTAGCGTCGGCTTCATCGGAGAATAGGCGAGCTAGGTCATCGATGTCCATGCCGAAGATGATCTACGTCGAGGCATCGCTAGATCAAGCTCCACCTTCACCTTGCCATGAAAACTTGTGAAGGAAACACACTCTACTACTTGGCAAGAGGTAGAGGATGAAGAAATAGGAAGTGGGTAGACTTTAGAATTGGATTTCTCACTCATTTCCATCAATCACTATTGATGGAGCTTGCTTTCTTCAAGTGAAGAAAGGAAGAAGAAGAAGAAGAAAGTTATGATAAGTTATTTAAAAAGAATAGAAAAACAATACTTATCATAATTCTAACTATGGTTATGTGTAGAGAATTGACCAAGGTTAAAGGAATGGTTAGGGTTAAGGATGAGATAAGAATGGTGGACAAAGTCAAAGCTTCATGAAGCTTCAACTAAACAACAAATAAAGCCACCATTCTTTTCTCTTTTCCATTTATTTTCCAAAATGTATAAACAAATAAATAAATGAATAAATAAGTAATGGAAAAATAAAACCCTAATTATATGTTTAACCATGGTTTAATTCTTTACACTTAACCAAGTAAACAAGTATCATCAAACATGATACAATCAAGTGCACAAAAGTATATCGCATATACAATGCGCACAAACCGAGTGAGAAAATCCATCTAAAGTGAACCGATACTAGTTAATGCAAAGTAATATTTCAAATATATAATTATGCATTAAATCATTAAATCAACACTTGATTTAACGATCCGGTCATATCGCATATCACCGACTAGTATCCAATGTATCGGCTTATCGAATCAATCCTTGAATCGATGACTAGGTTATATCGCATACAACCAATCGATACATTCTTCGCGAGAATGAAATACGGTATCACATACACGCATTATTCTCGGTCCCACACATATCTCATATGCGCTCCTATTTCGTTTCGCTTGAGCCAGGAAACCTCTGTGTAGGACTCTAAAGACTCGTCAATACGCCGGCAGTGGATGATGATCATATCAAACATCCACAAGCCGCAAGCGGTCTGCTAAACGTAACGGCCACCCGGGTATTGAGCGATCTGAAGATCGACGAGCAAGCCCGCTCACACTCCAGTGAATCCAACCAGTAACACTACCGTACAGTCCGGTCTGATCGTCTGATATGTCGCATATCTTGCCTAGGGGTGGTAAACGTCAGACCCCAATAGCTCGATAAGTCGTGTCGATATGAGGTCTATAACAATTCGAGAAACTACTGGTAACACTTACCAGTAAATCTCAGCAACCCTGGCCAGGGATTTCCTGTTATAGCCAATCGAACACAGCACAACATCAACTCCCTATACCGGGAGAGACGAATCCCCTCCTATCGCTCATTGCCTCCATGTGACTCGGGACTGTACCCAAAAACCACCGTTTTGCACGCCCTCTTGGACGTGGTAAGATGGAAATCAAAGCACAGTGGGAACCACACAAGACTCTATGACGATCTCGGGTCAACAGACTACTCTGTACCAGTGTCACCAGAGAACTGCCATCTGACGTGAGGTATAATACCATCTGGGAGTTCTCGGCGAGTCCGTCCAGTGTACCCAGTCTCTACTGAGCACCCGTATATCATCTCTGATGTCAAACACCGATGGATATGGGATCATCCATCGCCCATCTGTATGGGTCGAGAAGGTACACGCTAGTCTACTCTGGTATATCGATACCCCGTCTCGATACACCCACGACTAGGGACTTTGAAGGATGTACTTATGGACTACCATGTCCCCACTAGTATGATCCGCATCATAGTCCAGGTAGTCAAGTTCATATCCTAAGGGCTTTACCAACATGCAACAGAGAGACAATCAGTATACACGTTAAGGTAAAGTGTAACCAGATAGCATACTATCATGTCGAGCAAGAAAGTCCTCCATATATATGTCCCAGCATCCACTACAATATACATCCAATGTACAGTAATGGCCTCTAGGGCATACATATAACTAATGACCCTAACCCCAACCCCAACCCAACCAACCCCACCCCAACCCACCCAACCCAACCCAACCAAACTTAACCCAACCAACCCCACCCCAACCCACCCAACCCAACCCAACCCTAACCCTAACCCTAACCCTAACCCCATCCCCAGCCCCAGCCCCAGCCAAACCCCAACCCCAACCCTGACCCTGACCCCGGCCCCGGCCCCGGCCCTCGCCCTCGCCCGAACCCCAACCCCAACCCCAACCCTAACCCAACCCCACCCCGAACCCCAACCCGAACCCTAACCCCAACCCCAACCCCGACCCCCGACCCTGACCCGACCCCCGAACCCGAACCGAACCCGAACCCGACCCGAACCCGAACCCGACCCCGAACCCGAACCCGAACCCTAACCCGAACCCTAACCCTAACCCTACCGAAACCCAACCCTACCCCAACCCCACCCCCAACCCCAACCCCAACCCCAACCCTAACCCTAACCCTAACCCCAACCCCAAACCCCACCCCAACCCCAAACCCAAACCCTACCCCCCCAACCCAACCCAACCCAACCCAACCCAACCCCAACCCCAACCCCAACAACCCCAACCCAACCCAACCCCAACCCCAACCCTAACCCCAACCCCAACCCTCACCCCAACCCCTACCCTGACCCCTGACCCTGACCCGACCCGACCCGACCCGACCCCACCCGAACCCCAACCCCAACCCGAACCCCTCCCTTTACCCCGACCCCGACCCCGAACCCCGACCCCCACCCCAACCCCAACCCTAACCCTAACCCTAAACCCTAAACCCAAACCCAAACCCTAAACCCTAACCCTAACCCCAACCCCAACCCCAACCCCAACCCCAACCCACCCCAACCCAACCCCAACCCTAACCCAACCCTAACCCTAACCCCTAACCCCAACCCCAACCCCAACCCCAACCTTAACCCTAACCCAACCCTAACCCTAACCCAACCCCAAACCCAACCCCAAACCCAAACCCAACCCCAAACCCAAACCCTAACCCTAACCCTAACCCTAACCCTTACCCTAACCCTAACCCTAACCCGAACCCCAGCCCCAGCCCCGGCCCCCCCAGCAGCCCCAGCAACCCCGGCCCCGGCCCCCGCCCCGCCCAGCCCCAGCCCCAGCCCCAGCCCACAACCCAACCCCAGCCCCCAACCCCCCAACCCCAACCCCCAACCCCCAAACCCAACCCCAACCCCAACCCTAACCCCAGCCCTAGCACCAGCCCCAGCCCCAGCCCCAGCCCCGCCCCCGCCCCAGCCCCAGCCCCAGCCCCAGCCCTAGCCCTAGCCCTAACCCTAAGACCAACCCCAACACCGGCCCCGGCCCAACACCCCGGCCCCGGCCCCCGCCCCTGCCCCGGCCCGGACCCCGGCCCCGGCCCCGCCCCGACCCCGCCCCCGACCCCGACCCCGACCCCAAACCCCGACCCCGACCCCAACCCCAACCCCAAACCCCAAACCCTAACCCCCTACCCCTAACCCTAACCCCAACCCAAACCCAAACCCTACCCCAACCCTAACCCCAACCCCAACCCCAACCCTAACCCTGAACCCTGAACCCGAACCCCACCCCCACCCCCAGCCCCAACCCCACCCCACCCCCAACCCCAACCCCAACCCCAACCCGAACCCCAACCCTAACCCCAGCCCCAGCCCCAGCCCCATCCCCCGCCCCCGCCCCAGCCCCAGCCCCAGCCCCAGCCCCAACCCCCCAACCCCAACCCCAACCCCTGTAAGTCCACGTTGCGACCCCCGGTTTTTACGGGGAGGCGGAAACGGTATAAAAATCAAATTTTTAGCGCATGGGGCAACATGGACTAACAAAGTCGGGATCTTTTCCTAAACTAAAACTAGCAAACAAGCTAAAGAGAGTTAGCTACTCGGAAAGATGGTTATACCTAAACTTGAACTCCTTTTTCTTCAAACTTTTGTAGAGGTTGATGGTGCTTTCCTCGTTGCCTTCTTCCGTCAAAGATGGATCCACCTGAGGGTTCAACCTTCGGGCTCTTTCTCGAACTTTGAGAGAACTAGAATCTTCGGCTTGCTAAACCTTTGATCCTAGAGTGAGTAGAGAGTGTCTAAGGGGTGTTTTTATCTTAAGGAGAGGGATTCTCAACTCATGAGAAGGATTCTCCTTGAACTAGAGGAGGAAGAAGAACAAGTGAGGAGAGAGAATGGTTATGATAGAATGAGCTCTTTTTCTTCTTGCAACCATAACAAAAGAAAAAGAATTATCTAATTAATAATAATAATTCAAATGAAATAGTTGATGGTTGTATTTGGAATGACCATTATCATCACTTCATTAAATGAATGTAAGCTAGAATCAAGGAGTATCCTTGCAAAGCAATGATGATGGTCAAACATTCAACCATGGTCAACAAGTCAACCATGGTCAACAAGTCAACAAAATCAACCATGACACAATTTCATTTAATTATTATTATTAATTGATATTTCATAATTCCATTAGGGTTTTGAAAAAGACGACTGTCAACTGTGCATACGCACCCGTTCCGAAACCCTAATGAAAAACCTCTTCCTCCGCCTCAAACAACTGTGCATACACACCTGCATTCTAGTTCCGAGGAACAAGAATACTGAGAGATAAAAGCAACCCCAAAACATATACCAGTATCTGGCTCAAACCAGAGCCTGCTAGTATAATCCGTCCGGACTCCAAAAGTGCACAAGTGCACGGATGAGAACGAACCCTGCCGCAAAAACCATGCGACCTCTACTCTGTTTTGCCCAGAGGCGAATACCCTCTGTGTGGGACTCTAAAGACTCGACACTACGCTGGCAGTGGGTTTAACCACAGACCGCAAGCGGCACTAGCTGTGCGTAACGGTCCCCAGGTAGATGCCGATAAGAAGGCTGACGAGGTGAACCCCATCTGAACTCCTACTGAGTCTGAATGTGACATTCTCCTTACAGTCCGGTCTGTTCGTCTGATACATCGCATGTCGGGCCTAGGGGGGCGGTAAACGTCAGTCCCCCAATAGCGGTACAAGTCGTGTCGGAGTGAAGCCCAAAACACCCTGAGATAACACTGGAAGCCTACCAGTATATCTCGCTTGCCCTGGCCAGGGACTACTCGTGTAATGGCTCTCCTAGATACAGCGCGATGTCAACCCCCAATACCGGGAGAGACGAATCCTGTCTAACCGGCACTGCCTCCAAGTGCTTCGGGACTGCACCTAACTACCACCTGTTTGCACGACTCCTTTGAGCCGTGGTAGGGTAGTAGTCAAAGTACAGTGGGAACACACTCGAGGCGAAGTGCCAGTGTCAAGTCAGCGGACTAAGCTGTACTCATGTCACCTGGGAACTGATAACTGACGATAGGTATAATACCAACCTGTCAGTTCCCGACGAGTCCTGTCCAGTGTACTCGTAACCCAACGAGCACCCGTATACTATCTCCAGTACGACGTACTGATGGCTGTGGGACAGACCATCTCCCATACTGGGATGAGAAGCGCATACGCTAGTCTACTCCGGAGTATCGATGCCCTGTCTCGATAGTCCTGCGACTAGGGACCTGTATAAGGATGTGCTTATAGATTACCCAGCCCCCACTAGTGTGACTGCCATCACAACGCTGGTAATCAAGCAAAGATCCTAAGGGCTCCACTAATGTGTATATGTGATATCGCAAAATAAACACATGTACACATTGAAGTAGAAACAAACCAAGTAGCATACTACTATATTGAGCAAGATTGTTTATACAAGGTGAATATCCTAAGCTTCCATTAAGTAATATACAAACTAGTATGATACAGTAATGGCCTCTAGGGCATATACACTAACAATCTCCCACTTGCACTAAGGCCATGTACTGGCGTATCGAAGACCTATCATCTCGATCAGCCGGTCGAACTGAGTCTGGGGTAGGGCCTTGGTGAATGGATCTACAGTGTTTTCTTCTGAAGCAACCCTCCGAACCTCGATCTCCTTCCGATCCACGATCTCCCTGATCAGGTGATACCGCCTCAAGATGTGCCTGGATCTCTGATGGGACCTGGGTTCCTTCGCTAAAGCTATAGCCCCGTTGTTGTCGCAATACAGAGGTATTGGGTCAACAATGGACGGAACCACCTGAAGTTCTTTCAAGAACTTCCTCATCCAGACAGCTTCTTTTGCGGCATCAGATGCAGCGATGTATTCCGCTTCCATCGTCGAGTCTGCAACGGTTTACTGTTTGGAACTCTTCCAACACCCCGCCCCTCCATTGAGGGTAAAGACAAAACCCGACATGGACTTGGAATCATCCTTGTCACTCTGAAAGCTGGAGTCAGCAAAAGCCTCGATCTGGAGGTCTTTTCCGCCATACACTAAGAACATCTCCTTAGTCCTTCTCAGGTACTTGAGAATGTTCTTTACCGCTATCCAGTGTTTCTCCCCAGGGTTTGACTGATACCGGCTTACTACACTCAGTGCATAAGCTACATCTGGTCTGGTACACAACATCGCATACATTATAGAGCCTACCGCAGAAGCGTAGGGTATAATAGACATGCGATCCCTCTCCAAATCAGTCTTGGGGGACATCTCTTTAGAGAGGGTGATTCCGTGACAAGCCGGTAGATTAACGCGCTTGGAATCTTCCATACTGAATCTCTTCAGTATAGTGTCGATGTACCTGGACTGTGAAAGTCCTAATATCCTCTTGGATCTATCACGATGGATCCGGATCCCCAGGATGTAAGAGGCATCACCCAGGTCTTTCATGGAGAACCTATGTGACAAGAAACCCTTGACAGATTGTAGCATAGGAATGTCATTTCCTATTAAGAGAATGTCATCCACGTATAAAACGAGGAATACTACAGTTCTCGTTACAAATCTACTATAGATGCATGGTTCATCTGGATTTTTGATAAAGCCAAATTTCTTGACCGTCTCATCAAAACAGATGTTCCAACTCCGCGATGCCTGCTTTAGTCCATAGATGGACTTAAGCAACTTGCACACCTTTCCGCTGCTCCCACTCTGAATGAAACCCTCTGGCTGATCCATATAGACACACTCCTCTAAATTTCCATTTAGAAAAGCGGTTTTTACGTCCATCTGCCAAATCTCATAATCGTGGAAGGCAGCAATGGCAAGAAGGATCCGAATGGATTTCAGCATAGCCACTGGAGAAAAGGTTTCGTCATAGTCCAAGCCAGGTCTTTGACGGAAACCCTTTGCTACAAGTCTAGCTTTATAGGTCTCAATCTGTCCATCTACACCAATCTTCCTTTTGAAGATCCACTTGCATCCTACGGGTTTTACCCCGTCTGGAGCAATGTCCAACGTCCATACTTTGTTGGTGTACATGGACTCCATTTCGGTCCGCATTGCATCCAGCCATTTTACCGAGTCAACGCTCTGAACGGCCTGCTGGAAGCTAGTAGGCTCATCATAATCTATGATGCAATCCTCTCTATCCCCGTCTATGAGAAAACCGTAGTATCTCTCGGGCGGATGAGACTGCCTACTACTCCTGCGGAGCGGCGTAGGAATGTCCTGTTCATTTGAACCCTCTGGTTCCACTATGCTTTCAGTAATAGTCTGTGGTTCTGGAATTTCTTCCAGTTCTACTGCGCTCCCACTTAATTCTTTTTCTAAGAACTGGTGTTCTAGAAAGTGGGCATGACGAGAAACAAGAACTTTTTGTTCCTCTTCGTAGTAGAAGAGATATCCCTTGGAATTCTTTGGATATCCCACAAACTTACACAGTACTGAGCGCGCCTCGAGCTTGTCCGCATGCTGCTTTTTAACAAAAGCTGGACTTCCCCAAGTCTTAATGTGACTGAGATGGGGCCTCTTCCCACACCACATCTCATATGGTGTAGTAGGCACAGTCTTAGTAGGAACTCGGTTCAAAAGGTACGCAGCTGATTTTAGCGCATACCCCCAGAAAGATCGTGGTAACTCAGCGTTACTCATCATGGACCGTACCATATCCAATAGGGTTCGGTTCCGTCTCTCCGATACACCGTTGTGCTGCGGAGTGTATGGAGGAGTAAGTTGAGAGAGAATTCCATTCTCTTTTAAGTAATTCAGGAACTCGGCACTTAAGTATTCTCCACCTCGATCCCATCTTAGAATCTTGATACTTTTGCCGGTTTGTTTTTCTACTTCATTCTAATATTCCTGGAACTTTTCAAAGGCTTCGGACTTATGTTTCATTAAGAAGACATAACCGTACCTTGAAAAATCATCCGTAAAAGTAATGAAGTAAGAATAACCGCTTCGCGCATGTGTAGACATTGGACCGCACACGTCGCTGTGTACGAGTCCCAAGAGCTCGCTTGCTCTTACTCCGTGTCCAGTGAACGGAGTCTTTGTCATCTTCCCTTTGAGACAGGATTGACAAGTGGCATACGATTGATATTCGAACGGATCTAAATACCCTTCTGTATGTAACTTAGTCAACCTTCTCTCATTGATGTGACCCAGTCTACAATGCCATAAGAAAGTCTGATTGATTTCCGGAGACTTTCTTTTGTGTGTATTCTGGACATTGAAAATCTGTGGTTGGTTTAATACGTATATACCATTGCTCAATGTACCTGACCCAATCAGAACTTGATTAAGGTGAATGTTTACAACATTACTTACAAACGCAAATTCATAACCTTCTTTAGAAACCAAAGATACAGAAATGATATTACAAGTTGCGTTGGGTACAAAAAAGCAATTACGCAAAACCAAAACATGCTCATCTGACATTCCCAGGTGATAGTCCCCCACGGCTTTAGCATCCATGCTAGCTCCGTTCGCAACTCTGAGGGTCATGTCACCTGCCTTCAAAACCCTACGGTTTCTCAACGCCTGCAAAGAATTACAGATATGAGATCCTGATCCGGTATCCAATACCCAGGAAGTAGAGTTTATCGAAAGACAGTTTTCAATAACATACACACCTGAAGCTGAAGCCGCAACCTGCTTCTGTTCCTGTGTCCTGGCTTTCCAAGCCCTGCAATCCTTCTTCCAGTGTCCACTCTTGTGACAATAGAAGCATTCCTCTTTACCCACAAGCTTCCCCGCTATCTTTGTTGCCTTTTCCTTTCCCTTCGTACCCACTTTACTAACACTGCCCCTTGGTTTGGCGGGGGCTTTCTTCCTCTTTCCCTTGGCTTTCGCCTTGGACCTAGAAGAAGAATATCCTCCTACAAACAAAGCGGGTGTTTCCCTACCTTTCTGTAGGGTGCCCTCTGCGCTCCTCAGCATGTTGAGGAGTTCTGAAAGTTCAACTTCTTTTTCTTGCAAGTTGAAATTCAGTATGAACTGGGCGTAAGTGGATGGAAGGGACTGGAGAATTAAATCCGTATAGAGTTCACTTTCCAACGTGGTCCCAAGTTTCGCGAGCTCCTCAATGTAGCCAATCATCTTAAGCACGTGGTCCGCTACCGATGATCCGACGGCCAACTTTGCCGAAAATAACTTTTTCGACACTTCGTATCTTGCGATACGAGACTGCTCTCCATACAGTTCTTTTGTATGAAGAAATATGGATTCTAAGTCCATATTCTCGTGCCTCCTCTGATGTTCGTTGTCCATAGAGGCAAGCACGAGGCACCTGGCCTTCGCGCAATCAACCTCCCAAGTCTTACGGATTTCCTTATCCGCGACGCTGGAGGTGGGACCTGGGACGGGGGGAGCTTTGGTGGTAAGAAGATACCCCATCTTGTCGTAAGTGATTGCCATTTTGACATTCCTGAGCCAATCTTTGTAGTTTGGCCCTGTCAGTATGTTTTTATCTAGAAGTAACTTAAGTCCAGTCATTTCGATTTGGTCGCTGCAGGGGGAGAGAAGAAACACTTTAGCATGATGCTCTTGCAAGTTTAGAATGGTTTTTAATTTGTCTAAACAGGATGGCTCCCACTGTCTCTCGAATCCCTCCTCAAACCACAAAGGAAGAATTAGCCGGGATCAATCCCACCGCACAATACTTGCTTAACCGTTCAGCCAGGCCAGTGTCGGTACTTCGAGGGAGGTTTTCCAACGCTTTTGCGAAGTTCCTTAATTTAAGAACCTCTTTTCCCTGGGGGCGTAGCCCCACTAACACCTTTCTAGGCACCTACTAGGTTTATAGCATTGATCGTTTAGTGAGAAATTTCCCGAGGAGTAGCATATACTCACAGTAGGATCGGGATCCAAATATTATCGCGTGACGAAACTGAAGGAATCCTACCAGAATCATCACACTCCAAATGGTATGCAAATCTAGCAAGTTTCAGTACTTATGAAACTCCCGATATGGATTTTTGCCCCATGCTCTTATGACCGTGACTTTGGCCAAAATATCATAAGTCACATGTCAAGTTCTGCCCGTCACTATCCAGGTTAATTTGGATCCATCCGCGCCTACCCTTGACTTTGGCCAAAATGGCAGTACGAGTGTCCCAAACCAACGCATCTATCTATGCTACACATGAACACCCAATAGCTACCAATCACTATGTCTTGACTTTGGCCAACATACATAGCTTGAATACTATTGCCTATTCATGCGAAACGACGGAGGGCTACGAATGGTTTTGGTAAAACCGTGAACGTAGTGAACTTGATATAATCGATGGAACGAGATAGCTTTTAGAAGGAGTAGCTCAAGCTCCGCATTTAAAAGTTAGTTTTGAAAAGAACCGAGTGGTTTTTCGAAAGTGTTCCAACGACTTTAACTTGGTTTATTATCTTGCATTAGTTCTTTTAATGCGTGATATTCTTGCATTAGTTCTTTTAATGCGTCCCATCATTTAATCCTACCATTGCAGAAAACAACCAAAATATGACGTACGCTTATGCCATTCGCATTCGCCACGGGGTCCCGTCATCACCCGTTAGGTTACTTAACTAACGACAGAGCGGGGGCTGGGCTAGCGCGGCTGTAAAACATAAGCAACGCCTAAATATAAAGCAATGATAGACATTACAGATCACAGATGAATACATTGGATATACTAGGAATCCGCAATCCGTTCGAGCCTGCAACGAAAAGCGGATTACACGGTCGCGGTGAATAGCCAAAACCCCACCCAAGACCCCTACGGGTGCGGCAAACTACCCGCCAAGTACCCGGTAGTTTGTGCACCCCTCCATGGGTCTATCCTAGGAGCAAAAACAGTAAAAAGAATTATACAATGACGGCTACAACCCCGACCCGGTTGTGCGGCCATACAAATAATATTATTACATCAATTTACATTTTACAAATGAATGAAAGAAAAACAAAAGCTCATCTCACATCCACCCCGGCTATTCACCCGCGACAGTCCAACACATTCATATACACATTCCAATATCAAACACAGATCACAGAGATGCATAACCCCGACTAATCGACTTATAGCGATTAGCCGACGTTCAATACATACAAACATCACAGATATAACCAATATAGCAAAAGTGTAGCGAAGTTCGAAAAAAAATACGGATTTATAGGACCCCAAAAGTAAATTTCTTTTCTGGAAAATCTGGGCACATATAACATATTTGAAAAATCCCAAAACCCTACCAGAAGAACACTGCACAAAACACGATCACATGAAGAGCCCAAACGGCGGCGGATCCGCGGCGAAGAGAATAGCTGAGGCCGCGGATCCGCGGCGGTTTGAAGGATTCATGGGATCGTTTTTGGTGGGTGTTCTCACAAAACCCTGAGCCGATTTTAGGAGTAAAACTTTTTACTTTTAGAGCACAAAAAATTTCAACAGAAACTTAGGGTTTTTGTTTTTCCGGTTTTGCGATTTTTCGGTTTCGAACTTCCATACACTTCGCTACCAAGATAGTTTAAGTTTAGTTAGGCTCTGATACCACTGTAAGTCCACGTTGCGACCCCCGGTTCTTACGGGGAGGCGGAAACGATATAAAAATCAAATTTTTAGCGCATGGGGCAACATGGACTAACAATGTCGGGATCTTTTCCTAAACTAAAACTAGCAAACAAGCTAAAGAGAGTTAGCTACTCGGAAAGATGGTTATACCTAAACTTGAACTCCTTCTTCTTCAAACTTTTGTAGAGGTTGATGGTGCTTTCCTCGTTGCCTTCTTCCGTCAAAGATGGATCCACCTGAGGGTTCAACCTTCGGGCTCTTTCTCGAACTTTGAGAGAACTAGAATCTTCGGCTTGCTAAACCTTTGATCCTAGAGTGAGTAGAGAGTGTCTAAGGGGTGTTTTTATCTCAAGGAGAGGGATTCTCAACTCATGAGAAGGATTCTCCTTGAACTAGAGGAGGAAGAAGAACAAGTGAGGAGAGAGAATGGTTATGATAGAATGAGCTCTTTTTCTTCTTGCAACCATAACAAAAGAAAAAGAATTATCTAATTAATAATAATAATTCAAATGAAATAGTTGATGGTTGTATTTGGAATGACCATTATCATCACTTCATTAAATGAATGTAAGCTAGAATCAAGGAGTATCCTTCCAAAGCAATGATGATGGTCAAACATTCAACCATGGTCAACAAGTCAACCATGGTCAAAAAGTCAACAAAATCAACCATGACACAATTTCATTTAATTACTATTATTAATTGATATTTCATAATTCCATTAGGGTTTGGAAAAAGACGACTGTCAACTGTGCATACGCACCCGTTCCGAAACCCTAATGAAAAACCTCTTCCTCCGCCTCAAACAACTGTGCATACACACCCGCATTCTCGTTCCGAGGAACAAGAATACTGAGAGATAAAAGCAACCCCAAAACATATACCAGTATCTGGCTCAAACCAGAGCCTGCTAGTATAATCCGTCCGGACTCCAAAAGTGCACAAGTGCACGGATGAGAACGAACCCTGCCGCAAAAACCATGCGACCTCTACTCTATTTTGCCCAGAGGCGAATACCCTCTGTGTGGGACTCTAAAGACTCGACACTACGCTGGCAGTGGGTTTAACCACAGACCGTAAGCGGCACTAGCTGTGCGTAACGGTCCCCAGGTAGATGCCGATAAGAAGGCTGACGAGGTGAACCCCATCTGAACTCCTACTGAGTCTGAATGTGACATTCTCCGTACAGTCCGGTCTGTTCGTCTGATACATCGCATGTTGGGCCTAGGGGGCGGTAAACGTCAGTCCCCCAATAGCGGTATAAGTCGTGTCGGAGTGAAGCCCAAAACACCCTGAGATAACACTGGAAGCCTACCAGTATATCTCGCTTGCCCTGGCCAGGGACTACTCGTGTAATGGCTCTCCTAGACACAGCGCGATGTCAACCCCCAATACCGGGAGAGACGAATCCTGTCTAACCGGCACTGTCTCCAAGTGCTTCGGGACTGCACCCAACTACCACCTGTTTGCACGACTCCTTTGAGCCGTGGTAGGGTAGTAGTCAAAGTACAGTGGGAACACACTCGAGGCGAAGTGCCAGTGTCAAGTCAGCGGACTAAGCTGTACTCATGTCACCTGGGAACTGATAACAGACGATAGGTATAATACCAACCTGTCAGTTCCCGACGAGTCCTGTCCAGTGTACTCGTAACCCAATGAGCACCCGTATACTATCTCCAGTACGACGTACTGATGGCTGTGGGACAGACCATCTCCCATACTGGGATGAGAAGCGCATACGCTAGTCTACTCCGGAGTATCGATGCCCTGTCTCGATAGTCCTGCGACTAGGGACCTGTATAAGGATGTGCTTATAGATTACCCAGCCCCCACTAGTGTGACTGCCATCACAACGTTGGTAATCAAGCAAAGATCCTAAGGGCTCCACTAATGTGTATAGGTGATATCGCAAAATAAACACATGTACACATTGAAGTAGAAACAAACCAAGTAGCATACTACTATATTGAGCAAGATTGTTTATACAAGGTGAATATCCCAAGCTTCCATTAAGTAATATACAAACTAGTATGATACAGTAATGGCCTCTAGGGCATATACACTAACAACCCCAACCCCAACCCTAACCAACCCCAACCCCAACCCCAACTCCAACCCCAAACCCCAACCCCAACCCCAACCCTAACCCTAACCCTTGTTAGTTATGTGTATGCCCTAGAGGCCATTACTATACATAAGATATATATTGTAGTGGATGCTGGGACATATATAGGGAGGACTTTCTTGCTCGACATGATAGTATGCTATCTGGTTGATCTTTACCTTAACGTGTACACTGATTGTCTCCCTGTTACATGTTGGTAAAGCCCTTAGGATGTGTACTTGACTACCTGGACTATGATGCGGATCATACTAGTAGGGACATGGTAGTCCATAAGTACATCCTTCAAAGTCCCTAGTCGTGGGTATATCGAGACGGGGCATCGATATACCAGAGTAGATTAGCGTATACCTTCTCGACCCATACAGATGGGCGATGGATGATCCCATATCCATTGGTGTTTGACATAAGAGATGATATACGGGTGCTCAGTGGAGACTGGGTACACTGGACGGACTCGCTGAGAACTCCCAGATGGTATTATACCTTACGTCAGATGGCAGTTCTCTGGTGACACTGGTACAGAGTAGTCTGTTGACCCGAGATCGTCATAGAGTCTTGTGTGGTTCCCACTGTGCTTTGATTTCCATCTTACCACGTCCAAGAGGGCGTGCAAAACGGTGGTTTTTGGGTACAGTCCCGAATCACATGGAGGCAATGAGCGATAGGAGGGGATTCGTCTCTCCCGGTATAGGGAGTTGATGTTGCGCTGTGTTCGATTGGCTATAACCGGAAATCCCTGGCCAGGGTTGCTGAGATTTACTGGTAAGTGTTACCAGTAGTTTCTCGAATTGTTATAGACCTCATATCGACACAACTTATCGAGCTATTGGGGTCTGACGTTTACCACCCCTAGGCGAGATATGCGACATATCAGACAATCAGACCGGACTGTACGGTAAGTGTTACTGGTTGGATTCACAGGAGTGTGAGCGGGCTTGCTCGTCGATCTTCTGATCACTCAATACCCGGGTGGCCGTTACGTTTAGCAGACCGCTTGCGGCTTGTGGGTGTTTGATATGATCATCATCTGCTGCCGGTGTATTGACAAGTCTTTAGAGTCCTACACAGAGGTTTCCTAGCTCAAGCGAAACGAAATAGGAGCGCATATGAGATATGTGCGGGACCGAGAATAATGCGTGTAAGTGATACCGTATTCCATTCTCGCGATGAATATATCGAATGGTTGTATGCGATATAACCTAGTTATCGAATCAAGGATTGATTCGATAAGCCGATACATTGGATATTAGTCGGTTGTATGCGATATGACCGGATCATTAAATCAAGTGTTGATTTAATGATTTAATGCATAATTATATATTTGATATATTACTTTGCATTAACTAGTATTGGTTCACTTTAAATGGATTTTCTCACTTGAAGTTCACAAGTTGTATATGTGATATATTTTTGTGCACTTGATTGTATCATGTTTGATGATACATGCTTACTTGAGTTTGTGTAAAGATTAAACCATGGTTATATAAGTGGTTAGGGTTTTGGTTTATTTTCTTATTCATTTATTTATTTCTTTTGTTCATTTTGACAAAAGAAAATGATAATGAGAAAATGGTGGCTTTCTTTGTTTGATATTGAAGCTTCATGAAGCTTTGACTAAGTCACCATTTTGTCTCATGCTTAACCCTAACCATTCCACTTAACCCTAGTTCATTCTCTACACTTGACCATGGTTGGATTATGATAAGTATTCATTTTTATTTTCTTTTTAAAAAAAGACTTATCATAATATCTTCATCTTCTTCTTCTTCTTCATCTTCTACTTGAAGAAAAAGCTTGCCTCATCAATGGCAACTTGATGAAAAGAGTGAGAAATCCAATTCTAAAGTGAACCCACTTCCTATTTCTTCATCCTCTACCTCTTGCCAAGTAGTAGAGTCTATTTTCTTCACAAGTTTCATGACTTGGTGAAGTGAGAGCTTGATCTTGCGATGCCTCGACGTAGATCATCTTCGGCACGAAGCCGACGACCTTGCCCGCCCATTTCTCCGATGAAGCCGATGCCAGAGCCCGAATTTTGATATGGACAGCGAGGAGACTTCATTGCGGAGCTATGGAGGTGGAGAACCGGATCTACAAAGGTTGTATTTCCGTTTACCATTTAGTTAAGTTGTTAACTAGTTTCTTTTTCGCCTAAATATCTAGTTAACGATCCGTATTAGGGTTTCTCGGCACCCATAAAATTTGAAATTGGCATGGTTGATGCCTTGTGATACCTCATTAGTGTGCCAAGGAACCCTTCAGTGGTATCAGAGACTAGCTAGAGCCTTAGGCGAAGTCTAGACGGAGTTTGAAGTCCGATCGAACCCGAAACCCCATTTTTCCACGCTCTCTGGACTATTTCTGAAAACGTGGATTTTTCCAAATTAAAAATTGCTAAAAAATTCGGCAGGGAATTCTACGAAATACGATGGAAAATTTTTCAAGTGAATCTTCCAGAGTGCGGAGGAACCGCGGTATAAGCCCTGCTTATGCGACGGTTCCGCGGCCAAATTATTAGATTGTCCTATAATTCATAATTTCTGGTGCTGGATTTTCTAGGATTTTTTAATATTTATTCAAGAGTTGAATTTTCTGGGGTTGTTTTGGGGATTCGGTGTTTCGATCGGAGTATCAGATTTTGTCTATATGGCTTTCCGGATAATTTTTGAATATGTTAAAAAGTTCGACCGGATATAAATACCCAATTTTTCCCCTGTCGGGAAATTTCCAAGTGTTGGATTTTTCCGTGGTTTAAAGACGTTCTAAGTAGTGCAAGTAACTCGATGGACCCTCTAGAAGACAACAAACCTTAACTCGATTATGTGACCGTCTTGAACTGCCCTTTGAACCTTCGGGTTTGGGGCAGTACGGCGTGCTACATGTGAGGCGTTGGCTTGACCCTTCTACGGCTGGAACATTGGTACTGAGGCACGAACTGAATGTTTTTAGACTTGTTTCATGCGTTGATCTGTATCGGGAAAACTTGGGTGTTTGAATGTTCGATCGGAAAGTTTAACATTTTCTATTTATCCGGAATGTGATACAATAATTGGAATTCATAAGTAGTTATGAGATAACTGAATGATTGTTATAAACATAGCAGTTTAGTCTCACTTGATCGGTTGCCACGGAATTTTGATGTGATCAAAAGTCCATCGCAATCACGTAGCGTACGCGGATACTCACCGGGTAAACTTAATAGACAGCCTCGCCCCATAGCCCCGACCAAGTGACTGTAGGACAACCCCGTCCCCGAAAGCATCCGTTCGGGTGCTCGCGGCAGCGGTGTTCCGCCTTGGTGCACTTCGTCGACGGTATCGAGGGTGCGGCTGCCTACTAAAGTTTGCGACGAGCATTCGATCAGGATGTCGGGAATCCTGTTGAATTGCCCGACTTGATATTGAAAAGTGTTTTCGATTTTGAGACTAAAATGCGGGGTTTATAATTTTTAGGCATGCGATGTCTAAGGAATTCATTGGTTTAGGCATGCGATGTCTAAGGAGGTTGCGAATTCCAACTGTTGTAGTTTTACACTTTCTTTTCTGTGACCGTAAGTGTAATATGTGATATCGCCGGTTTCGTTGCTATATGTCAACGACAATTGGGATGGACATATTTACTTACGTTGATGACATGTGATGTTATGTGTTGCTGGATATGTTATATTGGATCGTCGTGTTTGAATAGCCGGGGGGGTTTTATGTGAGATGAGTGTTTTTCATTTTCATTCATGTAAAAACTTGTATGTAATATTCTTTTATTGGGGCACTTCCATGTTGCGGAAGATGTCACCCTTTGTATATTATTTACTTTTCCGCACTAGGATAGACCCAAGGAGGAGAGCACAAGTAACCGGGTTCTGGAGTCCAGTGGGAGACCAACTCGAGGAGTCGAGTCCGGGTCTCCTAACCCTAGAATTGGTAGGGTTGCTTGACGCTCTCGTAGGGGTCTTGGGGTGTGGGTTTGGCTATTCATCACGACCGTGGAATCCGTGTTTTATACTGGCTCGTATTGAAAACACGGACGTCCTAGTATATCCAATATTTCATATGTTTCTTCTGCTGCGATATCTGTGATGTGATCATGTGATATATTCTGTGATGGATACAGTATATAGTATATATGATATATTATATAGACGTTACTTATGTTGTACACCCGCGCTAGCCCTGCCCCGCTCTGCCGTTAGTTACCTAACCTAACGGTGCATGAGGGGACATAGAGGCGAATGCGGATGGCATAAGTGTACGTCGTATTTATCTGTGATGTTTAGGTACTTAAATGATGGGACTTCATTAATGTGATTAATGAAATAAAAGAAACCTAAAGATGTTGTAGAATCGAATTTCAAAAATAAAACAGGTAGCTACAGTTCTTGCTTTGCACAGCGGTATATGTGATATATCCTGCACCTTATTCGATGAGGAAAGGACCGAGATCCCTTCACCGGGAGTGACTCCTTTAGCAATAACTGGCAGATGCTACACACTCGGTTTGTCTTCTGATTGCTTTTAAGAGTTTTTGCTTTGCATAGTGATATATATGATATATCCCGCACCTCATTCGACGAGGAAAGGACCGACGATCCCTTCACCGGGAGTGACTCCTTTAGCAAAACTAGAAAAGACTCAAAAGCACTCCATTTTAAAAATCATTCGATTCTACAACGATATCAAGTTCATTAAGCAATAGGTTTTCAGAAAAACCTGTCGTAGCCCTCCGTCATTTCAGATAAGTGCTAGTTAGTATTCGTGCTACGTTTGTTGGCCTGCGTCAAGGCGTAGTGTGCGGTAGCTAACTAGTATTTATCTGCTTATGCATATGATGCAAATTGGATTAGGGTAGTTGTGCGACTTTGTTGGCCTGCGTCAAGGGTCGTGCGGGTGGGTTTAATTCAATCAGGAAATGACGGGTTGAACTTGACTAGCGCACTGTGGTTTGTTGGCCTGCGTCAAGGTCATAGGACGCTAGGGGCAAAATTATCGGGAATTTCAAGTGTTGAAATTTGCAATGAGATTGCATACCTTCTATGAGATAGTTGGATCCCGATACCCGCTGCGAGTAAGAGTTACTCCTGGGAGAGTTTTACACATTACAATTAGCCGATCAAGTAGGTGTCTAGAAAGGTGTTAACGAGGTTACGCCTCTGGGAAAACGAGGTTTACTGTAATTAGGTTCGTGCGAAAGCACGGGGGACCTCCCTCAAAGTACCGACACTGGCCTGGCTGAAAGATTGGCGAACTTGTAGTGTGTAATTAATCCCGGCTAGTCTTTCCTTTTAGGGTTTGAAGGAAGATTTGATAAAAAGCAGTGGGAGCCATCCTGATTAGATAAAATAATAACCAATCTATTCTTGCAAGAGCGCACGCTGAGTGTTTTCTTCTCTCTCTCTCCAGGTAGCGACCATATCACGCCTTAATCAAGATAATAATACGGAATATTGACCGAACCCGCTTGTTATACTGAGCTGGGGAACGTTGGTCCCGCTCCAACTTATAATTGTTATAAGACAGAGCAGGAAATAGGGCAATACCAGAATCCCTTTGCCGCCCAAACGAGGAGAGTGCATGATGATGCATCATCTTCGGGTGTGTTCATTTTACAGAGAACTGTTTCTCAGTATCCTTTACGTCCTGGGTATGTGATACCAGATCAGGATCCCAGATATGTAATCTGTTACATAGGGCTACAGAAAGGTAGAGAACTGAGAACGGGTGATAAGTTTCATGAGACAGAAAACGGGGCAAGTGTTGCAGCCAAGTCTGTTGGTCACTGTCACCCTGTATTACCAATACATTGTTTCTGAACGAATGTTATTAGATACCAAACCTGATATACAAAATCATATCAGTCTCTTTATTAGTAAAGAAATGATAAAATTTTGTATTGTTGGATAATGTTTTGAACATTTCCTATATCAAAAGTTGATCGGTTCAGGCACGTTATCTAAAAGCATTGATGTTCTAAATCAAACTACAGTTCTTTAGTATACGGAACACACACAAGAGGAAGAGTTCAGAAATGAACGGATCCTTCTTGAGGCATTGTAGACTAGGTCATATCAATGCGACCCGACTGGCTGAAGTTACATTAAATGCATATTTAAATAAGTTTGAATTTACATCTTATGAAACTTGCCAGTCATGTCACAGAGATAAAATGACTATAGCCCTGTTTATTGGAAACAGAGAAAGAGTTAGTAAACTCTTGGGATGATACATGTTGATGTATGTAAGGTCCCCTGTCTACACATGCCAGGACTGGTTCTTTATACTTCATTATATTCTCTGATAATCTCTCAAGATTCAGTCATATGTTCCTGTTGAAACATGAGTCCGAACCATTTGAGATATTCACAGAATATAAGCGAGAAGTAGAGAACCAAAATACGGGTATAAGTATTATGTCCTATGATGAGATCAGGGAGGAGAATACTTGTGCATGGAATTCCTGGACTATTCTAAAGGAGAATGAGATTCTCTCTCAGCATTACTCCTCTGTATACACCATAGCACGATGGTATATCGGGGTGGAGCAATTACACCCTATGTGATAAGGTGTGCTCTATGATGAGTACTACTGAGTTACCTATTTCCTTTTGGGTGTTATGCACTTGAGAAGTTGCATACCAATAATAGGGTTCCGATCAAATCAGTTGCCTACCGCTTCATATGTGATATGGAATGGGAAGAGCCCATATCTTAAGTTAGTTAAGATTTGGGGTTGACCGGCCTATGTCTGAAAGAAAAATCCGGACAAGCTCGAGGCAAAGTCTGTAATGTAGAACTGGAAAGGTTCCAGCTATACAAACTGCAGCTACTGATTTGAAAGAACCAAACGATTCAGTGGATTCCAACGAACCTCAGCCTCTCCGCCGATCTAGTAAGGTTCCTGACCCGCCTGAGAGATACTTCGGTTTCTCTATGACAGTGGGAGCGAGAATTGCATCATGAGATGATGACCCAACTAGTTTCGAGCTGGCCATCAGGAGTGAGACTCTGTAAGAATAGCTGGATGCTTAGCGATCTGAGATGGAATCCTTATACACCAACAAAGTATGGACTTTAGTTGCTATATCTGAAGGGTTAAATCCCCATAAGGAGCAACTAAATCTTGAGAAGATTACTTGGTGTACATGGAAAAGTTGAGACTTTCAAAGCTAGACTTGTTAAAGGTTTTCTTCATCAACCAGGCGTGGATAATGATGAAACCTTTTCAAGTACCTATGCTTAAGTCCATCCAGATCCTACTTACCACGGCTACATACCATGACTACGATATCTGGTGGTTGGGTGTCATGACAGCTTTTCTAAATGATGTTTTAGAATAGAGCGTCTATAAGTACACAGCCAGAGTGCCTCGTAGACAGTGGGAGCAGCGGAAACGTGTGCAAGATGTTTTATGTGATAAAGCAGGCATCGCGGAGTTGGAACATCTGTTTTGATGGATAAGTCAAAGAGTTTGACATCATCAAAATGGTAGATGAACCTTGTATAAACAAAAAGGTAGTAGGGAGTATGGTGGTGATCCTCGT
This sequence comes from Agapanthus africanus, assembly GCA_030015575.1. Classification (NCBI taxonomy): domain Eukaryota; kingdom Viridiplantae; phylum Streptophyta; class Magnoliopsida; order Asparagales; family Amaryllidaceae; genus Agapanthus; species Agapanthus africanus. The sequence continues at coordinate 408,349,759 of JASDDO010000006.1, read as the reverse complement.
AGAGTACGTGGATGTCATGCTCTTGATAAGAAAGGAGTTTCCTATGCTACGCTCAGTCAATCTCCGTTTATCACAATGATTCTCCATATAGGATAAAAATGATACCTCCTAAATCCTGGGTTTTGGATCTATGAGATAGATCTAATTGGATGTTAGGATTCTCACTAGTTGTAGTGAGACGGTATCAACCGATCCTGGGGAGAATCACTGGAAGGGTTCCAGGGTGATAAAGACGACTGAATGTCAGTCACAGGCATTGTCTTTACCCTCAGTAAAGGGACGGTATGTTGGAAGAGTTCCAAGCTAGATACTGTGGCTAACTAGACGATAAAGGCAGGATACATCGCTACTTAAGATGCTACCAAAGAGGCTGTTTGGGTGTATATTGGTTCATGAGATGAACTACGTTCCTACCATTGTGAGACAATGGAGTTGTGGCTTATGCCAAGGAACGACGGTCCCATCAGTGATCCAGAAATATTCTAAGGCAGTGTCACCTGATCGTGGAGATGGTTGATCTCCAGGGGATCAAGGCCAGGAGAGCAGACTCAGAGGACAACACGGCGGATCCACTCGCAAAGGCCTTTTCCCAGAGAGAGACTTTTATGGGATGGTTGAGTATGAGATACTACAACCACTGCTATCAGATGGCCCTAGTGCAAGTGGGAGATTGTTAGTTATATGTATGCCCTAGAGGCCATTACTATACATAAGATGTATATTGTAGTGGATGCTGGGACATATATAGGGAGGACTTTCTTGCTCGACATGATAGTATGCTATCTGGTTGATCTTTACCTTAACGTGTACACTGATTGTCTCCTGTTACATGTTGGTAAGGCCCTTAGGATGTGTACTTGACTACCTAGACTATGATGCGGATCATACTAGTGGGGACATGGTAGTCCATAAGTACATCCTTCAAAGTCCCTAGTCGTGGGTATATCGAGACGGGGCATCGATATACCAGAGTAGACTAGCGTATACCTTCTCGACCCATACAGATGGGCGATGGATGATCCCATATCCATTGGTGTTTGACATCAGAGATGATATACGGGTGCTCAGTGGAGACTGGGTACACTGGACGGACTCACCGAGAACTCCCAAATGGTATTATACCTTACGTCAGATGGCAGTTCTCTGGTGACACTGGTACAGAGTAGTCTGTTGACCCGAGATCGTCATAGAGTCTTGTGTGGTTCCCACTGTGCTTTGATTTCCATCTTACCACGTCCAAGAGGGCGTGCAAAACGGTGGTTTTTAGGTACATTCCCGAATCACATGGACGCAATGAGCGATAGGAGGGGATTCGTCTCTCCCGGTATAGGGAGTTGATGTTGCGCTGTGTTCGATTGGCTATAACCGGAAATCCCTGGCCAGGGTTGATGAGATTTACTGGTAAGTGTTACCAGTAGTTTCTCGAATTGTTATAGACCTCATATCGACACGACTTATCGAGCTATTGGGGTCTGACGTTTACCACCCCTAGGCGAGATATGCGACATATCAGACGACCAGACCGGACTGTACGGTAAGTGTTACTGGTTGGATTCACAGGAGTGTGAGCGGGCTTGCTCGTCGATCTTCTGATCGCTCAATACCCGGGTGGTCGTTACGTTTAGCAGACCGCTTGCGGCTTGTGGGTGTTTGATATGATCATCATCTGCTGCCAGCGTATTGACGAGTCTTTAGAGTCCTACACAGAGGTTTCCTGGCTCAAGCGAAACGAAATAGGAGCGCATATGAGATATGTGCGGGACCGAGAATAATGCGTGTATGTGATACCGTATTCCATTCTCGCGATGAATGTATCGAATGGTTGTATGCGATATAACCTAGTTATCGAATCAAGGATTGATTCGATAAGCCGATACATTGGATATTAGTCGGTTGTATGCGATATGATCGGATCGTTAAATCAAGTGTTGATTTAATGATTTAATGCATAATTATATATTTGATATATTACTTTGCATTAACTAGTATTGGTTCACTTTAAATGGATTTTCTCACTTGAAGTTCACAAGTTGTATATGTGATATACTTTTGTGCACTTGATTGTATCATGTTTGATGATACATGCTTACTTGAGTTTGTGTAAAGATTAAACCATGGTTATATGAGTGGTTAGGGTTTTGGTTTATTTTCTTATTCATTTATTTATTTCTTTTGTTCATTTTGACAAAAGAAGATGATAATGAGAAAATGGTGGCTTTCTTTGTTTGATATTGAAGCTTCATGAAGCTTTGACTAAGTCGCCATTTTGTCTCATGCTTAACCCTAACCATTCCACTTAACCCTAGTTCATTCTCTACACTTGACCATGGTTGGATTATGATAAGTATTCATTTTTATTTTCTTTTTAAAAAAAGACTTATCATAATATCTTCATCTTCTTCTTCTTCTTCATCTTCTACTTGAAGAAAAAGCTTGCCTCATCAATGGCAACTTGATGAAAAGAGTGAGAAATCCAATTCTAAAGTGAACCCACTTCCTATTTCTTCGTCCTCTACCTCTTGCCAAGTAGTAGAGTCTGTTTTCTTCACAAGTTTCATGACTTGGTGAAGTGAGAGCTTGATCTTGTGATGCCTCGACGTAGATCATCTTCGGCACGAAGCCGACGACCTTGCCCGCCCATTTCTCCGATGAAGCCGACGCCAGAGCCCGAATTTTGATATGGACAGCGAGGAGACTTCATTGCGGAGCTATGGAGGTGGAGAACCGGATCTACAAAGGTTGTATTTCCGTTTACCATTTAGTTAAGTTGTTAACTAGTTTCTTTTTCACCTAAATATCTAGTTAACGATCCGTATTAGGGTTTCTCGGCACCCGTAAAATTTGAAATTGGCATGGTTGATGCCTTGTGAGACCTCATTAGTGTGCCAAGGAACCCTTCAACCCTAACCCTAACCCAAACCCTAACCCTACCCCTAGCCCTGGCCCTAGCCCTGGCCCTGGCCCCGGCCCCAACCCGAGCCCCAACCCCACCCCAACCCCAACCCCAACCCCAACCCGAACCCTACCCCTACCCCAAACCCCAACCCCAAACCCTACCCCAAACCCCAACCCCAACCCCAACCCCAACCCAAACCCCGAACCCCGAACCCCAACCCGAACCCGAACCCGAACCCCACCCCACCCTACCCCACCCCACCCTAAACCGAAACCCCAAACCCCAACCCCAACCCCTACCCCAACCCCCAACCCCCAACCCCAACCCAAACCCCAAACCCCAAACCCAAACCCAAACCCAAACCCTAACCCTAACCCCAACCCCAACCCCAACCCCAACCCCAACCCTAACCCTAACCCTTGTTAGTGTTTATGCCCTAGAAGGCCATTACTGTATCATACTAGTTTGTATATTACTTAATGGAAGCTTGGGATATTCACATGTATATAACAGTCTTGCTAAACATGGTAGTATGCTACTTGGTTTTTCTATCTTAATATGTGAGTATACGTATTGATAGAGCTCTAAGGATCTTGCTTGACTACCAGCGTTGTGATGGCAGTCACACTAGTGGGGGCTGGGTAGTCTACAAGCACATCCTTATTCAGGTCCCTAGTCGTTGGATTATCGAGACAGGGCATCGATACTCCGGAGTAGACTAGTGTGTACGCTTCTCATCCCAGTTGGGGAGATGGTCTGTCCCACAGCCGTCAGTACGTCGTACTGGAGATAGTATGCAGGTGCTCATTAGGTTACGGGTACACCGGACAGGACTTACAGGGAACTGTTGGTTGGTTTTATACCAGTCGTCAGTGAACAGTTCCCAGGTGACATGAGTACAGCATAGTCCGCAGACTTGACACTGCTACTTCGCCTCGAGTGTGTCCCACTGTTCTTAGATTGCTACCCTACCACGGCTCAAAGGTGTAACGTCTTCAAAATAATAAAATATGATTTTTGGGAAATTTTTAATTTAATATTATTTTAATGAATATTTTAATATTCTGGTATAATTAAATACAAATAAATGGGAAAAATTTTGGAAAATTCTAAAATAAGGTATTTTGTGGAATTATGCCATTTTAAAGTTTTTATGATTTGTTATATGCTAATTTAGTGCTAATCGCGATAAAAAAATCGCTAATTGGATTTTTAGCTTTTTTGTGCAAAAATGTGCACATATCATTTTCCACACTTGTTACACTTGTGTTACATTTCTTTTGCCATGGTTTTCTTTTGGGTTCACTATTCAAGTGAGAAGTGTAAGAAAATAAAAGGAAAAGGAAATGGGATGGTGAGAGAGAGAGGGTAGGTATAGGTCAACCCCACCTTTTGAAGCCATGCCCCCATCATTCCCTTCTCATTTCTCTCTCCCTCTCCTATGGAGCTGCTGCCCTCTTCCTCACTCTCTCACCCTCTTCACTAAAACCCTAGATCCATCATGAAAACAAAGCCAAAACCTCATTCCCACTTCACAAAAAGTGTTCCCGAGCTCACTAGCTTCACATTGAACCTAGCAAGATGGATTTGGAGGACTTTGAGCAACTCAAGAATTTTCTTGAGTTGCCAAAGAAGGTAATTTCTGCACCTATAGAGTAGTATTTCAATTCCTTGTGTATCCATACTAGTTTTGTATCGATATGGTGTTGTGTGGTGGATTTGTGAAACATCAAGTTAGGGTTTAGGGTAAAATTGAAACTTAAGATGAAATTGAGGATTGAGGTGACCTTAGAATCCCTTGTGTGATGCTAATTTGAACCCTAACCTGAACTTGTAAACAGAATACGGAATTACGGAACCGATATCGGGGAAAACTGGAAATCTGGGACTGTTTTATGGAATCTGCTATCACCCCGAGACCCCAAAAATAAAATTGAGTTGACAGTGAGATGTGCAGGCACTAATGAACCACCACCCCAAACCCTAGCCTCCAACTCCTTCACGAGGCCGCCAATTATTCCATTCTGGCCGCAATTTGCGGCCAGAGCAGGGCGGATTTGCCTCGTTTTCTGTGCATGGCCCCATTTCCTCTAGTTTTGACCCTGGGTATGTCTAGTTTTGACTGATTCCATCTAGGGTGAAATCTGGGTTGATTTTCCTATGTTGGTGCATGGTTTACGACTTGATTTAGCATGGATTTTGGTTTTTGGTGATTCATTCCTGTCGGGTGGCGTTTGGACGTCAACGACAAGTGGATATTGAACGTGTTTACATGTGAGTCGATAGGTTTTTACCTATGCGGGTAGTGTGTGCTATTTTGGTTTCCGATGTGGTTTTCATGTGCTTTAGCGTTGTGATATACTTATAGGTACCCTACGAGAGGTTGAGGCAAAGAAGATGAAGATGGCGACATCGGCACCGACACATGAGAAGCAAGGTGAGTAGATTTATATCTACGGGGAGAAGTCGGGTGGATGGCGTATAGCACCCCCGCAGTCCGTGGTGATGTATACGAATACGTATACACACGTATATTTATTATGTGTTGTTTAGGGTTATTGATGGTAATAATGGTATTTTGATGATAAGAATGTATTGGTTGAGTAGTGCGAAACCCTAGGATAGTGGTTGCACCCACACTCACACATACACACATACTTGCATACATTCTTTCATATATCTGTGCGCATATGATGGTGCGTATATCTACACATGGGTATGGGACTATGTGTTTATATACGGGATTTGAGGATGATACGTGGGTTTGAGATGATACTTGATGTGAGGCCGTGAGATCGGCAATGTGACATAGTTTGTCTTTGAGGTGCGATATGATAGTTTTAGCGGGCCTTTGGACATGTGCTTTACCCGCATTCATATTTTTATAGATGGTATCGATTTGTACTAGACTTAGAGTAGTACCCCAGATTGTGCGATCTGATGATAAGTGATACCCGATATGTGATGAGATAGTGTGATATTGACCCCTACCCAGTTATTGGGATGCCGTACGACGATTTACCGTATGAGCCGGTATTGATGATAGATCCGCACTCATGACTCGAGGATATCTTACGATATGTTATTGAGGCGAGATCACCGACTATCATATCTATATATATTGACTCAGATTAGGTGGTTTCATACCCCTCCTGTCTAGATTACTTAGTAGACATTAGACTAGACCGAGTCATACCTTTTTCAAACTAACGAATCGGGGATAATTTAAAGATAGGCAGAAGGGTTATACGGATATTTTCAAATGATGCATCTTTTCTTAAAACACCGTAACCCTTATTTTACCAAAAGCCCTGATTCGTCTTATTTCAAAAGGCAAGGTTGCATGACATATCCATTGGGGCAGGTTCTGTACTTTTGCGTTGATTATTCGTTTCCGCATATTCCTTCTATTTGCATTGCATCGCTTGTACTGTGGTTATATTTCAGTCATGCTGCTAGGACACCAGCACCATTATCGATGATGCTTATGTTCCACGTACACTTGTTGCCGGCTCACACACTCACCATCGATAATTGCCATGCCACTACACTGTAGTACTATTGCATTCAGTATATGATCCTTGTGTGACATGATGATATGCATACTTTCCTTTTTATGTCGCATACTTCATGCTCTTTGATTATACGCATTGAGATATGTCGTTTCTATGATATTTCTGGATTTGGGAACCGAGGATGTTTCAAAAGAGAATATGTCATTGCTTTAAAAACCCGGTTACCCTTGATATGATATTTCAGTGCGTCCACCATGTGTTTTCTCGGTGCTGAGAGCGACATGTGAAACCCGAATCGAGGAGTGGACGAGCCGATTGCGGGTACATGGTGGACCCGGTATGGTTCCCCTCGGCAAGATGATCGATGAGCTTTGCCGATTGAGCCTGGAGGCGGGCGAGTACCTACCGGTGATTGGTTGGACCTGGCGGTTATCCGGAGGATACCGACCAGAGTCGATAGATGGTTTGGGCATACTGCCGGGGCCGAGGGCCGATACCGCAGACAGAGCCCGAGGGCCGATCCGGACTGACGGAGCCCGATATATGAGGATTTACGTGCCGATGCTGGGCACAGTTTTCATGATGTTTTCGAGTGCCGATGCTGGGCACTCTGGTTCCATGATTTTGACGTGTCGCGAGGGACACAGATAGTTATATCCTCATATTATTCCCATGCACATGATTCATGATATTTACATGCATGGTGGTTATTGTCAGTGGGTGACGAGTGGACGGGATCCACGTGTGTGCAGATTTGATTACATTGACTATACCTCATATTAATGACATGCTATTACCTGAGGCACTAGCACGAGCACTTGGCACTACACTCATGTATAGAGATTTCATTGCCAGTTTAGCATGCTTCAGCTTTATTCATATTGAGGTTTATTTATATCTGATCGTATTGACCTAGGATAGGTCATGCATTCGATCTCTGCTTGTAGATATTTTCTATTCACGAGTTGGCAACTCACCCCCGTTGTGCCCCAGTTCTTGCAGGTTTGCCGTACAGATTCCATAGCGGCATTTCTGGCACACTGCTTCCTTATGGGTGATTTGCTTGGGTAGGTGGGTTCTTTTGTATCAGAACCGCCATTGTTCATGTATTATTTATTGTATCTAGAATTTCCATCAACCAAAACTTGTATATTGCTTCAGACTTAGAAAACAGTGTTGTATTATTTCGACCTTAGAGTCGCGCTTGTAGTATTACGGTTTTCTGGCTGTTTTGAGTTTCTTTTTGGGTTTTGATCCTCGCCCTTTGGCGTTGTATATTATTATTGCTTGCGTGGTTGTGACCGTCGATTGACGAAGAGCTAGCTCCCGCTTGGGGATGCCTTTTATCATCTCATATATATTATTCTTGTTGTACCCCGTTTGGGGCCAGTTTTTTACAAAGGAAACTCTGCCAAAATTTTCAGGAAAGGTTACACATTTTAAAAATACACATTCGGCTTAGTTATTTAAAAACTTTGATTTTCGAAACATGATTTCTTTACTTTTCAAAACCAGTTTTCCTTATTTACTCTTTAAATGGTTTTAGATTTCTGGGCTTTTGGCTTACTAGGATCAGATGGAGTTCGATAGACTTCATAGGATTCAAGGGCCAGTCACGTGCTCTTTCGGGTCGTGACAAAAGGAGTCGTGCAAACAGGTAGCAGTTGGGTGCAGTCCCGAGCACTTGGAGGCAGTGGCGGCTAGACAGGATTCGTCTCTCCTGGTATTGGGGGTTGATATCGCGCTGTGTCAGAGAGCCATTACGCAAAGTCCCTGGCCAGGGCAAGCGAGATTTGCTGGTAGGTTCTAGTAGTTTCTCAGGGTGTAATGGACTTCGCTCCGACAAGACTTATACCGCTATTAGGGGACTGACGCTTGCCGCCCCCTAGGCCCGATATGCGATAGTCTTAGATGAACGGACCGGACTGTACGGAGATTGTCACATCAGACTCAGTAGGAGTTCGGATGGGTTTCCTCATCGGCCTTCTTATCGACATCTACCTGGGGACCGTTACGTACAGCTAGTGCCGCTTGCGGTCTGTGGTTAAATCCACTGCCAGCGTAGTAGTCGAGTCTCTAGAGTCCCACACAGAGAGTTTCCCTACTCCGGGCGAAACGATATAGAGGTCGTATGGTTTTACGACAAGGGTTCGGACGCATACGTGTGTTTACGCACGTACGACTTTCGGACAGTTTTTACCAGTCGGCTTTGGTTTAAGCCAGTTACTGGTATCCGGTTATTGGATTTATACAGTCTAAAGTTTTTCTGTATTTTTGCGGAAAGGAGGGGCGTTCTCGTAATTGCGCGAGAAGCTTCTAGAAGATGGTGACTAAGGAGGTTTAGGTGGCATATACAATGAATGTGATTAGTGAGTCATATGGATGATTCATCCATGTCATTAATTCTTCATAATTGCTTAATGACTCATGGAGATGAATCACCACTAGATATTTATCAAGCATGGTTGTAAATCATTTTCTTTTCTTTTCTTGATAAAAAGAAATGCTTGATATATATTATGATAACTCATTATTCTCACTTCATTATTATCTTCACCTTCTCTCTCCTCAAGCTCTCCCTCTTCAAACCCTAATCCTCCCCTCTCATGTGTTGAGTACAAGGATTAGTTAGACTAATTAAACCATAACCCTCACTCTATATCACCTAGCTTCTTTGATTAGCACTTAAAGAAAGTTAGTTGCCTCAAGTTTAGAGGCTAAGCTTGGAGTAAAGCTCTCGGGTGGATCGTCTACTACTTCGAGAAGGCTGAGGAGGAGGTGGAGTTCGTAAAGACGAAGGACACGGTTGTTTAGGTATAATCCCTTTACATTGTAGTTGTTAACTTCTATGTTTGATGTTAGTTATCGTTTAGCTTCGATTCATGCGGTTAGTCGATGTTTAAGCAAAGAACAAGATCGTTTTTCATATTTCCGCCTCCCCGCAAGTCGTGGGGTGTTGTACATCGACTTACAGTGGTATCAGAGCCTCGCTAAACAATAAATAACTTACTTGCAAATTTGTATGAATTTCGAACGGAAAAAACGAAACCGGAAAAGCCCGAAATCATGGTTTTCTGTCGAATTTTAAATGAAGTCCTAAAATTTTTCAGGAAGGTTCAGAAAGCTTAAAAAGACAGTAGAAGAACACCCAAGAAATTTGGGCTCCTGAATCGCCTAAAGCGCCGCGGAACCGCGGCGGATCGCACCGATCCGCCGCACTTCCGCCGCCGAGTAGGAGATTCAGGAACCCAATTTTCCTGTGTTGCTTCTCTGTGATATTTGGTATTTTCTGGAAGTTTTTATTTTTGCTCAGGTTTCAGATTTACAGAGAAGTATTGGAGCAAAATTAAAAGTGTTTAATCGATCGAAATCATACAGTATTTGCTTGTTGCATTATATCTGTGTTTGTATAATGTGTTCGTAAACCTCCCCTGACTGCTAGTATGTCGGTTGGCAGGGGGTTGCACATTTCTGTAATGGTTTTTACTGTTTGTGGATATGAACTGTGTTGGACTGTTGTGATGTATAGCCGGGGTTTTGTGATGGGTTATTATTTAATTCATTTGATGTAAATGTAATTTGTTTTAATATTATTTTGCGGGGCACATCCTGTTGGAGATAGTGCCCTCAGAGTCAATTATTGGATCACAGGCACGTGATTGCAATGATTGAAGGAGGACCTATCCCGGTAGGACAGTCTTACTCGAGATGATAGTATGCTATCTGGTTTACCTTTATCATCGTGTACTGCTTTAGGTGACATGACAGGTCACTATTGCACGTTGATAGAGCCCCTAGGATTCTTGCTTGACTACCGGCAGTATGAGGGCGATCATATACGTGGGAGCTGGTAGTCTATAAGCACATCCTTAAAAGGTCCCTAGTCGTGGGAGTTTCGAGACAGGGCATCGATACTCCAGAGTAGACTAGTGTATACAGTCGAGACCCCGACGAGGGGCGGTGGCCGGTCTCACAAGCCACTGGTGTCAGTTGGATCACCTAAGATGTATACAGGTGCTCATTGGGTTATGAGTACACCGGACAGGACTCGCCGGGAACATGCTAGTTGGTAATATACCAGACGTCAGATGGCAGTTCCCTGGTGACATGTGTGCAGGTTAGTTCATCGACCTGGGGATCGTCATTTGTCTTGTGTGAGTTCCCACTGTACTTTGATTACTACCCTACCACGGCTCAAAGGAGTCGTGCAAACAGGTTTTAGTTGGGTACAGTCCCGAGCCACATGGAGGCAGTGAGCGTATCTTCAGGGGTTCGTCTCTCCCGGTATTGGGGGTGAGGTCGTGCTGTGTCTAGGAGAGCCATTACACAAAGTCCTTGGCCAAGGCAAGGAGATTTACTGGTAGGTATTCCAGTAGTATCTCAGGGTGTTCTGGGCTACACTCCGACACGACTTGTACCGCTTTTGGGGGTCTGACTTTTACCAACCCCCTAGGCCCGCCATGCGATACTCATAGACGAACGGACCGGACTGTACGGATATTGTCACTGACAGGCTCAGTAGGGCGTCAGGATGAGTTCCCTCATCGATGTCCCTTTTAGTCAATAGCTGGTGGCCCGTCACGTATTGGCTTATACCTCTGACGTGCTAGTGGTTAAATCCACAGCCATAGTATTGACGAGTCTTTAGAGTCCACCACACTTTCAGTTACTCAAGTTTCGGGCGAAACGCTGTAGAGGCCGTATGGAGATATGGCAAGGTCCGATCAGATACGTGCGGTATTGCACGGATCAGGATCGGACAGTTTGTACTAGTGGCCGTATGGTTATATGGCAGGGTTCGATCAGATACGTGCGGTATTGCACGGATCAGGATCGAACGGATATAACTAGCCGGCTTTGGCTTAAGCCGGTCCTAGTTTAGTACAGTGTAGATTTTGTCTCATTGCATTTGTATCCGGACGGAATACAGATGCGGGTGTGTATGCACAGTATCGGGGTTTTCCTGTAATTTATTACGGGATCGTTTTTCTGGGGTTGCCAGTTTGCATTCTGTTCCGGCCGGTTTTCTCTTTTTCCTTCCCGGTCGGACTTTTCGTTGGAGGGTGTTAATTGCATGTTTGCAATTAACATTTTGTGAGGGGTTTCTTCGCTTAAGTGTGGCTTCATCATGAGTCATGATCCTTTTCTTATCATCTCTTTTTGCATTTATTGTGATTAGATGGTGGTTTGGATGTACATTGATTTGTGATAGGTTGGGGGGGCCGGCCACTGTTAGGAGTGATGTTTAATTTGGGAGATTTTTCCTTCTTGTAAATCTCGTGGGCCCCCCCTTGTGTGCTGGAATTGTTTTGTTGGATTGATGAATTAATGCATAGAGTGCATTATATGGTATATGATGGCTTTGAGATTATTGGATGAGATTAATCTTTCTTTCCACAGCAAGAGAGAGTGAAGTGCTTCATTTCATTTTCCAGAGAGCATTACTTTTGGCCGAGCTCATTTTTGCTTTGATGCTTCATTCTTCATCTAGCATCAATCCATGAAAATCATTGTGCAAAATTCCTCCTTACATGGCAACCTCTTAAACCCAAAGGGACAAGTTTCCACACTAGTCTACAGCAAACCTTGGACGCGTCGGCTAGCCAGCTTCGCGCCCGAGTTGCCTCGGTATTGAGGTGGGAGCCCGTAAAAGAACCCGGCTTCGTGGTGCCCTTTCCGACGAGGAGGAGACGGACGGAGATCCCGCGAGGAGATCGGAGTGGAGATGAAGACCGGAGGACTCGGATCAGTCGGTATATCTCTAACCCATCCTCTTGATAGCTTAGACTTGTTTAATGGCACGATCCGGGGTTTAGTGCGCGGTGGTGCCGGTTTGCTAAGTCCGCAAAAATTAATGTTTACCACCGTTTCCGCGTTTGGCCGTCGGATTGACGGCCGGGGCGACGCCGTGCACTTACAGTGGTATCAGAGCCTCGCCATTAACTTAGTCTAGCTTCGTTTGATGTGTTTTTCAGTTCCGATCGACCAAAATTCCGAAAACCCAATTTGTGTTCACATCAGTTTTCTGTTAAGATTTTTTTTGGTGTCCAAAAATTTTTCAGGTGACAGAAAAGTGATCTACCAAAAGATATAAGAATTCTGCAAAAATACGATATAGTGATTCATCTTCAAGAGCGCGGAACCGCGGCGCAAACCACCACTTGGCCGCGGTTCCGCCGCACTGTAGCTTCATCATGTTATCATATTTTTCCAGTTTCTTTCTGGGTTAATTTCAGGGGTTTTGGAATATTAAAATTGGGCCAATTATTTCTGTGAGTGCTGCAGTATTGATTTGGGGCCCACTTGTTAATTTTTGGTCAATCGGAAAATTTTAAACACATTTTTCACAGTATTTACATTATATCTGCGACCGTGAATGTCACTCGATCGGTAAATCCCGTCTAACTGCTATAGCCCGGTTAGACGGATTTGCGAACGTGACTTTCACGTTGATGTTCTATGTTTATGCTGTGATGTTGCGGATCGGTCGTGGGGGATAGCCTGGATGCAATGCTAGTACAGTGCTGTTGTATTATGTACATTTGATATTGCGGGGCGAGCGTCCGACATGTGGACTGCCGTCATGCCTGTTTGTATTATTATTTTGGGGCACGACCGGGTTGCGGTCGATGTACCCGTTGTATGTATATTTTACATTCTGTACTAGGATTACCCCGCGGTGGGGTGCACGGATAGCCGGGTTCTGGAGGGCAACAAGCCCGCATCTCATGGCATTGAGACGGAGGGGGCTTCACTCTGGGATTGGCGGGCTATTCGCCGCACTCGTAGGGGGTACAGGTTGACCCAGGAGGGGTGCCCAAGTTGCCGGATTCCGTGGAGTGCTGGGTGGTCCATTCACGGAGCTGAAGGGGGCTGCCTCGCTTCAGGTTTTGGCGGGTAACTTGCCGCGCCCGTAGGGGTCTAGGATTTCATTGCACAGGCTATCCACACGACCAGGGGAACGTCGGGTTTCAGTAGTGGCTCTGTGAAACCCGGGGATCCCAGATATCTGTATTGTTCTGTGATGCTATACATTTCTGTAATGTTGCATTTCTTTTCACGCCTTGAGCGAAATATAATATATTGGTATATGTATTAGTAGATGTTGTATATGTTTTTCATCCGCGCTAGTCCAGTCCCCGCTCTGTCGTTAGTAAGCTAACCTAACGAGTGATGACGGGACCCAGTGGCGAATGCGGATGGCATATACGTACGTCAGTATATTTTCGTTCTTTGTGGTGTGATTAATTGATGGGACTGCATTGATTCAGATCAATGCAAGTTAAACAAACCTATTCTGATGTTGTTGGAACACTTTTCAAAAAGCTGTTATTGCAAGGACGTTCTCTTTTGTTTTGCATCGTGGTATTCATTTGGAATATCCTGCTCCTCAGTCGACGAGGCAAGGGCCGAGATCCCTTCACCGGGAGTGACCCCTTGGACAAAAAGTTTGCGTCAGGGCAATGACTTCACTATAGCCGATTACTTTTGCTTTGCACCGTGGTATTCAGTTGGGATATCCTGCACCCCATTCTACGGGGAAAGAGCCGAGATCCCTTCACCGGGAGTGACCTCTTTAGTAAAGGTTTTCGTCACTATATTTTCTAAAAAGCTATCTGTTCCTTCAACGATATCAAGTTCATTACGTTAAAGGTTTTTGCCAGAAACCATTCGTAGCCCTCCATCATTTCAGTTAAATATTCGGTAGTATTCAAGCTATGTATTTTGACCTCACGCCAAGGCATAGTGTTTGGTAGCTGCCGGGTATTTATCTGTTGCATAGATAGATGCGTTGGTTTGGGACAGTCGTACTACTATTTTGGCCTACGTCAAGGGTATGTACGGGTGGGTTCAGATTAGCCTGGATAATGATGGGTAGAACTTGACATGTGACTTATGATATTTTGACCTCACGCCAAGGTCATAAGAGCATGGGGCAGAAATCCACATCGGGAGTTTCAAAAGAACTGAAACTTGCCAGATATGCGCATACCTTCTGGAGTGTGATACCGTGAGCGGATTCCGTCACGTTGTCATGCGATGATAGTTGGATCCCGATTCCCACTGATGAGTTGGTTTACTCCTCGGGTGACCCCGACTAATTCTTCTTTCAGGTTTGGAGGAGAATTTGAGGTACAGTGGGAGGTTTCCTGATTAGAAAAAGTGATAACCATTCTGATCTCGGTTAGAGTGCACGCTGAGTGTTTCTTTTCTCTCTCTCTCTGGCAGCGACCATTGACCCGACCCTAAGACTATGACTCAGTGACCAAGTTGACCGAACCTACTTAACACTGGCTTTTGGATTGTCAGAGTTGCAGACCTCATTGCCACTCCTACTTTTACCCTTTTCTCCAGGACACCCCGTATTACTACGAACGTCCACTTCCATTGGACAAAACCATCGTATGGTTATATACGAACTCGAAGGATTTCGAGGATGGTTTCTGGTTCTGGAGAAAACGGATATGATTATTCAGTTGTCTTTTCTTTTCACCTTCTCTCAGGTTGCGAGTACTCCTTGGTTTAGGAGTAGTACACCTATTACGCAAATTGGATAGTCTTCTTCCAAACCATAGGCTGGTGCCGACCGGTAGGGAATGAAGAAAACCAGTTAGCCTAAACGGTGTACAGAAGGTATTAAGTTCAGATAAAGAAAGGGATTAGTAAGAGGGCAAAGTAAGTTGCGACTGCTATTCACGACCAAACCAAGTATTTCTTCGCCAATCCTAAATCACCTTTGTATTTCTCCAGGACACTCCGTATCACTACGAAGATCCCATTTTATTGGATAATCCATCGTATGGTTATATACGAACTCGAAAGGAACTTGTTCCAGTTCGGGGATGGATCCTGGTTCAGGAGAAATAGGAATAAAGTACATTCAGGTGTCTTTTATCTTCACCTTCTCTCGCGTTGCGAGTGCTCCTAGGATTAGGACAGTACACCCATTATGCTTATTGGATAGTCTTCTTCCAAACCATAGGCTGATGCCGAACGGTAGGGAAGGAAGAAAACCATTTGGCCTAAGGGGTGTGCAGAAGGTAATGACTAAAGACATATAATGGGATTTGGAGAGGTGGCAAAGAATTATACGGTTATAGTTGTGAATCTGAATAATGGTAGAGGCATTACTAGGAATGCCAGGATACCCCAACGAAACATTTCAATGTTTCAGTTTCACTGTGTAATGTTAAAAGAGAACTGATTTCCCGATTAGATACTTACTCCAGGGTATGTATTTACCAGGTATGATTCTCACATCTGTATGGTTTTACAGATGATGAGTGGGAGTACGTTATTGGGAATTGGGTGATCATCCTCATTATATCGGGATTCGTTGTAATTGGTGATATTTGAGGATGCCACCTGGGTTGTTTGCCGGTCGGCAAATATTTGGTTTTGAATATCCGCTGTTGTGCACCAATTTCAAATTGATATATCTGTACGTCTATCTTCATAGAGTGAGATATACCTTTTGATATTATGTCGATGACATTTACCTATATCAGTGGATGGTTAGGTAAGGAGCATTAAACAGCGGTGTAATTCTTCTTAACCATAAGTACAGTTTTCAACCTACGACACACAGTGAAAGAGTTGTTAGACTCAAGGGACTTATACAGAGTTGTGTATGTTGTCCAGGGTCCATCAGGACAGAGGGGTTGGTCCTCGTACTACATTCAGTTTACTTATGACTTCTCTAGTTTTTAGACAAGTGTTTCGTGGAAACACAGGGTCCGAATTTGGAGAAGTTATTGGTATTTGAATAGAGTGGAGAACCAGGTGTCACAAGTATCGGGATTCTTCAAAGTGATCGAAGATGTAGATACTTGTGTATGGTGTTCAGTTGATAGTAATGATTAAGAGAACTTGCTTCTCTTTCGGGTTACTCATACTTGGAAGTATTCCTAAGTTGAGTAACGCTGATCGTCCTCTCTCCATTTAGTTGACATGCACTGGAGACAGCTGCATGATTTGAATCTGGTTCAATTAAATCAGTGCCTCTGGTTCTATATTGGATATAGAACAGTTCATATCTTAACATTGTTAAGGTACGGGGAGTTGTCTGGCTTATGATTAAAACCAGACTCTGGATAACTCAAGGCACGTTTCTGTAATGGCTGTTTGTGGGTTGACCCAGGCTATGACGAGAGTTGATTTTCTACCATCTGGAAGATCAATAGTGATATTGTTCTTCACTCGCCACAATTTTAAAAATTGGATTTTTCAAAAACAGCAGTGGGAGTATGGTAGAACTGGAAGTGATTCCAGAACCGCAAACGATTACTGAAGATTTGATAAGGAACCTAAAGATTCAATCTGATTTGACATTCCATTGGCCACTCCGCAGATAAGGTGGGTAACTTCAGGCACCCGAGAGGTACTTCGGTAGCCTCAAGGACGGTGACAGGGAAGTTCTTATTTACCCACACTTGCCATTGTTGTTGTTCCAGGCTGCGAGACCCGGCAGGAGGATGAGTATAGCATCGTTCTAAACTAGCTTTAGAAGTGCACGTCTGTATGACTCTGCCAGAGGGTTGTCGTAGTCAGTGGGAGCAGCGGAAGCATTGGTGCACATCAGGCTTATGTCTATTTATAGACTAAAGCAGATGTAGCGGAGATAGATCATCCATTTCTGATGTGACAGTCATAGGTTTGACGTCATCAGAATAGGGGATGGATCTGTTGAGAAGATAGTAGGAAGTGATATTCCTATACTACGATCGGTTATAATTTGGTCGTCACACAGTGGTTTCTCCACAAAGGAAATGGATTTTATATCAGACATACTGGTAACTAGATATATGGTTTTAGATCTAGATTTGGGTGGTCTCCCAATCAGGGTACTTTGACAGCATTCTAAGAGTATTTAGAATGGACGACTCCTGGCACAGTAGTGTACCTGCAGGTAATGGAGTCACCCTCTCTAAAAGTGTCTTACAGACTAAAGGGGAGAGGGACGTGCATGATTGGCAGATCACTTGCTCAGGCAATTGAGTCAATCGTAAGATGTCAAGTACCACACCAGATGTTGTTCTTGCACTAGATGCAATAAGTTGACATTAATCCAATCCTGGAGAAACGGTAGGAAGCAGTTTTAGAACATAAGTGGATGTTCTAGGGATATGATAACGACAGCCTTATTCGGGAGACAGTTATCATTCCAGGCTTCCAAGGTGACATGGACGACAAGAAGGTTGTCAGAGCTATAGTTTTCCCTCTGACGAGGGGCAGTATTTTGGACAGGTGATCCAAGGCAATACTGAGGGTGGCATGGCGCAGGATACTGATTAAGTTCAGTTGACGATACAGTCTAAGAAGTTTGGATTTGGAGTTCATTTATGAGCTATGTCCCATCAGACATCCAGACACATTCTAAGACAGGTATTGCTCTTTTCGGGAGATGGGTTTCTCCGCGAACTTGAGATATAGAGAGATATAGAAAGGAACAACTAAGCGGATCCACTCACTGAGGCTATTCCTCGAACGCAATAGTTTCGCAAACGAGCTTTGTGAGATTGACTAGTAGAGGAGTTGGGTGTTCGGTATCACACGGGCTGTGAGTATGCGACATCGCAATAATTAGCCTTGAGTGCAAGTGGGAGATTGTTGGAGATAGTGCCCTCAGAGTCAATTATTGGATCACAGGCACGTGATTGTAATGATTGAAGGAGGACCTATCCCGGTAGGACAGTCTTACTCGAGATGATAGTATGCTATCTGGTTTACCTTTATCATCGTGTACTGCTTTAGGTGACATGACAGGTCACTATTGCACGTTGATAGAGCCCCTAGGATTCTTGCTTGACTACCGGCAGTATGAGGGCGATCATATACGTGGGAGCTGGTAGTCTATAAGCACATCCTTAAAAGGTCCCTAGTCGTGGGAGTTTCGAGACAGGGCATCGATACTCCAGAGTAGACTAGTGTATACAGTCGAGACCCCGACGAGGGGCGGTGGCCGGTCTCACAAGCCACTGGTGTCAGTTGGATCACCTAAGATGTATACAGGTGCTCATTGGGTTATGAGTACACCGGACAGGACTCGCCGGGAACATGCTAGTTGGTAATATACCAGACGTCAGATGGCAGTTCCCTGGTGACATGTGTGCAGGTTAGTTCATCGACCTGGGGATCGTCATTTGTCTTGTGTGAGTTCCCACTGTACTTTGATTACTACCCTACCACGGCTCAAAGGAGTCGTGCAAACAGGTTTTAGTTGGGTACAGTCCCGAGCCACATGGAGGCAGTGAGCGTATCTTCAGGGGTTCGTCTCTCCCGGTATTGGGGGTGAGGTCGTGCTGTGTCTAGGAGAGCCATTACACAAAGTCCTTGGCCAAGGCAAGGAGATTTACTGGTAGGTATTCCAGTAGTATCTCAGGGTGTTCTGGGCTACACTCCGACACGACTTGTACCGCTTTTGGGGGTCTGACTTTTACCAACCCCCTAGGCCCGCCATGCGATACTCATAGACGAACGGACCGGACTGTACGGATATTGTCACTGACAGGCTCAGTAGGGCGTCAGGATGAGTTCCCTCATCGATGTCCCTTTTAGTCAATAGCTGGTGGCCCGTCACGTATTGGCTTATACCTCTGACGTGCTAGTGGTTAAATCCACAGCCATAGTATTGACGAGTCTTTAGAGTCCACCACACTTTCAGTTACTCAAGTTTCGGGCGAAACGCTGTAGAGGCCGTATGGAGATATGGCAAGGTCCGATCAGATACGTGCGGTATTGCACGGATCAGGATCGGACAGTTTGTACTAGTGGCCGTATGGTTATATGGCAGGGTTCGATCAGATACGTGCGGTATTGCACGGATCAGGATCGAACGGATATAACTAGCCGGCTTTGGCTTAAGCCGGTCCTAGTTTAGTACAGTGTAGATTTTGTCTCATTGCATTTGTATCCGGACGGAATACAGATGCGGGTGTGTATGCACAGTATCGGGGTTTTCCTGTAATTTATTACGGGATCGTTTTTCTGGGGTTGCCAGTTTGCATTCTGTTCCGGCCGGTTTTCTCTTTTTCCTTCCCGGTCGGACTTTTCGTTGGAGGGTGTTAATTGCATGTTTGCAATTAACATTTTGTGAGGGGTTTCTTCGCTTAAGTGTGGCTTCATCATGAGTCATGATCCTTTTCTTATCATCTCTTTTTGCATTTATTGTGATTAGATGGTGGTTTGGATGTACATTGATTTGTGATAGGTTGGGGGGGCCGGCCACTGTTAGGAGTGATGTTTAATTTGGGAGATTTTTCCTTCTTGTAAATCTCGTGGGCCCCCCCTTGTGTGCTGGAATTGTTTTGTTGGATTGATGAATTAATGCATAGAGTGCATTATATGGTATATGATGGCTTTGAGATTATTGGATGAGATTAATCTTTCTTTCCACAGCAAGAGAGAGTGAAGTGCTTCATTTCATTTTCCAGAGAGCATTACTTTTGGCCGAGCTCATTTTTGCTTTGATGCTTCATTCTTCATCTAGCATCAATCCATGAAAATCATTGTGCAAAATTCCTCCTTACATGGCAACCTCTTAAACCCAAAGGGACAAGTTTCCACACTAGTCTACAGCAAACCTTGGACGCGTCGGCTAGCCAGCTTCGCGCCCGAGTTGCCTCGGTATTGAGGTGGGAGCCCGTAAAAGAACCCGGCTTCGTGGTGCCCTTTCCGACGAGGAGGAGACGGACGGAGATCCCGCGAGGAGATCGGAGTGGAGATGAAGACCGGAGGACTCGGATCAGTCGGTATATCTCTAACCCATCCTCTTGATAGCTTAGACTTGTTTAATGGCACGATCCGGGGTTTAGTGCGCGGTGGTGCCGGTTTGCTAAGTCCGCAAAAATTAATGTTTACCACCGTTTCCGCGTTTGGCCGTCGGATTGACGGCCGGGGCGACGCCGTGCACTTACACATCCAGGTTGCGGTTGTAGCCACCGTTGTATTATTTCATTTTACTGTTTTTGCTCCTAGGACAGACCCAAGGTGGGGTGCACAAACTGCCGGGCGGGTAGTTTTCCGTACCCGTTGGGGTCTTGGGTGGGGTAATGGCTATTCATCACAACTGTGTAATCCTTCTTTTGTTGCAGGCTCAAAACAAACACGGATTGCTTGCAAATCCAATAAAGTTCATCTGTGATCTGGAATGCCTATTATTGAGTCTGCCGAATGTACAATATCTATATGTGATAGCTATTTAGACGTCACTTATGTTTTACACCCGCGCTAGCCCAGCCCCCGCTCTGTCATTAGTTAAGTAACCTAACGGGTGATGACGGGACCCCATGGCGAATGCGGATGGCATAAGAGGACGTTGTATTTTCGTTTTTTTCTGCAATGATAGGTTAATGATGGGACGCATTATTTATAATGCAAAGAAAATAAACCAAAAAGTTTAATCGTTGGAACAATTTAAGAGAAACCACTCGGTTAATTTTAAAAACAGATATTTTTAAATGCGGAGCTTTAACCACTCCTTTTAAAAGCTATCAGGTTCCTTCGGTTATATCAAGTTCACTACGTTCACGGTTTCGCCAAAACCATTCGTAGCCCTCCGTCATTTCATCTGGGTATTCAGTAGTATTCAAGCTATGTATTTTGACCTAACGCCAAGGCATAGTGTTTGGTAGCTACTGGGTATTCATTTGTTGCATAGATAGATGAGTTAGTTTGGGACAGTCGTATTATCATTTTGGCCGAACGTCAAGGATATATACGGATGGGTTCAAATTGACAAGATAATGATGGGTAGAACTTGACATGTGACTTATGACATTTTGACCGAACGCCAAGGTCATAAGAGCATGGGGCAAAAATATATATCGGGAATTTCTAAAGAAACTGAAATTTGCAAAGAGTTGCATACCATTTGGAGTTTGATGAATGTTGGTAGGATTCCTTCAACATTATCATACGATGATATTTGGATCCCGATCCTACTGTGAGTATATGCTACTTATCAGGATATTCGTCACTTAACGATCAATGCTATAAACCAAGTAGGTGTCAAGAAAGGTGTCAGCGGGGTTACGCCCTCAGAGAAAAGAGGTTATTTAATTAAGGAACTTCGCGAAAGCGTTGGAAAACCTCCCTCGAAGTATCGACACTAGCCTGGCTGAACGGTTAAGCAAGTATTGTACAGTGAGAACAGTCCTGGCTAATTCTTCTTTTATGGTTTGAGGAACGAGAAACAGTGGGAGCCATCCAGTTTAGATAAACTAAAAACCACTCTAAACTTGCAAGAGCATCATGCTAAAGAGTTTTCTTCTCTCTCTCCTAATTGCAGCGACCCTGAAAATGACTGGATTTAAGTTACTTTTAGAGAAAAATATACTGACAGGGCCAAACTATAAAGATTGGCTGCGGAATGTCAAAATGGCTTTGACCTATGACAAATTGGGGTACGTCCTCACCGCTACGGCACCTGCTGTCCCTGGTCCCAAATCCAGCAATGCGGATAAGGAAATCCGCAAAACCTGGGATTTAGATTGCGCGAAAGCCAAGTGCATCGTGCTTGCCTCAATGAACAATGAACATCAGAAGAGGCACGAGGATATGAACCTAGATGGCATATTTCTCCATACAAAGGAACTTTATGGAGAGCAATCTCGTATAGCAAGATACGAGACCTCTAAGAACTTGTTTCGAGCGAGGTTGGCTGTCGGGTCATCGGAAGGAGAACATGTCCTAAAGATGATCGGCTATATTGAAGAGCTCGCAGACCTTGGGACGACTTTGGATAATGAGCTCTATACAGACCTTATTCTCCAGTCCCTTCCTCACACCTACGTCCAGTTTATCCTGAACTTCAACCTTCAAAGAAAAGAAGTTGAACTTCCGGAACTCCTGAACATGTTAAGGAGTGCAGAGGGCACCTTGCAGAAAGCAAGGGAAACACCCGCTATGTTTGTTAGCGGTGCATCTTCTTCCGGGTCCAAGGCTAAGGCCAAAGGAAGGAAGAAGAAGGCCGCCACCAAACCTAGAGGAGGTGTTAGTAAGGTGGGAGGGAAGGGAAAGAAAAAGTTTGCGGTACCGGTAGTTGGCCAGGATGAGTGCTTCCATTGTCACAGGAAAGGGCACTGGAAGAAGGCTTGCAAGGCGTGGAACGCCAAGAACCAGGAACCGAAGCAAGCTGTGGGTTCGACTTCAGGTGTGTTTGTAATTGAGAATTGTCTATCGATCAACTCTACTTCCTGGGTATTGGATACCGGATCAGGATCTCATATTTGCAATTCATTGCAGGCACTGAGAAACCGTAGAGTGCTGAAGGAAGGTGATATGACCCTAAAGGTTGCTAACGGAGCTAGCGTGGGAGCTGCGTCCGTCAGGGATTATCACCTAGGATTGACGAGTGGACACATTTTGGTTTTACATAACTGTTTTTTTGTACCAAGCTTAACGTGTAATATCATATCAGTTTCCTTGTTACCAAATAAAGGTTATGATTTCACGTTTGTAAGAGATGTTGTTAACATCCACCTTAATCATGGTTTGATTGGGTCCGGTACACTAAATAACGGTATATATGTTTTAAACCAACTCCAAATTTTCAATGTCCAGAACACACTTAAAAGAAAGTCTCCAGATTTAAATAAAGCTTTCTTATGGCATTGTAGACTGGGTCACATCAATGAGAGAAGATTGACTAAGTTGCATAGAGAAGGATATTTGGACTCGTTCGAATATCAAACTTATGACACTTGTCAATCTTGTCTCAAAGGAAATATGACAAAGACTCCATTTACTGGACAAGGAGTAAGAGGGAGCGAGCTTTTAGGACTCATACACAGCGATGTATGCGGTCCAATGTCTACACATGCAAGAGGTGGTTTTTCCTATTTCATTACTTTCACGGATGATTACTCAAGGTACGGATTCATTTATCTGATGAAACATAAATCCGAGGCTTTTGAGAAATTCCAAGAGTATAAGAATGAAGTAGAAAACCAAACCTGCAAAAGTATCAAGACACTTAGATCTGATCGAGGTGGTGAATACTTGAGTGCCGAGTTCCTAGGTTACCTAAAAGAGAAAGGAATTCTCTCTCAGCTTACTCCTCCATACACTCCCCAGCATAACGGTGTATCGGAGAGACGGAATCGAACCCTATTGGATATGGTACGATCCATGATGAGTAATGCTCAGTTACCGCGATCTTTTTGGGGTTATGCGCTAGAATCAGCAGCATATCTTTTGAACATGGTTCCTACCAAGACTGTGCCTACCACTCCATATCAGATGTGGAGCGGGAAGAAACCCCATCTACAGTATATAAAGATTTGGGGATGTCCAGCTTTTATTAAAAAGCAGCATGTGGACAAGCTCGAGGCACGATCAGTAAAGTGTAAGTTTGTGGGATATCCAAAGAACTCCAGGGGATATCTATTCTACTACGCAGAGGAACAAAAGGTATTTGTTTCTCGTAATGCCCATTTTCTAGAACATCAGTTTTTAGAAAAGGAAATAAGTGGGAGCGAAATAGAACTGGAAGAAATTCCAAAACCACAAACTAATACTGAAAGTTTGGTAGAACCGGTAGTTCAAGAAGAACAGGACATTCCCGCACCCCTCCGCAGGAGTAGTAGGCCGTCTCATCCGCCTGAGAGATACTACGGTTTTCTCATAGATGGGGATAGAGAGGATTGCATCATAGATGATGATGAACCTACTGACTTCCAGCAGGCCATCCAGAGCGGCGACTCGGTACGATGGCTAGATGCAATGAGGACCGAAATGGAGTCCATGTACACCAACAAAGTATGGACTTTGGACTTTGCTCCAGATGGGGTAAAACCCATAGGATGCAAATGGATCTTCAAGAAAAAGATTGGTGTAGATGGACAGGTGGAAACCTATAAGGCTAGACTTGTTGCAAAGGGTTTTCGTCAAAGACCTGGTTTGGACTATGACGAAACTTTTTCTCCAGTGGCTATGCTCAAATACATTCGGGTCCTTCTTGCTATTGCTGCCTTCCATGATTATGAAATATGGCAGATGGACGTAAAGACGGCTTTTCTGAATGGAAATTTAGAAGAGTGCGTCTATATGGATCAGCCAGAGGGTTTCAATCAGAGTGGGAGCAGCGGGAAAGTATGCAAGCTGCTTAAGTCCATTTATGGACTAAAGCAGGCATCGCGGAGTTGGAACATCTGTTTTGATGAGACAGTCAAAGAATATGACTTTATCAAAAATCCAGATGAACCGTGCATATATAGTAAAGTTGTAGCCAGAAGTGTCGTATTCCTCGTCTTGTACGTGGATGACATTCTATTAATAGGAAATGACATTCCTATGCTACAATCTGTCAAAGGATTCTTGTCACACAGGTTCTTCATGAAAGACCTGGGTGATGCCTCTTACATTCTGGGGATCCGGATCTATCGTGATAGATCCAAGAGAATGTTGGGACTTTCGCAGTCCAGGTATATCGACACTGTACTGAAAAGATTCAGTATGGAAGATTCTAAGCGCGGTAATCTACCGGCTTGTCACGGAATCACCCTCTCCAAAGAGATGTCTCCCAAGACTGATTTGGAAAGGGAACGCATGTCTATTATACCCTACGCTTCTGCGGTAGGCTCTATAATGTATGCGATGTTGTGCACCAGACCACATGTAGCTTACGCACTGAGCGTGGTAAGCCGGTATCAGTAAGACCCAGGGGAGAAGCACTGGATAGCAGTAAAGAACATTCTCAAGTACCTGAGAAGGACTAAGGAGATGTTCTTGGTTTACGGCGGAAAAGACCTCAGGTTGGAGGCCTTTGCTGATTCCGGCTTTCAGAGTGATAAGGACGATTCCAATTCCATGTCGGGTTATGTCTTTACCCTCAATGGAGGGGCGGTGTGCTGGAAGAGCTCCAAGCAGGACACCGTTGCTGACTCAACGATGGAAGCGGAGTATATAGCTGCTTGCGATGCCGCAAAAGAAGCAGTCTGGATGAAGAAGTTCCTAACAGAACTTCAGGTAGTTCCTACCATAGTTGATCCAATACCTCTGTATTGCGACAACAATGGAGCTATAGCTTTAGCAAAGGAACCAACGTCCCATCAGAAGTCCAGACACATCTTAAGGCGGTATCACCTGATCAGGGAGATCATTGATCCTCAGGAGATCGAGGTTCGGAGAGTTGCTTCTGAAGAGAACATTGCTGATCCATTCACAAAGGCCCTACCTCAGATTCAGTTCGAGAGGCTACTCGAGATCATCGGTCTTTGATACGCCAGTACATGGCCCTAGTGCAAGTGGGAGATTGTTAGTGTTTATGCCCTAGAAGGCCATTACTGTATCATACAAGTTTGTATATTACTTAATGGAAGCTTGGGATATTCACATGTATATAACAGTCTTTCTAAACATGGTAGTATGCTACTTGGTTTTTCTATCTTAATATGTGAGTATACGTATTGATAGAGCTCTAAGGATCTTGCTTGACTACCAGCGTTGTGATGGCAATCACACTGGTGGGGGCTGGGTAGTCTACAAGCACATCCTTATTCAGGTCCCTAGTCGTTGGATTATCGAGACAGGGCATCGATACTCCGGAGTAGACTAGTGTGTACGCTTCTCTTCCCAGTTGGGGAGATGGTCTGTCCCACAGCCATCAGTACGTCGTACTGGAGATAGTATGCAGGTGCTCGTTAGGTTACGGGTACACCGGACAGGTCTCACAGGGAACTGTTGGTTGGTTTTATACCAGTCGTCAGTGAACAGTTCCCAGGTGACATGAGTACAGCATAGTCCGCAGACTTGACACTGCTACTTCGCCTCGAGTGTGTCCTACTGTTCTTAGATTACTACCCTACCACAGCTCAAAGGAGTCGTGCAAACAGGTAGCAGTTGGGTGCAGTCCCGAGCACTTGGAGGCAGTGGCGGCTAGACAGGATTCGTCTCTCCCGGTATTGGGGGTTGATATCGCGCTGTGTCAGAGAGCCATTACGCAAAGTCCCTGGCCAGGGCAAGCGAGATTTGCTGGTAGGTTCCAGTAGTTTCTCAGGGTGTAATGGGCTTCGCTCCGACACGACTTATACCGCTATTAGGGGACTGACGCTTGCCGCCCTCCTAGGCCCGATATGCGATAGTCTTAGACGAACGGACCGGACTGTACGGAGATTGTCACATCAGACTCGGTAGGAGTTCGGATGGGTTTCCTCATCGGCCTTCTTATCGACATCTACCTGGGGACCGTTACGTACAGCTAGTGCCGCTTGCGGTCTGTGGTTAAACCCACTGCCAGCGTAGTAGTCAAGTCTCTAGAGTCCCACACAGAGAGTTTCCCTACTCCGGGCGAAACGATATAGAGGTCGTATGGTTTTACGACAAGGGTTCGGATGCATACGTGTGTTTACGCACGTACGACTTTCGGACAGTTTTTACCAGCCGGCTTTGGTTTAAGCCAGTTACTGGTATCCGGTTATTGGATTTATACAGTCTAAAGTTTTTCCGTATTTTTGCGGAAAGGAGGGGCGTTCTCGTAATTGCGCGAGAAGCTTCTAGAAGATGGTGACTAAGGAGGTTTAGGTGGCATATACAATGAATGTGATTAGTGGGTCATATGGATGATTCATCCATGTCATTAATGCTTCATAATTGCTTAATGACTCATGGAGATGAATCACCACTAGATATTTATCAAGCATGGTTGTAAATCATTTTCTTTTCTTTTCTTGATAAAAAAAAATGCTTGATATATATTATGATAACTCATTATTCTCACTTCATTATTATCTTCACCTTCTCTCTCCTCAAGCTCTCCCTCTTCAAACCTTAATCCTCCCCTCTCATGTGTTGAGTACAAGGATTAGTTAGACTAATTAAACCATAACCCTCACTCTATATCACCTAGCTTCTTTGATTAGCACTTAAAGAAAGTTAGTTGCCTCAAGTTTAGAGGCTAAGCTTGGAGTAAAGCTCTCGGGTGGATCGTCTACTACTTCGAGAAGGCCGAGGAGGAGGTGGAGTTCGTAAAGACGAAGGACACGGTTCTTTAGGTATAATCCCTTTACATAGTAGTTGTTAACTTCTATGTTTGATGTTAGTTATCGTTTAGCTTCGATTCATGCGGTTAGTCGATGTTTAAGCAAAGAACAAGATCGTTTTTCATATTTCCGCCTCCCCGCAAGTTGTGGGGTGTTGTACATCGACTTACAGTGGTATCAGAGCCTCGCTAATCAATAAATAACTTACTTGCAAATTTGTATGAATTTCGAACGGAAAAAACGAAACCGGAAAAGCCCGAAATCATGGTTTTCTGTCGAATTTTAAATGAAGTCCTAAAATTTTTCAGGAAGGTTCAGAAAGCTTAAAAAGACAGTAGAAGAACACCCAAGAAATTTGGGCCCCTGAATCGCCTAAAGCGCCGCGGAACCGCGGCGGATCGCACCGATCCGCCGCGCTTCCGCCGCCGAGTTGGCGATTCAGGAACCCAATTTTCCTGTGTTGCCTCTCTGTGATATTTGGTATTTTCTGGAAGTTTTTATTTTTGCTCAGGTTTCAGATTTACAGAGAAGTATTGGAGCAAAATTAAAAGTGTTTAATCGATCGAAATCATACAGTATTTGCTTGTTGGATTATATCTGTGTTTGTATAATGTGTTCGTAAACCTCCCCTGACTGGTAGTATGTCGGTTGGCAGGGGGTTGCACATTTCTGTAATGGTTTTTACTGTTTGTGAATATGAACTGTGTTGGACTGTTGTGATGTATAGCCGGGGTTTTGTGATGGGTTATTATTTAATTCATTTGATGTAAATGTAATTTGTTGTAATATTATTTTGCGGGGCACATCCAGGTTGCGGTTGTAGCCACCGTTGTATTATTTCATTTTACTGTTTTTTCTCCTAGGACAGACCCAAGGTGGGGTGCACAAACTGCCGGGCGGGTAGTTTGCCGTACCCGTTGGGGTCTTGGGTGGGGTAATGGCTATTCATCACAACTGTGTAATCCGTCTTTTGTTGCAGGCTCAAAACAGCCCCAGCCCGAGCCCCAGCCCCAGCCCCCGCCCCAACCCCCCCACCCAACCCTAACCCCAACCCAAACCCTAACCCAAACCCGAACCCGAACCCGAACCTCAACCCCAACCCCACCCAACCCAACCCCAACCCCAACCCCTAACCCCTAACCCCAACCCCCAACCCTAACCCCTAACCCAACCCCAACCCGAACCCGAACCCGAACCCGAACCCGAACCCTAACCCTAACCCTAACCGGAACCCGAACCCTAACCCTAACCCTAACCCGAACCCGAACCCTAACCCGAACCCGAACCCGAACCCTAACCCTAACCCCAACCCCAACCCGAACCCGAACCCCGACCCCGACCCTGACCCCGACCCTCACCCTAGACCCTGGACCCTAGACCCTAGACCCTGACCCTGACCCTGACCCTGACCCTGACCCTAGACCCTAGACCCTAGACCCGGACCCTGACCCTGGACCCTGACCCTAGACCCAGACCTGTAGCGTTTTGAAAATCGTTTCGGTGAAATTTCGGAAAATCGGTAAAATAAGGGGGTTTTCTGTAAAAAAGTCAAAATGCAAATATCTTATTATAAAAATTAAATATACATATTCTAACTATGAAATTGCTAGTATTTGGTGTTTATTGAGCCACTGGTGAAATTTCAAATTTTCTGAAAAAAATTTATTTTATTATTATTTTAAGCCGTCACTAATACATTTAATTAGGGAAAATTACAAATTGGAATGAGTTGAAACAATTTTTGTGCATCATAAAACATTAAATAAAATTTTATCATGTGGTTTTTGAAACGAAATCGTTTGCCAAAACGGTTTAGAAAATATCGAAGAAAAAGGCTTTTTTTTAGTGTAAATGGATGTTTGGGGTATTGTATTTGTCATTTTCCATCACCCCACACCCATACCCACACTCACACACCCCCATTTACTTCTTTCCTTGGTTGAATTCAGCAGCCCCCACCTTTTTCCCCACTTGAATTTCAAAGAAAAGAAATGAAAGAAAAGAAAAGAAAATGGATAAAAGAGTTGACCTTTTGTTGACTTGGACTTTTCCCTCACCATACCTCACACCACACCCACTCTCTCCTCTCCCCCACATGCATTTGGCCGGCCCTTCCAGCAGCAGCCCCCTCCCCCTTTTCTCCTCTCATTCCTCTTCAAAAATGCTTAAAAATTGCCTCAAAATCCATCAAATAAATCCCAAAATCCAAATCCAACTCCTACCCATTTCTCATTAGCCATTCTAGCATGGATCTAGGGATCAAAATGGCATCTTAGGAGGCTAGATCTTGAGCTTGATCTCATCATGGGAGGTATAATCTCATGCTTTTGTTAAAATTTGTTATCTAGTTGCTTTAATCTAAGTTAACTAAGTGCTTAATTAGGTTTTGATGAGTTTAATTGCATGATTAAAGATTTCAAGTTAGGGTTTTGTTGTGGAAATGGGTTATGATAAATTGTGCATGGTTTTGTGTTGTGGATTAACATCTTAAGTTTTATAGAAAGCTAATTTAGTTGTTAATTCCAAACCATTACTTATAAAATGCCCTAATTAAGTTATTTTGCTAACTAGAGTTTTGGAAAATTGTTAAATGCTTTAGATTAAAATATAATTATGGTTTCATGTCATTATTAATATTATAATGAGTGGTTTAATGACTTTGGATCATGCAAAACCAAGCTTAATTGTTAAATTGTGAATTTTGCTTTAAAAAGAGTTAAAATCGGTATTTTTGCAAACTAGTTTTTTTGAACATATATGGTTTGGTGAAATTAAATTATGGAAATGATTTATATGACTTATTTAAGATATTTGATAAGTATATTGGCCGCTACATTCATTTAAACGTCGAGTTTTGTACTAAAACGGGTAATTTTTGCTTGCTAGATTTTCGGAAAAATGGCTTCTAAAGTGAATTTGGGGTTTTTGTGAATTTTAACCTATTCTATATTTAAATTAGTATTCGTGAATGTGCAAATGAGTGTACTTGGGTTTTTCTCGATGGTCGGGCGTTTGCACGCCGACATCGAGGGTTTTTGGGTTGGTTTGTGAGAGCAACCATAGGTTTTGACCTATGTGGGATTCGTGCGTCGTTTTGGTCATGAGTCGGATTTTAATGCGATATGGTGCGTTTTGATATGTAGGTACCCCATGTGGACTTCGAGACGACAAGCAAGCACGTGGCGAAGTCGGCACCGACGAGCGAGGACCAGGTGAGTAGATTTATATCTACGGGGAGAAGTCGGGTGGATGGCGTATAGCACCTCCGCAGTCCGTGGTGGTGTATACGGATGCGTATACACACCAACATTTATTATATGTTATTTGGGATTAATAACGTTGTTAGGATGGATATTGGTGTATTGGATTACTTTAGTGTTGCGAACCCTAGGGTAGTGTTGCACTACACATACACAGATACATACTTGCATACATTCCTATTTATATGTGCTCATGGGATTCTTTATAGTTATGTGTTCACATGGGTATGGGACTATGTGTTCACATACGGATTTGAGGATGATATTGGGATTGAGCTGAGTCGATGAGATTTGTTTAGTGGTTGTGATATCAGTGATATGGCAGGATTCGTACTTGAGGTACGTCCTGGGGTTATAGCGGATCTTGGGGCGGCGATACGGGTGAATAGTGTTATAAATAAAATGGTCGACATGTGATCGTGATATAAGATATGATATGCTAGGATATTGATATTAGGCCGTATCGGGCGATGTATACCCCTTGATGATGATTGTGCTGACGATATCGGTTTGTACGAGATTGTCGATCAGTAGTCAGATCATGAGTATATTGAGGATATTAGTATTGTACTAGACATAGGTCAGTACCCTAGACTATGATCTTGGATAAAGAGGATACCTGAGGAATAGTGTGAGGAATATGATATTGACCCGTACCCAGATTTGGGGATGCCGTATGACGGATTTACGTACGAGCTATATTTTGATGATTGATCCGCACTCTTGACTTGGGATGTCTGATTATAGATATGGTATCGGATATGATATTATTGAGGCGGGATCACCGACTAATATATATACAGGTATGTATATGGATCGACTCAGATGTTAGGCGGTTTCCTTACCTGTAGTCCAGCTTGTTAGCTTAGCCCTTTTGTTTAGTTTAGTTGTTAGATTAGAGTCGGTTCTTACCTATTTCAAAAACTAACGAATCGTGGGTATTTTAAAAGACAGCCCAAGGGATCCTACCGATATTTCAAAAGACGTATCTTTTCATAAAAACACCGTAGCCCCTATTTTCAAAACCCCATGATTCGTGTTATTTCAAAAGGCACCATTTGTAGGACTTATATTAGATTAATGCAGATTAGTTATAGTTGCGTCTAGTTTTCAGCTCCCGCTCATTTTTGTGGTCCGCTTCGCATCGCATGCTTATTTTATGTTTCATACTCCATTATTGATATCATGCTGTTAGGACACCAGCACCATTACCGATATGCGTATGTACCACGTACACTTATTTGCCGGCTCACACACATCTTCATCGGTAATTTCCATGTCACGTACACCTTAGAAAATATTATTGCTTGACATAGCCTGTTAGCTAATAGTTAGACATGATATTAGTGTACTTTCCTTATATGTTAGTTTAGACATTGTAGTTATTACCTGCTAGTTCATGCATACTGTTATTCATTGTTATGCCGCATTCATGAATTCTCATGCATATATTCACTATTTTACGTGTTATTGAGGTTTTGGATTCGGATTTCCATGAGATTTTCTGGATTTGGAGGAAAACCGCAAAAACATAAATAAACCTTTTCTCTTTTTTAAAATAAAAAGTGCGGTTTTCCCATGATGTATGAGTCGTCCACCATGAGTTTGCTGATGGATTTCGAGACCCGATTCGAGGAGACGGATGAACCGTTTCGGGTACATGGTGAACCCGGTAAGGTACCCCGGGGCAAGAAGCGCGTGATGATGACGATGTGAGCCTGGCAGGGGAGCACTACCTACCGGTGATTTTACCCGACGCGTCGGATATCCGGAAGATACCATCGTGGTCTTGAGATGGATGGTAGGGGCCGGTCTGGACTGACGGCGCCCTAGATATTGTGATTGAGACATTGAGATTTCGAGATATTGGGGTACAGAGACTGTGATACAGATATATTGAGATATTGGGATTACGTTTTGTGCCGATGCTAGGCACTGTTTTATGCTGATTTCATTATGATATCTCATTTTAAAAATACAAAGGAAATCTCACTAAATTATGAAAACAGTTCTTCATTTACATGTATTCTGTTTTCATGCATTCATACCTCATTTATATGATATATTGCTACCTGAGACACTGACACGGGCACATGAGATTACACTCGGGTTAGATGTTTACCCTAGCCTTGTTATAGGTTGCATGTTATATATATAATTGAGGATATATTATGATCATTGACCTAGGTTGCGTTATTTATGCGATTTCTTTTCGTGGATGTTTTTCTATTCACGAGTTGGCAACTCACCCCCGTTGTGCCCCAGTTTCTTGCAGGTTTGCCGTACAGGTTTCATTACGGCTTGCGGGCATAGTTTCCTTCGGGTGATTTGCTAGTAGGTGGGTTTACTTGTATCGTAACCCCCATTATATATCTTGTATATTATTATTCTGTTGTATCTAGAAGTTCCATCAACCAAACATGTATTTATTTTGAGTTAGAGACCAGTGATGTTTTTCTTTCGACCTTAGAGTCGCGTGTTATTTTTCTGTAGATTTCTTGTGCTTTTGAGTTCCTTTTGAGTTTAGATCCTCGCCGTTGGCGTTGTATATTATTTTGCTTGTGTGGTTGTGATCGTCGATTGACAAAGAGCTAGCTCCCGCTTGGGGATGCCTTTTTATTGATTTCGTATACTATTCATGTTGTATCCCGTTTGGGGGCCAGTATTTAAAAAGGAGACTCTGCCGAAATTTTCAGTAAATTTTTGATGTTCTTAAAAACCGCATAATTCGGCTTATGCTATTAAAACTACTTGTTTTAAGTTGGTTTTCCTTCACTCTACTACTTTTCTTGGTTTGGATTTCTGGGTTTTCGGCTTACTTAGATTACGTACGCCTCGAGACATTCGTTGTTTAAGTGCTGGTCATGTTCCGTACTTTCGGGACGTGACAAGACCCTAGACCCTGACCCTGACCCTGGACCCTGGACCCTGGACCCTGACCCTGGACCCTGACCCTAACCCTAACCCTAACCCGAACCCGAACCCCACCCACCCCACCCCACCCCACCCCACCCTAACCCTAACCCTAACCCGAACCCTAACCCTAACCCTAACCCTAACCCAACCCGAACCCCAACCCTAACCCCAACCCTAACCCTAACCAGAACCCGAACCCGATCCCGAACCCGAACCCTAACCCAAACCCTAACCCTAACCCGAACCCCAACCCCAACCCCAACCCCAACCCGAACCCGAACCCCGACCCCAACCCCAACCTTAACCCTAACCCTGTTGGAGATAGTGCCCTCAGAGTCAATTAATGGATCACAGGCACGTGATTGCAATGATTGAGGGAGGACCTATCCCGATAGGACAGTCTTACTCGAGATGATAGTATGCTATCTGGTTTACCTTTATCATCGTGTACTGCTTTAGGTAACCTGACAGGTCACTATTACACGTTGATAGAGCCCATAGGATTCTTGCTTGACCACCAGCAGTATGAGGGCGATCATATAAGTGGGAGCTGGGGGTCTATAAGCATATCCTTAAATGGTCCCTAGTCGTAGGAGTTTCGAGACAGGGCATCGATACTCCAGAGTAGACTAGTGTATACAGTCGAGACCCCGACGAGGGGCGGTGGCCGGTCTCACAAGCCATTGGTGTCAGTTGGATCACCTAAGATGTATACAGGTGCTCATTGGCTTATGAGTACACCGGACAGGACTCGCCGGGAACATGCTAGTTGGTCTTATACCTGACGTTAGATAGCAGTTCCCTGGTGACATGTGTACAGGTTAGTTCATCGACCTGGGGATCGTCATTTGTCTCGTGTGAGTTCCCACTGTACTTTGATTACTACCCTACCACGCTCAAAGGAGACGTGCAAACAGGTTTTAGTTGGGTACAGTCCCGAGCCACATGGAGGCAGTGAGCGGATCTTCAGGGGTTCGTCTCTCCCGGTATTGGAGGTGAGGTCGTGCTGTGTCTAGGAGAGACATTACACGAAGTCCTTGGCCAAGGCAGGAGATTTACTGGTAGATATTCCAGTAGTATCTCAGGGTGTTCTGGGCTACACTCCGACACTACTTGTATCGCTTTTGGGGGTCTGACTTTTACCAACCCCCTAGGCCTGCCATGCGATGCTCATAGACGAACGGACCGGACTGTACGGATATTGTCACTGACAGGCTCAGTAGGGTGTCAGGCTGAGTTCGCTCACAGACGTCCCTTTTGGTCAATACCTGGTAGCCCGTTACGTATTGGCTTATACCTCTGACGTGCTAGTGGTTAAATCCACAACCAAGGTGTTGACGAGTCTTTAGAGTCCCCCACATTCAGTTACTCAAGCTTTCGGGTGAAAAGCTGTAGACACCGTATGGAGATATGGCAAGGTCCGATCAGATACGTGCGGTATTGCACGGATCGGGATCAGGCGGTTAGTACTAGAGGCCGTATGGATATATGGCAGAGTTCGATCAGATACGTGCGGTATTGCACGGATCAGGATCGGACGGATATACTAGCCGGCTTTGGTTTAAGCCGGATCCTAGTATAGTACAGTGTAGACTTTGTCTCATTGCATTTGTATTTCAGTCGGAATACAAATGCGGGTGTGTATGCACAGTATCGGGGTTTTCCTGTAATTTATTACGGGACCAGTTTTCTGAAGTTGCCAGTTTACTTTCCGTTTCGGCCGATTTCCTTTGTATCGTTAATTGGCCGAAGATTGGTGGAGGAGGGCTTATTTGCATTTATGCAAATAAGCTTTTGTGGAGGGGGTCTTTGCATATTCTTGAATCATGATAATTCCTCCACCATTTGACTTCTTCTTCTCATCATGGCTTGACTTTTGAGTCATCATGGTTGTTGATGATTAGCTTGTTGGAGTGTTGGATTTGGTGCTATCATGGTTATTGATGATTAGTTGATGGAGTGTTGTTTTGCTAGTGATGATGATTCTTGCATGATGACCATTCCTCTCACTTGCATTATTCTTGTGGCTATCCTTTTCACTCACCCACTTACTCTCATTCTCTCCACCACCATATGCATGGCCGGCCACATTGGGGAGGGGTTGTCCCAAATTCTTGGGGTGGGATTTTTGTTCTTCTAGCTTTGTAAAATCCCACATGTTCCATCTCCACAAGCTCATATCATTTCCTCCACCAATAAGGCAATTCCATAAACCCTAAAATGAGACATGAGCACTACACATTTTACAGCAAATCTTGGGCACGTCGACTTGCCAGCTTCGTGCCCGAGTTGCCTCGGTATTGAGGTGGGAGCCCGTAAAAGATGCAGACGATGTGGTGCCCTTCCGGCAAGGAGGCGACGACCGGAGTTTCCGCGAGAGATCGGGACGACGACGAGAAGACCGGAGGACTCGGATCAGTCGGTATATCTCTATGCCACATCTTGTAGTTAGCTAGGACTAGTTAATGGTTCGATCCGAGTTTTAGTGCGCGGTGGTGCCGGTTTGCTAGTTTGCAAAATTAAAGTTTTTCGCTTCCGCATTTTTGGCGTCGGATTGACGGCCGGGGCGCCGCCGTGCACTTACAGTGGTATCAGAGACTCGCCATTAACATAGTCTAGCTTTGTTTAATGTGTTTACATTTCCGATCGACCAAAATTCCAAAATCTGCGTTTTTCACATGCATTAGTTTTCTGTTGAAATTTTCTGGAGTCGAAAATTTTTTCAGGTTGTAGAAAAGTGATGTACTGGAAATTCTAAGTACACTGTAGAAATTCGATACAGTGACTCCACAATGGGAGCGCGGAACCGCGGCCAAACCCCCCTTTAGGCCGCGGTTCCGCCGCACTATGTTGAGATCACTGCATCAAATTTCAGCAGTTGCTCTCTGGGTTAAAATTTGGATTTAATATTAATTTTGGGCCCAGAATTTCTTGATGTGCTACAGTAGTACTTGGGGCCCACTTGTTAAAATTTGATCGATCGGATATTTTAAACACATTGGTTCACAGTATTTACATTATATCTGCGACCGTGAATCTCACTTGATCGGTAAATCCTGTCTAACTGCTATAGCCCGGTTAGACGGATTTGCGAACGTGACCTTCACGTTGATGTTCTGTGTATTGCTGTGATGTTGCGGATCGGTCGTGGGGGATAGCCTGGATGCAATGCTAGTACAGTTTTTGTTGTATTATGTACATTTGATTTTGCGGGGCGAGCGTCCGACATGTGGACTGCCGTCACTGCCTGTTTGTATTATTATTTTGGGGCACGACCAGGTTGCGGTCGATGTACCCGTTGGATGTATATTTTATTTTCTGTACTAGGATTGCCCCGCGGAGGAGTGCACGGATAGCCGGGTTCTAGAGGGAAGCAAGCCCCCATCTCATGGCATTGAGACGGAGGGGGCTTCACTCTAGAATTGGCTGGCTATTCGCCGCACTCGTAGGGGGTACAGGTTGACCTAGGAGGGGTGCCCAAGTTACCGGATTCCGTGAAGTGCTGGGTGGTCCATTCACGTTGCTGAAAGGGGCTGCCTCGCTTCAGGTTTTGGCGGGTAACTTGCCGCGCCCGTAGGGGTCTAGGATTTCATTGCACAGGCTATCCATACGACCAGGGGAACGTCGGGTTTCAGTAGTGGCTCTGTGAAACCCGGGGATCCCAGATATCTGTATTGTTCTGTGATGCTGTACATTTCTGTGATGTTGCATTTTATCACGCCTTGAGCGAAATATAATATATTGGTATATATATTAGTAGATGTTGTATATGTTTTGCATCCGCGCTAGTCCAGTCCCCGCTCTGTCGTTAGTTAGCTAACCTAACGGGTAATGACGGGACCCAGTGGCGAATGCGGATGGCATATACGTACATCAGTATATTTTCGTTCTTTGTGGTGTGATCAATTAATGGGACTGCGTTGATTCGGATCAATGCAAGTTAAAACAAACCTAATCTTATGTTGTTGGAACACTTTTCAAAAAGCTGTTATTGCAAGGACATTCTCTTTTGTTTAGCATCGTGGTATTCAGTTGGAATATCCTGCTCCTCAGTCGACGAGGCAAGGGCCGAGATCCCTTCACCGGGAGTGACCCCTTGGACAAAAATTTTGCGTCAGGGCATTAACTTCACTATAGCCGATTACTTTTGCTTTGCACCGTGGTATTCAGTTGGAATATCCTGCACCTCATTCTACGGGGAAAGAGCCGAGATCCCTTCACCGGGAGTGACCTCTTTAGCAATGGTTTTCGTCACTATATTTTCTAAAAAGCTATCAGTTCCTTCAACGATATCAAGTTCTTTACGTTAAAGGTTTTCGCCAGAAACCATTCGTAGCCCTCGATCATTTCAGTTAAATATTCGGTAGTATTCAAGCTATGTATTTTGACCTCACGCCAAGGCATAGTGTTTGGTAGCTGCCGGGTATTTATCTGTTGCATAGATAGATGCGTTGGTTTGGGACAGTCGTACTACTATTTTGGCCTACGTCAAGGGTATGTACGGGTGGGTTCAAATTAACCTGGACAATGATGGGTAGAACTTGACATGTGACTTATGATATTTTGACCTCACGCCAAGGTCATAAGAGCATGGGGCAAAAATCGCATCGGGAGTTTCAAAAGAACTGAAACTTGCCAGATATGCGC
This sequence comes from Agapanthus africanus, assembly GCA_030015575.1. Lineage (NCBI taxonomy): Eukaryota > Viridiplantae > Streptophyta > Magnoliopsida > Asparagales > Amaryllidaceae > Agapanthus > Agapanthus africanus. Next base: position 408,311,544 of record JASDDO010000006.1, on the reverse strand, counting down.
ATACCTTCTGGAGTGTGACACCGTGAGCAGATTCCGTCACATTATCATGCGATCATAGTTGGATCCCGATTCCCACTGATGAGTTAGTTTACTCCTCGGGTGATCCCGACTAATTCTTCTTTCAGGTTTGGAGAAGAATTTGAGGTACAGTGGGAGGTTTCCAGATTAGATAAAATGGTAACCATTCTGATCTAGGTTAGAGTGCACGCTGAGTGTTTCTTTTCTCTCTCTGGCAGCGACCATTGACCCGACCCTAAGACTATGACTCAGTGACCAAGTTGACCGAACCTTCTTAACACTGGCTTTTGGATTGTCAGAGTTGCAAACCTCATTGCCACTCCTACTTTTACCCTTTTCTCCAGGACACCCCGTATTATTACGAACGTCCACTTCCATTGGACAAAACCATCGTATGGTTATATACGAACTCGAAGGAATTTATTCGAGGATGGTTTCCGGTTCTGGAGAAAACGGATAGGATTATTCAGATGTCTTTTCCTTTTACCTTCTCTCAAGTTGTGAGTACTCCTTGGCTTAGGAGATAGTACACCTATTACGCAAATTGGATAGTCTTCTTCCAAACCTTAGGCTGGTGCCGAACAGTGGGGAATGAAGAAAACCAATTAGCCTAACGATGGTGTACAGAAGGTATTATGTAAAGACAAAGAAAGGGATTAGTAAGAGGGCAAAGTGAATTGTGACTGCTATTCGCGACCAAACCAAGTATTTCATTACCACTCCCATATCACCTTTGTATTTCTCCAGGACACTCCGTATCACTACGAAGATCCACAAATATTTGGATACTCCATCGTATGATTATATACGAACTCGAAAGGAACTTGTTCCAGTTCGGGGATGGATTCTGGTCCAGGAGAAATAGGAATAAGGTTTATTCGGTTGTCTTTTATCTTCACCTTCTCTCGCATTGCGAGTGCTCCTAGGACTAGGACAGTACACCCATTATGCTTATTGGATAGTCTTCTACCTAACCATAGGCTGGTGCCGAACGGTAGGGAAGGAAGAAAACCATTAATAAAAAGGGATTTGGAGAGGTGGTAAAGAAATACACGGTTACAGTTGTGAATCTGGAAAATGGAAGAGGCATTACTAGGAATACCCAGATGCCCCATCAAAACATTTCAATGTTTCAGTTTCACTGTGTACTGTTAAAAGAAAACTGATTTCCCAATTAACACTTGCTCAAGGGTATGTATTTACCAGGTATGATTCTCACATCTGTATGGTTTTACAGATGATGAGTGGGAGTAAGTTATTGGGAATTGGGTGATCATCCTCATTATATCGGGATTCGTTGTAATCGGTGATATTTGAGGAGATCACCTGGGCTGTTTGCCGGTCGGCAAATATTCGGTTTTGAATATCCACTGTTATGCACCAATTTCAAATTGATATATCTGTACGTCTATTTTCATAGAGTGAGATATACCTTTCTGAAATTATGTCTACGACATTTACCTATATCAGTGGATGGTTGGGTAAGGAGCATTAAACAGCGGTGTAATTCTTCTTAACCATAAGTACAGTTTTCAACCTACGACACACAGTGAAAGAGTTATCAGACTCAAGGGACTTATACAGAGTATTGTATGTTGTCCAGTGTCCATTAGGACAGAGGGGTTGGTTCTCGTACTATATTCGGTTTACTTATGACTTCTTTAGTTTTTAGACAAGTGTTTCGCGGAAACACAGGGTCCGAATTTTGAGAAGTTATAGGTATATGGATAAAGTAAAGAACCAGGTGTTGCAAGTATCGGGATTCTTCAAAGTGATCGAAGATGTAGATACTTGTGTATGGTATTCAGTTGATAGTAGTGATTAAGAGAACTTGCTTCTCTTTCAGGTTACTCATAATTAGAAGCATTCCTAAGTTGAGTAACGCTGATCAGCCTCCTTCCATTTAGTTGACATGCACTTGAGACAGCTGCATGATTTGAATCTGGTTCAATTAAATCAGTGCCTCTGGTTCTATATTGGATATAGAACAGTTAGTATCTTAACGATGTTAAGGTACGGGGAGTTGCCCGGATTATGCTTAAAACCAGACTCTGGATAACTCAAGGCACGTTTCTGTAATGGCTGTTTGTGGGTTGACCCAGGCTATGACGAGGGTTGACTTTCTACCATAAGAAAGATCAATAGTGATATTGTTCTTGACTCACCACAGTTTTAAATTAAAAATGGATTTTTTCAGAAAACAGTAGTGGGAGTATGGTAGAACTGGAAGTGATTCCAGAACCACAAACGATTACTGAAGATTTGATAGGAACCTAAAGATTCAATCTGGTTTGACATTCCATTGGCCACTCCGCAGATACGGTAGGTAACCTCATGCACCCGAGAGGTACTCCGGTAGCCTCAAGGACGGTGACAGGGAGGTTCTTGTTTACCCACACTTGCCATTGCTGTTGTTCCAGACCGTGAGACCCGGCAGGAGGATGAGTATAGCGTCGTTCTAAACTAGCTTTAGAAGTGTACGTCTATATGACTCTGCCAGAGGGTTGTCGTGGTCAGTGGGAGCAGCGGAAGCATTGGTGGACAAGTGGCTTATGTCTATTTATAGACTAAAGCAGATGTAGCGGAGATAGATCATCTATTTCTCATATGACAGTCATAGGTTTGACTTCATCAGAATAGAGGATGGATCTGTTGAGAAGGTAGTAGGGTGTGATATCCTGGTATTTGGATGACATACACAGAGTAGGAAAAGAAACTCCTATACTACAATCGGTTATACTTTGGTCGTCACACATTGGTTTCTCCACATGGGACTTGGACATTATATCAGACATACTGGTTACTAGATCTATAGTTTTAGATCTAGATTTGGGGGGTTTCCCAATCTGGGTACTTAGACAGCTTTCTAAGAGTATATAGAATGGACGACTCCTGGCACGGTAGTGTACCTGCAGGTAATGGAGTCACCCTCTCTAAAGGTGTCTTATAGACTAAAGGGGAGAGGGATGTGCATGATTGGCAGATCACTTGCTTAGGCAATTGAGTCAATCATGAGATGTCAAGTACCACACCAGATGTTGTTCTTGCACTAGATGCAATAAGTTGATATTGATCCAATCCTGGAGAAACAGTCGGAAGCAGTTTTAGAACATAAGTGGATGTTCTAAGGATATGATAACGACAGCCTCATTCGGGAGACAGTTATCATTCCAGGCTTCCAAGGTGACCTGGACGACAAGGAGGTTGTCAGAGTTATAGTTTTTCCCTCTGATGAGGGGAAGTATTTTGGACAGGTGATCCAGGCAGATACTGAGGGAGGTATTGTCACGACCCGAAAGTACGGAACATGACCGGCACTTAAACTACGAACGTCTCGAGACGTACGTAATCTAAGTAAACTGAAAACCCAGAAATCCAAACCAAAGAAAAGTAGTAGACTGCAGGAAAAACCAACTTAAAGCAACTAATTTCAATAGCATAAGACGAATTATGCGGTTTTTAAAACATCAAAAATTTACTGAAAATTTCGGCAGAGTCTCCTTTGTAAATACTGGCCCCCAAACGGGATACAACATGAATAGTATACGAAATCAAGAAAAAGGGCATCCCCAAGCGGGAGCTAGCTCTTCGTCAATCGACGGTCACAACCACATAAACAATATAATATACAACGCCAACGGCGAGGATCAAAACTCAAAAGGAAACTCAAAACCACCAGAAATATAACGAGCGACTCTAAGGTCGAAAGAATAACCAACACTGGTCTCTATCTCAATAAATACATGTTTGGTTGATGGAATTTACTAGATACAACGGAATAATATTATACAAGGTAATATGATGGGTACGATACAAGAAAAACCCACCTACTAGCAAGTCACCCGAATGAAACTGAGCCCGCAAAGCCGTAATGAAACCTGTACGGCAACCTGCAAGAAACTGGGGCACAACGGGGGTGAGTTGCCAACTCGTGAATAGAAAAATATCTACGCACAGAAATCGCATAAATAACGCAATCCTAGGTCAATGATCATAATATATCCTCAAAAATGTATATAACACGTAGCCTATAACAAGGCTAGGGTAAATATCTAACCCGAGTGTAATCTCATGTGCCCGTGTCAGTGCCTCAGGTAGCAATATATCATATGGATGATGTATGAATGCATAAAACAGAATGCATGTACTGAATAAAACTGGTTTCATAAATCAGTGAGATTTCTGTATTTTAAAAGAAATGAGGTACCATATATGAAATCAGCATAAAACAGTGCCCAGCATCGACACAAAACAAGTGTCCAAATAACTCGATATCTCTGTGTCACAATCTATGTACCTCAAGTCTCAATATCTACGGCGCCGTCAGTCCAGACCGGCCCCTACCATCCATCTCAAGACCACGACGGTATTCTCCGGATATCCGACGCGTCGGGTAATATCACCGGTAGGTAGTGCTCCCCTGCCAGGCTCACATCGTCATCATCACGCGCTTCTTGCCCCGGGGTACCTTACCGGGTCCACCATGTACCCGAAACGGTTCATCCGTCTCCTCGAATCGGGTCTCGAAATCCATCAGCAAACTCATGGTGGACGACTCATACATCATGGGAAAACCGCACTTTTTATTTTAAAAGAGGAAAAAGGTTTATTTATGTTTTTGCGGTTTTCTTCCAAATCGAGAAAATCTCATGGAAAATCCGAATCCAAAACCTCAATAACACGTAAAATGGTGAATATATGCATGAAAATCCATGAATGCGGCATAACAATGAATAACAGTATGCATGAAGTAGCAGGTAATAACTACAATGTCTAAACTAACATATAAGGCAAGTACACTAATATCATGTCTAACTATTAGCTAACAGGCTATGTCAAGCAATAATATTTTCTAAGGTGTACGTGACATGGCAATTACCGATGAAGATGTGTGTGAGCCGGCAAATAAGTGTACGTGGTACATACGCATCATCGGTAATGGTGCTGGTGTCCTAACAGCATGATATCAATAATGGAGTATGAAACATAAAATAAGCATGCGATGCGAAGCGGACCACAAAAGAAGAGCGGGAGCTGAAAACTAGACGCAACTATAACTAATCTGCATTAATCTAATATAAGTCCTACAAATGGTGCCTTTTGAAATAACACGAATCATGGGGTTTTGAAAATAGGGGCTACGGGGTTTTTATGAAAAGATAAGTCTTTTGAAATATCCGTAGGATCCCTTGGGCTGTCTTTTAAAATACCCACGATTTGTTAGTTTTTGAAATAGGTAGGAGTCTAGTCTAATCTAATCTAACAACTACACTAAACTATACGGCTGAACTAACAAGCTGAACTACAGGTAAGGAAACCGCCTATCATCTGAGTCGATACATATACATACCTGTATATGTATAGTCGGTGATCCCGCCTCAATAATATCATATCCGATACCATATCTATAATTAGGCATCCCAAGTCAAGAGTGCGGATCAATCATCAATATAGCTCGTACGTAAATCCGTCGTACGGCATCCCAATCTGGGTACGGGTCAATATCATATTCATCATACTATTCACCTGGTATCCTCTTTATCAAATATCATGATCGGGGTACTGATCTACGTCTAGTACCATACTGATACCGCCTACGTATGCATGGACGTGTGTGAAACACTACGTCAAGGACCCGCTACAACGTCATGTCGTATCTCAAATACGAACCCTGCTATATCACCGATCTCACGGCCTCAAATCAAATCTCATCGACTCAGCTCAATCCCAAGTATCATCCTCAAATCCGTATGTGAACACATAGTCCCATACCAATGTGAACCCATAACTATAAAGAATCCCATGAGCACATATCAATAGGAATGTATGCAAGTATGTATGTGTGTATGTGTAGTGCAACACTACCCGAGGGTTCGCAACACTAAAGTAATCCAACACACCAATATCCATCCTAAGCATCGTTATTAATCCCAAATAACATATAATAAATTGTTGGTGTGTATACGCATCCGTATACACCACCACGGACTGCGGGGGGTGCTATACGCCATCCACCCGACTTCTCCCCGTAGATATAAATCTACTCACCTGGTCCTCGCTAGCCGGGTGCCGACGTCGCCACGCGCTTGCTTGTCGTCTCGAAGTCCACATGGGGGGGTACCTACATATCATAACGCACCATATCGCATTAAAACTAAATTCGAAATCGAAACGGCATACGAAAATCAAATCGGCACGCGTATCACGCATAGGTCCAAACCTATCGCCTACGCATGCAAGAATAGTCAAACCAACCCTCGATGGTCGATGTACAAATGTCAAACCATCGAGAAAAATCCAATCACACTCATTTGCACATTCACGAACACTAATTTTAATATAAACTAGGTTAAAACTCACAAAAAACCCCAATTTTACTTAAAAAGTCATTTTTCCGAAAATCTAGCAAGCACAATTCGCCGTTTTTGTACAAAACAGGATGTTTTAAATGAATGTAGCGGCCAATATATTTATTAAATATCTTAAATAAGTCATATAAACAATTCCCGGAATTTAATCTCATTAAATTCCAAAAACCCTAATATTCTAGTTTACAAAATACCTTAAAATTTAACAATTTCAAAAGCAAAAATGCACAAACTACAATCTAGCTTAGATTTGCATGATCTAAAGCATTAAACCACACTTAATAAAGTTAATGAAGTCATGAAAAACCTAAACACATTTTTAATCCCAAGTATTTAACCAATTTCAAAAACCTAGTAAGCAAAATTAGCAAATTAACACAAATTTTTAAACTAACCAATAGCACAAGCTACTAATCTTGTATTAACATGACAAAATGCCTAAATATAACACACAACCATACACCAATTTTATAAAACCCTAACTTGCATTCAAATTCATAACTTGAATTCCAAAACTTGCAACTTAAGCCTAATTAACACTTAAGTAGTTTAGCTTTAAGAAATTAGTAACAAATTAAGCAAAAAATCTTTTAGAATTATACCCAAAAACATTTGAAGATCCACAAGCATCTATGGCCTCCCAAAATGCCCTCTTTTTCACAAAGATCCATGCTATACGGGCTAAGCTAAAATGGGTAGGAGTCGGATTTGGGTTTTGGGATTTTTTTTTGATGGATTTGAGGGCAATTTTTGATGAAGTTTGAAGAGAAAAGAGAAGAGAATTGGGGGGGGGGGGGGCTGCTGCTGCTGTAGGAAGGGGGGCTGCTGGAATGGGAGTGGGAGAGGAGAGAGAGGGAGGTAGAGAAAGTGGGGGAAGAAGTCAAAGTCAATTCAAGGTCAAAAGGTCCACTCTCATTTTCTCCATTTTCTTTTCTTTTCTTTCATTTCTTTCCTTTGAAATTCAAGTGGGGAAAGTAAATGGGGGCTGATGAATTCTTCAAGGGGAGAAGTAAAATGGGAGTGTGTGGATGTGGGTACGGGGTGTGGGGTGATGAAAAATGATAAATATAATACCCCAAACATCCATTTACGCTAAAAAAAAGCCTTTTTTCTTCAATAATTTCTAAACCGTTTTGGCAAATGATTTCGTTCCAAAAACCACATGATAAAATTTTATTTAATGTTTTATGATGCACCAAAATTTGTTTCAACTCATTCCAATTTGTAATTTTCCCTAATTAAATGTATTAGTGACGGCTTAAATAATAATAAAATAATATTTTTTTCAGAAAATTTGAAATTTCACCAGCGGCTCAATAAACACCAAATAATAGCAATTACATAGCTAGAATATGTATATTTAATTTTTGTAATAAGATATTTGTATTTTGACTTTTTACAGAAAACCCCCTTATTTTACCGATTTTTTTGAAATTTCACCGAAACGATTTTCAAAACGTTACAATCTTCCCCCCCTTAAAGAAATTTGGTCCCCGAATTTAAATTCAAACTCCCCCAAATACTAAAACATCTAAGAAAAACTATCAAGTCGTCGGGGCTCCGAAATTGTAACAACATAAAACAATTCGTTAGCGCAGCGCATGCGCTTGAGAAAATGAGTATATAACTCAAATCAAAACTCCGTCAAGCATCCCGCAATCATCGGAGTCATGGAGAAGACATCAATGCCAAATCTAAATCAAACCAATATGATATAACTCGAAACTATAGATGTAAACATCGAATCTATATCTGTAAGTATTTGAAGGAAATGCATGCCAAATCTCTTTAAGTCGCTGTGCAACGCGTATAACACTGCACAGTGGCGGACGTCTATCATAAGAAAATAACTATATACATATATACCTTTGTTTGAAATGTACGTTCCGCCGTTTTTGGAAACAATTTAGAAGGGTCTCCTTGTTTTAAACATTTCGTGTCATATCAGACACGTAGGTAAATACTGAGGCTATAGCTCGCTTTTTGGAAATCCCTTCAATAACTATCAATGCATGCAAAATATATTCAGGTACTGTCCCTCTGACTAGTCCTGCTCAGTACGAAAATATATAGCAATATCATAAAAACGTACTGCTCTATACGAAATCAATCCCAAAATATGCACATGAATGCTACGTGCGTCTGGTGCGCACGGAAATCAAAATCCATGAATGTGCCATACATGCGCACAGAAACAACATCTAAGTGTATCGGGTGTGCACGAAACATCTGTCGTAGGCAACATGCGTGCCTGACAGCAAAATCAGGTGCATCTATCGTGCACGAAATCATGAAATCCAATATCAAGCGGCCGAACGTGCGCAAAATCAATCAGGCGCACAAAACAAATATCGGGTATCACAATCGAAATCGAAAGTCCAGTGCATCTAGGTGCACAAAAGGCGTATCACTGCACTGCAAGCATATATAAAACTATACCGAGTGCAGGAACGAAATCGTATGCATGCATACGCACAAAACCAACTCAACTGTTTAAAATCGTAAAATCACAAACATGTGAAACTGAAGCACGGAAAACGATATCAAGTGCAACACTGTGCAAAGATCGTAAATCATCAATCATCAAAATCAAATCATACGAATAAATCACCCAAAACATCATAATCAACAATGGCGGAATAGTACTGCTCAAGCGCATCCTCTAAGAATCTCAGCCAACTGTCGTGGTCACTAATGGGACGTCTCGTCGATGATCATGAACCCCTGGCCTGCTGGTGTGCGTAACCATGACCACTCCTGGGTCAAGGTCTTCACTGTGAATTACCAATCTTTCGGTTCCATCGGCTCATCGGCCCCTGTCAGGTGTGCTAACGGGGACGATTCCGTTCTGGCACTTCTCTGGTCATCTCTTGGTCAATCATCGCGACCACTCGTAAGACAGCATATTACTGGCGTCGGCCTCTGGCTCTATGAATGTACGTGACACATCTGATCCTGGGTGCAAGTATCATTGCAGCAGTGTCCTGGAAGGAATCCTGCTCACGGTCTCTTCCATATCTCGTCTCTGCCAACTGTCCGGAAGTCGTTGTCCTTTCCTATATCTGCATCTTGCTCTCGAACGACTGCATACACATCGCGACTCCTTCTGGAAGGTAAGTCCAAGTACCATGCCTCGGCATGCGCATCGCATCTCTGATGTCGGCTGGAATGTCATCTCATCTAGATCTGGTACGAACCTCTTACTCCACTTTTCTCTAATGTCGTCTGCTTTGGACTCGTCTCGTCGTGGCTGCATGGACTGAGCTCCAACGGCTATCCTCATATCTGGAGTCTCCCAAGAAATGCATCTCACCACCTAGCATCCGAATTAAGTCGAGCCATCCGATCGAGTCGTCAAAACCTCATAATCCCCCAAGAGCTCAACATCTTGAGTACAGTTTAATAGTATCGAGTACATACCACAGCATCGGTGGTCCAGCCGTAGAAGGGCAAACCCAAGCCTCACTAATGGCGCCGTAGAACTGCCGCAAACCCGAAGGTTTCAAAGGCTTTCACACGGTCATTAAGTCGAGTTAGGGTTTTCATTCTTCTCTAGAGGGACCATAGAATTGCCTGCATGTCTTTCCGACTACTTTAAACTTGGAATAATAGGTTTCTGACATTCGATCGTCTCTGTCGACTCCCAACGTCTCCGCGTGAAGTCGTCTCTAGCTGGAATCAATCTATCTGATGACCTCGCATCGGGGTAGGCGAACGATCCACATGTCCTAGTCATTCATCCTCGATGACTAGCGACCTTCTATCATCTCTTAGTACAACTCGTTCCGCACTAACGCCAGCATCTGGGGCAATATCTCGTCGTTTGCAGCAATAACTGGCTCGCTCGTCTGCACGCTGAACAGTGCCTCAACCATCATGAATAAGCAACACACCAACGGTCATCAAAATCTGGCTGGCCTCTGCCAGTGGCCCAATCCTCTGATACTGATCGGCACGTCCGAGAAATCTCATAAAGGAGATCTGCCAAACGCTCGTGGTGCGAAAACACAATCAAAAAGACACCTCTCCAACAATCGGGTGTCGCCGGAAATTCGCCCTGGTCAGTCCTCGTCCGTGACGAGCTCGTGCTGACCGCAACTCTAGCCGTAGCTCTCCCTTCCCGTAATCGTGGCAGCAAAACCAAACTGGTAACGATGAGGTTAGATCAGGAAGTAATATAATACTGAATAAGGAAATGTACATCCTAAGGCTTCTTAAGTGGAGTGGCGTGTCGTAAATATGCCGCGGAACATATCAACGGTACTTCACTCTACTTTAGTCACCTATTCCATCAACCAAGGGTCATCCTACGCTCCGAAGGTTAAAACCTAACGCTCTGATACCAACTTTGTCACGACCCGAAAGTACGGAACATGACCGGCACTTAAACTACGAACGTCTCGAGACGTACGTAATCTAAGTAAACCGAAAACCCAGAAATCCAAACCAAGAAAAGTAGTAGAGTGCAGGAAAAACCAACTTAAAGCAACTAATTTCAATAGCATAAGCCGAATTATGCGGTTTTTAAAACATCAAAAATTTACTGAAAATTTCGGCAGAGTCTACTTTGTAAATACTGGCCCCCAAACGGGATACAACATGAATAGTATACGAAATCAAGAAAAAGGGCATCCCCAAGAGGGAGCTAGCTCTTCGTCAATCGACGGTCACAACCACACAAACAATATAATATACAACGCCAACGGCGAGAATCAAAACTCAAAAGGAAACTCAAAACCACCAGAAATATAACGAGCGACTCTAAGGTCGAAAGAATAACCAACACTGGTCTCTATCTCAATAAATACATGTTTGGTTGATGGAATTTACTAGATACAACGGAATAATATTATACAAGGTAATATGATGGATACGATACAAGAAAAACCCACCTACTAGCAAGTCACCCGAATGAAACTGAGCCCGCAAAGCCGTAATGAAACCTGTACGGCAACCTGCAAGAAACTGGGGCACAACGGGGGTGAGTTGCCAACTCGTGAATAGAAAAATATCTACGCACAGAAATCGCATAAATAACGCAATCCTAGGTCAATGATCATAATATATCCTCAAAAATGTATATAACACGTAGCCTATAACAAGGCTAGGGTAAATATCTAACCCGAGTGTAATCTCATGTGCCCGTGTCAGTGCCTCAGGTAGCAATATATCATATGGATGATGTATGAATGCATAAAACAGAATGCATGTACTGAATAAAACTGGTTTCATAAATCAGTGAGATTTCTGTATTTTAAAAGAAATGAGGTACCATATATGAAATCAGCATAAAACAGTGCCCAGCATCGACACAAAACAAGTGTCCAAATACCTCGATATCTCTGTGTCACAATCTATGTACCTCAAGTCTCAATATCTAGGGCGCCGTCAGTCCAGACCGGCCCCTACCATCCATCTCAAGACCACGACTGTATCCTACGGATATCCGACGCGTCGGGTAATATCACCGGTAGGTAGTGCACCCCTGCCAGGCTTACATCGTCATCATCACGCGCTTCTTGTCCCGGGGTACCTTACCGGGTCCACCATGTACCCGAAACGGTTCATCCGTCTCCTCGAATCGGGTCTCGAAATCCATCAGCAAACTCATGGTGGACGACTCATACATCATGGGAAAACCGCACTTTTTATTTTAAAAGAGGAAAAAGGTTTATTTATGTTTTTTGCGGTTTTCCTCCAAATCCAGAAAATCTCATGGAAATCCGAATCCAAAACCTCAATAACACGTAAAATGGTGAATATATGCATGAAAATCCATGAATGCGGCATAACAATGAATAACAGTATGCATGAAGTAGCAGGTAATAACTACAATGTCTAAACTAACATATAAGGCAAGTACACTAATATCATGTCTAACTATTAGCTAACAGGCTATGTCAAGCAATAATATTTTCTAAGGTGTACGTGACATGGCAATTACCGATGAAGATGTGTGTGAGCCGGCAAATAAGTGTACGTGGTACATACGCATCATCGGTAATGGTGCTGGTGTCCTAACAGCATGATATCAATAATGGAGTATGAAACATAAAATAAGCATGCGATGCGAAGCGGACCACAAAAGAAGAGCGGGAGCTGAAAACTAGACGCAACTATAACTAATCTGCATTAATCTAATAAAAGTCCTACAAATGGTGCCTTTTGAAATAACACGAATCATGGGGTTTTGAAAATAGGGGCTACGGGGTTTTTATGAAAAGATAAGTCTTTTGAAATATCCGTAGGATCCCTTGGGCTGTCTTTTAAAATACCCACGATTTGTTAGTTTTTGAAATAGGTAGGAGTCTAATCTAATCTAACAACTACACTAAACTATACGGCTGAACTAACAAGCTGAACTACAGGTAAGGAAACCGCCTATCATCTGAGTCGATACATATACATACCTGTATATGTATAGTCGGTGATCCCGCCTCAATAATATCATATCCGATACCATATCTATAATCAGGCATCCCAAGTCAAGAGTGCGGATCAATCATCAATATAGCTCGTACGTAAATCCGTCGTACGGCATCCCAATCTGGGTACGGGTCAATATCACATTCATCATACTATTCACCTGGTATCCTCTTTATCAAATATCATGATCGGGGTACTGATCTACGTCTAGTACCATACTGATACCGCCTACGTATGCATGGACGTGTGTGAAACACTATGTCAAGGACCCGCTACAACGTCATGTCGTATCTCAAATACGAACCCTGCTATATCACCGATCTCACGGCCTCAAATCAAATCTCATCGAATCAGCTCAATCCCAAGTATCATTCTCAAATCCGTATGTGAACACATAGTCCCATACCCATGTGAACCCATAACTATAAAGAATCCCATGAGCACATATCAATAGGAATGTATGCAAGTATGTATGTGTGTATGTGTAGTGCAACACTACCCTAGGGTTCGCAACACTAAAGTAATCCAACACACCAATATCCATCCTAAGCATCGTTATTAATCCCAAATAACATATAATAATTGTTGGTGTGTATACGCATCCGTATACACCACCACGGACTGCGGGGGTGCTATACGCCATCCACCCGACTTCTCCCCGTAGATATAAATCTACTCACCTGGTCCTCGCTAGCCGGTGCCGACGTCGCCACGCGCTTGCTTGTCGTCTCGAAGTCCACATGGGGGTACCTACATATCATAACGCACCATATCGCATTAAAACTAAATTCGAAATCGAAACGGCATACAAAAATCAAATCGGCACGCGTATCACGCATAGGTCCAAACCTATCGCCTACGCATGCAAGAATAGTCAAACCAACCCTCGATGTCGATGTACAAATGTCAAACCATCGAGAAAAATCCAATCACACTCATTTGCACATTCACGAACACTAATTTTAAAATAAACTAGGTTAAAACTCACAAAAACCCCAATTTTACTTAAAAAGTCATTTTTCCGAAAATCTAGCAAGCACAATTCGCCGTTTTTGTACAAAACAGGATGTTTAAATGAATGTAGCGGCCAATATATTTATTAAATATCTTAAATAAGTCATATAAACAATTCCCGGAATTTAATCTCATTAAATTCCAAAAACCCTAATATTCTAGTTTACAAAATACCTAAAATTTAACAATTTCAAAGCAAAAATGCACAAATTACAATCTAGCTTAGATTTGCATGATCTAAAGCATTAAACCACACTTAATAAAGTTAATGAAGTCATGAAAAACCTAAACACATTTTTAATCCCAAGTATTTAACCAATTTCAAAAACCAAGTAAGCAAATTAGCAAATTAACACAATTTTTAAACTAACCATTAGCACAAGCTACTAATCTTGTATTAACATGACAAAAAGCCTAAATATAACACACAACCATACACCAATTTTATAAAACCCTAACTTGCATTCAAATTCATAACTTGAATTCCAAAACTTGCAACTTAAGCCTAATTAACACTTAAGTAGTTTAGCTTTAAGAAATTAGTAACAAATAAAGCAAAAATGTTTTAGAATTATACCCAAAAATATTTGAAGATCCACAAGCATCCATGGACTCCCAAAATGCTCTCTTTTCACAAAGATCCATGCTATACGGGCTAAGCTAAAATGGGTAGGAGTCGGATTTGGGTTTTGGGATTTTTTTTGATGGATTTGAGGCAATTTTTGATGAAGTTTGAAGAGAAAAGAGAAGGGAATTGGGGGGGGCTGCTGCTGCTGTAGGAGGGGGGGCTGCTGGAATGGGAGTGGGAGAGCAGAGAGAGGGAGGTAGAGAAAGTGGGGGAAGAAGTCAAAGTCAATTCAAGGTCAAAGGTCCACCTCATTTCTCCATTTTCTTTTCTTTTCTTTCATTTCTTTCCTTTGAAATTCAAGTGGGGAAAATAAATGGGGGCTGCTGAATTCTTCAAGGAGAGAAGTAAATGGGAGTGTGTGGATGTGGGTACGGGTGTGGGGTGATGAAAAATGATAAATATAATACCCCAAACATCCATTTACGCTAAAAAAAGCCTTTTTTCTTCAATAATTTCTAAACCATTTTGGCAAATGATTTCGTTCCAAAAACCACATGATAAAATTTTATTTAATGTTTTATGATGCACAAAATTTGTTTCAACTCATTCCAATTTGTAATTTTCCCTAATTATATGTATTAGTGACGGCTTAAATAATAATAAAATAATATTTTTTTCAGAAAATTTGAAATTTCACCAGCGGCTCAATAAACACCAAATAATAGCAATTACATAGCTAGAATATGTATATTTAATTTTTTTAATAAGATATTTGTATTTTGACTTTTTACAGAAAACCCCCTTATTTTACCGATTTTTTTGAAATTTCCCCGAAACGATTTTCAAAACGTTACAGGCATGGCGCAGGATACTGATTAAGTTCAGTTGACGATACAGTCTAAGAAGTTTGGATTTGGAGTTCATTTATGAGCTAGGTCCCATCAGACATCCAGACACATTCTAAGACAGGTATTGCTCATTTCGGGAGATGGCTTTCTCCGCGAACTTGAGATATAGAGAGACATAGAAAGAAACATCAAAGCGGATCCATTCACTGAGGCTATTCCTCGAACGCAATAGTTTCGCAAACGAGCTTTGTGAAACTGACAAGTAGAGGAGTTGGGTGTTCGGTATCACACGGGCTGTGAGTATGCGACATCGAAATAATTAGCCTTGAGTGCAAGTGGGAGATTGTTGGAGATAGTGCCCTCAGAGTCAATTAATGGATCACAGGCACGTGATTGCAATGATTAAGGGAGGACCTATCCCGGTAGGACAGTCTTACTCGAGATGATAGTATGCTATCTGGTTTACCTTTATCATCGTGTACTGCTTTAAGTGACCTGACAGGTCACTATTACACGTTGATAGAGCCCCTAGGATTCTTACTTGACCACCAGCAGTATGAGGGCGATCATATAAGTGGGAGCTGGGGGTCTATAAGCATATCCTTAAATGGTCCCTAGTCGTGGGAGTTTCGAGACAGGACATCGATACTCTAGAGCAGACTAGTGTATACAGTCGAGACCCCGACGAGGGGCGGAGGCCGGTCTCACAAGCCATTGGTGTCAGTTGGATCACCTAAGATGTATACAGGTGCTCATTGGGTTATGAGTACACCGGACAGGACTCGCCGGGAACATGCTAGTTGGTCTTATACCTTGTTGGAGATAGTGCCCTCAGAGTCAATTATTGGATCACAGGCACGTGATTGCAATGATTGAGGGAGGACCTGTCCCGGTAGGACAGTCTTACTCAAGATGATAGTATGCTATCTGGTTTATCTTTATCATCGTGTACTGCTTTAGGTGACCTGAGAGGTCACTATTGCACGTTGATAGAGCCCTTAGGATTCTTGCTTGACGACCAGCAGTATGATGGCGATCATATACGTGGGAGCTGGTAGTCTATAAGCACATCCTTAAAAGGTCCCTAGTCGTGGGAGTTTCGAGACAGGGCATCGATACTCCATTAGTAGACTAGTGTATACAATCGAGACCCCGACGAGCGGCGGTGGCCGGTCTCATAAGCCACTGGTGTCTGTTGGTTCACCTAAGATGTATACAGGTGCTCATTGGGTTATGAGTACACCGGACAGGACTCGCCGGGAACCTGCCAGTTGGGATTATACCAGACGTCAGATAGCAGTTCCCTGGTGACATGTGTACAGGTTAGTTCATCGACCTGAGATCGTCATTTGTCTCGTGTGAGTTCCCACTGTGCTTTGATTACTACCCTACCACGGCTCAAAGGAGTCGTGCAAACAGGTTTTAGTTGGGTACAGTCCCGAGCCACATGGAGGCAGTGAGCGGATCTGCAGGGGTTCGTCTCTCCCGGTATTGGGGATGAGGTCGCGCTGTGTCTAGGAGAGCCATTACACAAAGCCCTCGGCCGAGGCAGGAGATTTACTGGTAGGTATTCCAGTAGTATCTCAGGGTGTTCTGGGCTTCACTCCGACACGACTTGTACCGCTTTTGGGGGTCTGACTTTTACCAACCCCCTAGGCCCGACATGCGATGCTCATAGACGAACGGAACGGACTGTACGGATATTGTCACTGACAGGCTCAGTAGGGTGTCAGGATGAGTTCGCTCATCGACGTCCCTTTTGGTCAATAGCTGGTGGCCCGTCACGTATTGGCTTATAGCTCTGACGTGCTAGTGGTTAAATCCACAACCATAGTATTGACGAGTCTTTAGAGTCCACCACACTTTCAGTTACTCAAGTTTTCGGGCGAAACGCTGTAGAGGCCTTATGGAGATATGGCAGGGTCCGATCAGATACGTGCGGTTTTGCACGGATCAGGATCGGACGGTTTGTACTAATGGCCGCATGGTTATATGGCAGGGTTCGATCTGATACGTGCGGTATTGCACGGATCAGGATCGGACGGATATTACTAGCCGGCTTTGGTTTAAGCCGGATCCTAGTTTAGTACAGTGTAGATTTTGTCTCATTGCATTTGTATCCGGTCGGAATACAGATGCGGGTGTGTATGCACAGTTTCGGGGTTTTCCTGTAATTTATTACGGGACCGGTTTTCTGGAATTGCCAGTTTGCATTCCGTTCCGGCCGGTTTTCCTTTGTTCTTTCCCGGCCGGACTTTTCCGATGGAGGGTGTTATTTGCAAGTTTGCAAATAATATTTTGTGGAGGGGTTTCTTGCATATGGATTGATTATGATAGCATCTTTAGATACCATTCTTTTCCATCATCATTTCTTGCTTTATCAAGATTAGAAATGAAATGAAAGATGATATGACTTTGTTATCATGATGTTTGGATGTGGTCACCTCTTGCTTTATCCTACACTCACCTCCCTCATATGTTATGCTTTTCCCTCCACCATTTCCTTGATTGGATGGCCGGCCACATTTTCTAGAGAGGGAGAGAGGGTTTTCATTTTGGATGTGGCATTATTCTTCATCTCACATTCCTCTTGCTAGAAAATTGAAAGCACCAATTTTCCTAACCACCTCCTCCATCCTCCATGGCAACTAAACCCCCAAATGAGACATAGACTCTACACTACATTCTACAGCAAATCTTGGGCACGTCGACTTGCCAGCTTCGTGCCCGAGTTGCCTCGGTATTGAGGTGGGAGCCCGTAAAAGATGCAGATGATGTGGTGCCCTTCCGGCAAGGATGCGACTACCGGAGTTTCCGCGGGAGATCGGGACGACGACGAGAAGACCGGAGGACTCGGATCACTCGGTATATCTCTCACCCTTTCTCTTGTTAGCTAGTATCGGTTAATGGTTACGATCCGGGTATATTGTCCGCGGTAGCGCCAGTTTAAAAGT
Organism: Agapanthus africanus; assembly: GCA_030015575.1. Taxonomy (NCBI): domain Eukaryota; kingdom Viridiplantae; phylum Streptophyta; class Magnoliopsida; order Asparagales; family Amaryllidaceae; genus Agapanthus; species Agapanthus africanus. The sequence goes on along the minus strand of JASDDO010000006.1, from coordinate 408,293,348 downwards.
TAAGAAAAATTTTGATTCCGCATTTTGGCCTCGGATAGACGGCCGGGGCGCTGCCATGGCGCAACATACCTGACGTCGGATAGCAGTTCCCTGGTGACATGTGTACAGCTTAGTTCATCGACCTGGGGATCGTCATTTGTCTCGTGTGAGTTCCCACTGTACTTTGATTACTACCCTACCACGCTCAAAGGAGACGTGCAAACAGGTTTTAGTTAGGTACAGTCCCGAGCCACATGGAGGCAGTGAGCGTATCTTCAGGGGTTCGTCTCTCTCGGTATTGGGGGTGAGGTCGTGCTGTGTCTAGGAGAGCCATTACACGAAGTCCTTGGCCAAGGCAGGAGATTTACTGGTAGATATTCCAGTAGTATCTCAGGGTGTTCTGGGCTACACTCCGACATGACTTGTACCGCTTTTGGGGGTCTGACTTTTACCAACCCCTAGGCCCTCCATGCGATGCTCATAGACGAACGGACCGGACTGTACGGATATTGTCACTGACAGGCTCAGTAGGGTGTCAGGCTGAGTTCGCTCACAGACGTCCCTTTTGGTCAATACCTGGTATCCCGTTACGTATTGGCTTATACCTCTGACGTGCTAGTGGTTAAATCCACAACCAAGGTGTTGACGAGTCTTTAGAGTCCCCCACATTCAGTTACTCAAGATTTCGGGCGAAAAGATGTAGACGCCGTACGGAGATATGGCAAGGTCCGATCAGATACGTGCGGTATTGCACGGATCAGGATCGGACGGTTAGTACTAGAGGCCGTATGGATATATGGCAGAGTTCGATCAGATACGTGCGGTATTCAACGGATCAGGATCGGACGGATATTACTAGCCGGCTTTGGTTTAAGCCGGATCCTAGTATAGTACAATGTAGACTTCGTCTCATTGCATTTGTATTTCAGTCGGAATACAAATGCGGGTGTGTATACACAGTATCGAGGTTTTCCTGTAATTTATTACGGGACCAGTTTTCTGGAGTTGCCAGTTTACTTTCCGTTTCGGCCGATTTCCTTTGTACCGTTCATTGGCCGAAGATTGGTGGAGGAGGGCTTATTTGCATTTGTGCAAATAAGCTTTTGTGGAGGGGGTCTTTGCATATTCTTGAATCATGATAATTCCTCCACCATTTGACTTCTTCTTCTCATCATGGCTTGACTTTTGAGTCATCATGGTTGTTGATGATTAGCTTGTTGGAGTGTTGGATTTGGTGCTATCATGGTTATTGATGATTAGTTGATGGAGTGTTGTTTTGCTAGTGATGATTCTTGCATGATGACCATTCCTCTCACTTGCACTATTCTTGTGGCTATCCTTTTCACTCACCCACTTACTCTCATTCTCTCCACCACCATATGCATGGCCGGCCACATTAGGGAGGGGCTGTCCCAAATTCTTGGGGTGGGATTTTTGTTCTTCTAGCTTTGTAAAATCCCACATGTTCCATCTCCACAAGCTCATATCATTTCCTCCACCAATAAGGCAATTCCATAAACCCCAAAATGAGACATGAGCACTACAAATTCGACAGCAAATCTTGGGCACGTCGACTTGCCAGCTTCGTGCCCGAGTTGCCTCGGTATTGAGGTGGGAGCCCGTAAAAGATGCAGACGATGTGGTGCCCTTCCGGCAAGGAGGCGACGACCGGAGTATCCGCGAGAGATCGGGACGACGACGAGAAGACCGGAGGACTCGGATCATTCGGTATATCTCTATTCCCCATCTTGTAGTTAGCTAGGACTAGTTAATGGTTCGATCCGGGTTTTAGTGCTCGGTGGTGCCGGTTTTCTAGTTTGCAAAATTAAAGTTTTTCGCTTCCGCATTTTTGGCGTCGGATTGACGGCCGGGGCGCCGCCGTGCACTTACAGACCCTAACCCTAACCCTAACCCGAACCCCCAACCCTAACCCGAACCCGAACCCGAACCCTAACCCCAACCCGAACCCGAACCCCAACCCCAAACCCAAACCCAAACCCTAACCCCAACCCCAACCCCAACCCCAACCGGAACCCCAACCCCAACCGGAACCCCAACCGGAACCCGAACCCCGACCCCGACCCCGACCCGGACCCGGTCCCGGACCCTGACCCGGACCCTGACCCGACCCGACCCGGACCCGGACCCGGACCCTGACCCTGAACCCCGACCCCAACCCCAAGCCCAACCCCAACCCTAACACCAACCCACAACCCCAACCCCCAACCCCAACCCAACCCTAACCCCAACCCCAACCCCAACCCCAACCGAACCCCTAACCCAAACCCTAACCCCAACCCTAACCCCAACCCAAACCCGAACCCCAACCCCAACCCAAACCCCAACCCCAAACCCAAACCCCAAACCCCAAACCCCTGTAAGTCCACGGCGGCGCCCGGCCTCCATCCCGAGGCCAAATGCGGAAGCGATGGTTAACTTTAAATTTTCTTGAACCGGCACCATCGCGCACTAAATACCCGGATCGGGCCATTAACTAGTCCTAGCTATCTAGAGAGGGAAGAGAGATATACCGAGTGATCCGAGTCCTCCGGTCTTCTCGTCGTCGTCCCGATCTCCCGCGGAAGCTCCGGTCTCCACCTCGTCACCGGAAGGGCACCACGTCGCCGGCTTCTTTTACGGGCTCCCACCTCTATACCGAGGCAACTCGGGCACGAAGCTGGCGAGTCGACGTGCCTAAGGTTTGCTGTAGAATGGTGTAGAGATCTATATCTCATTTGGGGTTTGTATGGAGTTGCCTTTTGAGATGGTGGAGGAATGGAGTTTTGGAGATGGAGCTAAATGGATTTTGTGCAATACAAATGAACCAAAAACCCCACCCAAAAATTTGGGACAGCCCCTTCTCTCCTCTTTGGCCGGTCATGCTCATGGTGTAGGGTGAATGAAAATTCAAGGAGAAGAACCATCATGCAAGGGAGAGTCAAAAGAGATCAAGAGAAGAAATCATCACAAGGAAAGTCCAACACTCAACCAACCTCACCCTTTATCAACATCAACAATCATGTCCTACAAAAGTCAAGCCATGATGAAGATAGAAGTCAAGGTCAAAGAAGAGCTATCATGATACAACAATATGCAAAGAACCCCCTCCACTAATGCTTATTTGCACAATTGCAAATAAGCCCTCCTCCACCAATCTTCGGCCATTGAAAGATACAAATGAAAATGGCCGAAACGGAAAGCAAACTGGCAACTCCAAAAAACTGGTCTCGTAATAAATTACAGGAAAACCCCGCTACTGTGCATACACACCCGCATCTGTATTCCGACCGAAATACAAATGCAACGAGACAAAATCTACACTGTACTATACTAGGATCCGGCTTAAACCAAAGCCGACTAGTATTATCCGTCCGATCCTGATCCGTGCAATACCGCACGTATCTGATCGAACCCTGCCATATCTCCATACGGCCTCTACAGCATTTCGCCCGAAAACTTGAGCAACTGAATGTGGGGGACTCTAAAGACTCGTCAACACCTTGGTTGTGGATTTAACCACTAGCACGTCAGAGGTATAAGCCAATACGTAACGGGCTACCAGGTATTGACCAAAAGGGACGTCGATGAGCGAACTCATCCTGACACCCTACTGAGCCTGTCAGTGACAATATCCGTACAGTCCGGTCCGTTCGTCTATGAGCATCGCATGGCGGGCCTAGGGGGTTGGTAAAAGTCAGACCCCCAAAAGCGGTTCAAGTCGTGTCCGAGTGTAGCCCAGAACACCCTGAGATATTACTGGAATACCTACCAGTAAATCTCCTGCCTCGGCCGAGGGCTTCGTGTAATGGCTCTCCTAGACACAGCGCGACCTCACCCCCAATACCGGGAGAGACGAACCCCTGAAGATCCGCTCACTGCCTCCATGTGGCTCGGGACTGTACCCAACTAAAACCTATTTGCACGTCTCCTTTGAGCGTGGTAGGGTAGTAATCAAAGTACAGTGGGAACTCACACGAGACAAATGACGATCCCCAGGTCGATGAACTAACCTGTACACATGTCACCAGGGAACTGCTATCTGACGTCAGGTATAAGACCAACTAGCATGTTCTCGGCGAGTCCTGTCCGGTGTACTCATAACCCAATGAGCACCTGTATACATCTTAGGTGAACCAACTGACACCAGTGGCTTGTGAGACCGGCCACCGCCCCTCGTCGGGGTCTCGACTGTATACACTAGTCTACTCTGGAGAATCGATGCCCTGTCTCGAAACTCCCACGACTGTGGACCTTTTAAGGATGTGCTTATAGACCCCAGCTCCCACTTATATGATCGCCCTCATACTGCTGGTGGTCAAGCAAGAATCTTAGGGCTCTATCAACGTGTAATAGCGACATGTCAGGTCACCTAAAGCAGTACATAATGACAAAGATAAAACAGATAGCATACTATCATCTCGAGTAAGACTGTCCTACTGGGATAGGTCCTCCCTTAATCATTGCAGTCATGTGCCTGTGATCCAATAATTGACTCTGAGGACACTATCTCCAACAATCTCCCACTTGCACTCGAGGCTAATTATTGCGATGTCGCATACTCACAGCCCGTGTGATACCGAACACCCAACTCCTCTACTAGTCAGTCTCACAAAGCTCGTTTGCGAAACTATTGCGTTCGAGGAATAGCCTCAGTGAGTGGATCCACCTTGATGTTTCTTTCTATGTCTCTCTATATCTCAAGATCGCGGAGAAAGCCATCTCCCGAAATGAGCAATACCTGTCTTAGAATGTGTCTGGATGCCTGATGGGACCTAGCTCATAAATGAACTCCAAATCCAAACTTCTTAGACTGTATCGTCAACTGAACTTAATCAGTATCCTGCGCCATGCTTCCCTCAGTATTTCCTTGGACCACCTGTCCAAAATACTGCCCCTCGTCAGAAGGAAAAACAATAACTGTGACAACCTCCTTGTCGTCCATGTCACCTTGGAAGCCTGGAATGATAACTGTCGCCCGAAAGAGGCTGTCGTTATCATATCCCTAGAACATCCACTTATGTTCTAAAACTGCTTCCGACTGTTTCTCCAGGATTGGATCAATGTCAACTTATTGCATCTAGTGCAAGAACAACATCTGGTGTGGTACTTGACATCTCATGATTGACTCAATTGCCTGAGCAAGTGATCTGCCAATCATGCACATCCCTCTCCCCTTTAGTCTGTAAGACACCTTTAGAGAGGGTGACTCCATTACCTGCAGGTATACTACCGTGCCAGGAGTCGTCCATTCTAAATACTCTTAGAATGCTGTCTAAGTAACCTGATTGGGAAACCACCCAAATCTAGATCTAAAACCATAGATCTAGTAACCAGTATGTCTGATATAATGTCTAAGTCCCATGTGGAGAAACCACTGTGTGACGACCAAACTATAACCGATCGTTGTATAGAAGTTTCTTTTCCTATTCTGTGTATGTCATCCAAATACCATGACATCACACCCTACTATCTTCTCAACAGATCCATCCCCATTCTGATGAAGTCAAATCTATGACTGTCACATCAGAAATTGATGATCTATCTCCGCTACATCTGCTTTAGTCTATAAATAGACATAAGCCACCTGTCCACCAATGCTTCCGCTGCTCCCACTGACTACGACAACCCTCTGGCAGAGCCATATAGACGTTCACTTCTAAAGCCAGTTTAGAACGACGCTATACTCATCCTCCTGCCGGGTCTCACAGTCTGGAACAACAGCAATGGCAAGTCTGGGTAAACAAGAACTTCCCTGTCACCGTCCTTGAGGCTACCGGAGTACCTCTCGGGTGCCTGAAGTTACCCACCTTATCTGCAGAGTGGCCAATGGAATGTCAAACCAGATTGAATCTTTAGGTTCCTATCAAATCTTCAGTAATCGTTTGTGGTTCTGGAATCACTTCCAGTTCTACCATACTCCCACTACTGTTTTCTGAAAAATCCATTTTATTAAAACTGTGGCGAGTCTTAGAACAATATCACTATTGATCTTCCAGATGGTAGAAAGTCAACCCTCGTCATAGCCTGGGTCAACCCACAATCAGCCATTACAGAAACGTGCCTTGAGTTATCCAGAGTCTGGTTTTAAGCAAAAACCGGACAACTCCCTGTACCTTAACATCGTTAAGATATGAACTGTTCTATATCCAATATAGAACCAGAGGCACTGATTTAATTGAACCGGATTCAAATCATGCAGCTGTCTCCAGTGCATGTCGACTAAATGGAAAGAGGCCGATCAGCGTTACTCAACTTAGGAATGCTTCCAATTATGAGTAACCTAAAAGAGAAGCAAGTTCTCTTAACCATTACTATCAACTGAATACCATACACAAGTATCTACATCTTCGATCACCTTGAAGAATCCCGATACTTGCAATATCTGGCTCTCTACTTTATTCATATACCTATAACTTCTCAAAATTTGGACCCTGTGTTTCCACGAAACACCTGTCTAAAAACTAGAGAAGTCATAAGTAAACCGAATAAAGTACGAGGACCAACCCCTCTGTCCTGATGGATCCTGGACAACATACAATACTCTGTATAAGTCCCTTGAGTCTGATAACTCATCCACTGTGTGTCGTAGGTTGAAAACTGTACTTATGGTTAAGAAGAATTACACCGCTGTTTAATGCTCCTTACCCAACCATCCACTGATATAGGTAAATGTCATTGACATAATTTCAAAAAGGTATATCTCACTCTATGAAAATAGACGTACAGATATATCGATTTGAAATTGGTGCATAACAGCGGATATTCAAAACCAAATATTCGCCGACCGGCAAACAGCCCAGGTGATTTCCTCAAATATCATCGATTACAACGAATCCCGATATAATGAGGATGATCACCCAATTCCCAATAACTTACTCCCACTCATCATCTGTAAAACCATACAGATGTGAGAATCATACCTGGTAAATACATACCCTGGAGCAAGTGTCTAACTGGAAAATCAGTTTTCCTTTAACAGTACACAGTGAAACTGAAACATTGAAATGTTTCGATGGGGTATCCCGGTATTCCTAGAAATGCCACTTCTAGATTCACGACTGTAACCGTATAATTCTTTGCCACCTCTCCAAATCCCTTTATATGTCTTTAGTCATTACCTTCTGCACACCCTTAGGCCAAATGGTTTTCTTCCTTCCCTACCGTTCGGCACCAGCCTATGGTTTGGAAGAAGACTATCCAATAAGCATAATGGGTGTACTGTCCTAATCCTAGGAGCACTCGCAATGCGAGAGAAGGTGAAGATAAAAGACAACCGAATAAACCTTATTCCTATTTCTCCTGAACCAGAATCCATCCCCAAACTGGAACAAGTTCCTTTCGAGTTCGTATATAACCATACGATGGAGTATCTAATAAACTGTGGATCTTCGTAGTGATACGGAGTGTCCTGGAGAAATACAAAGGTGAAGTGGGAGTGGTAATGAAATACCTGGTTTGGTCGTGTATATCAGTCGCAATTTACTTTGCCCTCCTTCTAATCCCTTTCTTTGTCTTTACATAATACCTTCTGTACACCATCGTTAGGCTAATTGGTTTTCTTCATTTCCTACCGGTCGGCACCAGCCTAAGGCTTGGAAGAAGACTATCCAATTTGCGTAATAGGTGTACTATCTCCTAAACCAAGGAGTACTCGCAACTTATGAGAAGCTAAAAGGAAAAGACAACTGAATAGTCCTATTCGTTTTCTCCAGAACCGGAAACCATCCTCGAATAAATTCCTTCGAGTTCGTATATAACCATACGATGGTTTTGTCCAATGGAAGTGGACATTTGTAATAACACGGGGTGTCCTGGAGAAAAGGGTAAAAGTAGGAGTGGCAATGAGGTTTGCAACTCTGACAATCCAAAAGCCAGTGTTAAGAAGGTTCGGTTAACTTGGTCACTGAGTCATAGTCTTAGGGTCGGGTCAATGGTCGCTGCCAAAGAGAGAGAGAAAAGAAACACTCAGCGTGCACTCTAACCTAGATCAGAATGGTTACCAATTTATCTAATCTGGAAACCTCGTACTGTACCGTCAAATTCTCCTCCAAACCTGAAAGAAGAATTAGTCGGGATCACCCGAGGAGTAAACCAACTCATCAGTGGGAATCGGGATCCAACTATCATCGCATGATAACGTGACGGAATCCGCTCACGGTGTCACACTCCAGAAGGTATGCGCATATCTGGCAAGTTTCAGTTTCTTTAGACACTCCCGGTGTGATTTCTACCCCATGCTCTTATGACCTTGACTTTGGCCAACAAATCATAAGTCACATGTCAAGTTCTACCCGTCATTCTCCAGGTTGACTTGAATCCACCCGTACCTACCCTTGACTTTGGCCAACAAGGCAGTACGACTGTTCCAAACCAATGCATCTATCTATGCTGCATATGAATAGCCAACAGCTACCAAACACTGTGCCTTGACTTTGGCCAACAAACACAGCTTGAATACTATTGACTACCCATATGAAACGACGGAGGGCTACGAATGGTTTCTGGCGAAAACCTTTAACTTAATGAACTTGATATCGTTGAAGGAACTGATAGCTTTAAAAATATAGTGACGAAAACCTTTGCTAAAGAGGTCACTCCCGGTGAAGGGATCTCGGCTCTTTCCCCGTAGAATGAGGTGCAGGATATTCCAACTTAATACCATGATGCAAAGCAAAACTAATCGGCTATAGTGAAGTTATTGCCCTGACGCAAACCTTTTGTCCAAGGGGTCACTCCTGGTGAAGGGATCTCGGCCCTTGCCTCGTCGACTGAGGAGCAGGATATTCTAACTGAATACCATGATGCAAAACAAAAGTGAACGTCCTTGCAATAACAGCTTTTTGAAAAGTGTTCCAACAACATCAGATTAGGTTTGTTTTAACTTGCATTGATCCGAATCAACGCAGTCCCATCAATTGATCACATCACAAAGAACGAAAATAATATGACGTACGTATATGCCATCCGCATTCGCCACTGGGTCCCGTCATTACCCGTTAGGTTAGCTAACTAACGACAGAGTGGGGACTGGACTAGCGCGGATGCAAAACATATACAACATCTACTAATATATATACCAATATATTATATTTCGCTCAAGGCGTGATAAAATGCAACATCACAGAAATGTACAGCATCACAGAACAATATAAATATTTGGGATCCCCGGGTTTCACAGAGCCACTACTGAAACCCGACGTTCCCCTGGTCGTGTGGATAGCCTGTGCAATGAAATCCTAGACCCCTACGGGCGCGGCAAGTTACCCGCCAAAACTTGAAGCGAGGCAGCCCCCTTCAGCAACGTGAATGGACCACCCAGCACTTCACGGAATCCGGTAACTTGGACACCCCTTCTGGGTCAACCTGTACCCCCTACGAGTGCGGCGAATAGCCCGCCAATTCTAGAATGAAGCCCCCTCCGTCTCAATGCCATGAGATGCGGGCTTGTTGCCCTCTAGAACCCAGCTATCCGTGCACCCCTCCGCAGGGCAATCCTAGTACAGAAAGTAAAATATACATACAATGGGTACATCGACCGCAACCTAGTCGTGCCCCAAAAGAATAATACAAACAGGCAGTGACGGCAGTCCACATGTCGGACGCTCGCCCCGCAATATCAAATGTACATAATACAACAAAACTGTACTAACATTACAACCAGGCTATCCCCCACGACCGATCCGCAACATCACAGCAAAATCATAGAACATCAACGTGAAAGTCACGTTCGCAAATCCGTCTAACCGAGCTATAGCAGTTAGACAGGATTTACCGATCAAGTGACATTCACGGTCGCAGATATAATGTAAATACTGTGAACCAATGTGTTTAAAATATCCGATCGATAAAATTTACCAAGTGGGCCCCAAGTACTACTGTAGCACATCAAGACATCTGGGCCCAAAAAATAACATTCCAGAAAACCTATTTTCCACTCAGGAGGCCTCTGTAAAAATTTGGCACACTGATCTGCAAATACTGCGGCGGAACCGCGGCCCAAGCAAGGGTTTGGCCGCGGTTCCGCGGTCGTATGGAGCGATCACGTGATCAAATTTCTACAGGATTCTTATAATTCCCTGCACATCATTCTGAGACAACCTGAAAAATTTTTGGACTTCAAAAAATTTCGACAGAAACTGATGTGAAGAAAAATACGGTTTTTGGAAAATTGTTCGATCGGAAATGTAAAACATATTAGACAAAGCTAGACTATGTTAATGGCGAGTCTCTGATACCACTGTAAGTCCACGGCGGCGCCCGGCCTCCATCCCGAGGCCAAATGCGGAAGCGATGGTTAACTTTAAATTTTCTTGAACCGGCACCACCGCGCACTAAATACCCGAATCGGGCCATTAACTAGTCCTAGCTATCTAGAGAGGGAAGAGAGATATACCGAGTGATCCGAGTCCTCCGGTCTTCTCGTCGTCGTCCCGATCTCTCGCGGAAGCTCCGGTCTCCACCTCGTCGCCGGAAGGGCACCACGTCGCCGGCTTCTTTTACGGGCTCCCACCTCTATACCGAGGCAACTCGGGCACGAAGCTGGCGAGTCGACGTGCCCAAGGTTTGCTGTAGAATGGTGTAGAGATCTATATCTCATTTGGGGTTTGTATGGAGTTGCCTTTTGAGATGGTGGAGGAATGGAGTATTGGAGATGGAGCTAAATGGATTTTGTGCAATACAAATGAACCAAAAACCCCACCCAAAAATTTGGGACAGCCCCTTCTCTCCTCTTTGGCCGGCCATGCTCATGGTGTAGGGTGAATGAAAATTCAAGAGAGAAGAACCATCATGCAAGGGAGAGTCAAAAGAGATCAAGAGAAGAAATCATCACAAGGAAAGTCCAACACTCAACCAACCTCACCCTTTATCATCATCAACAATCATGTCCTACAAAAGTCAAGCCATGATGAAGATAGAAGTCAAGGTCAAAGAAGAGCTATCATGAAACAACAATATGCAAAGAACCCCCTCCACTAATGCTTATTTGCACAATTGCAAATAAGCCCTCCTCCACCAATCTTCGGCCATTGAAAGATACAAATGAAAATGGCCGAAACGGAAAGCAAACTGGCAACTCCAGAAAACTGGTCCCGTAATAAATTACAGGAAAACCCCGCTACTGTGCGTACACACCCGCATCTGTATTCCGACCGAAATACACATGCAACGAGATAAAATCTACACTGTACTATACTAGGATCCGGCTTAAACCAAAGCCGGCTAGTATTATCCGTCCGATCCTGATCCGTGCAATACCGCACGTATCTGATCGAACCCTGCCATATCTCCATACGGCCTCTACAGCGTTTCGCCCGAAAACTTGAGCAACTGAATGTGGGGGACTCTAAAGACTCGTCAACACCTTGGTTGTGGATTTAACCACTAGCACGTCAGAGGTATAAGCCAATACGTAACGGGCTACCAGGTATTGACCAAACGGGACGTCGATGAGCGAACTCATCCTGACACCCTACTGAGCCTGTCAGTGACAATATCCGTACAGTCCGGTCCGTTCGTGTATGAGCATCGCATGGCGGGCCTAGAGGGTTGGTAAAAGTCAGACCCCCAAAAGAGGTACAAGTCGTGTCCGAGTGTAGCCCAGAACAACCTGAGATATTACTGGAATACCTACCAGTAAATCTCCTGCCTCGGCCGAGGGCTTCGTGTAATGGCTCTCCTAGACACAGCGCGACCTCACTCCCAATACCGGGAGAGACGAACCCCTGAAGATCCGCTCACTGCCTCCATGTGGCTCGGGACTGTACCCAACTAAAACCTGTTTGCACGTCTCCTTTGAGCGTGGTAGGGTAGTAATCAAAGTACAGTGGGAACTCACACGAGACAAATGACGATCCCCAGGTCGATGAACTAACCTGTACACATGTCACCAGGGAACTGCTATCTGACGTCAGGTATAAGACCAACTAGCATGTTCTCGGCGAGTCCTGTCCGGTGTACTCATAACCCAATGAGCACCTATATACATCTTAGGTGAACCAACTGACACCAGTGGCATGTGAGACCGGCCACCGCCCCTCGTCGGGGTCTCGACTGTATACACTAGTCTACTCTGGAGAATCGATGCCCTGTCTTGAAACTCCCACGACTAGGGACCTTTTAAGGACGTGCTTATAGACCCCAGCTCCCACTTATATGATCGCCCTCATACTGCTGGTGGTCAAGCAAGAATCCTAGGGGCTCTATCAACGTGTAATAGCGACATGTCAGGTCACCTAAAGCAGTACACGATGATAAAGATAAACCAGATAGCATACTATAATCTCGAGTAAGACTGTCCTACTGGGATAGGTCCTCCCTCAATCATTGCAGTCACGTACCTGTGATCCAATAATTTACTCTGAGGGCACTATCTCCAGAAACCCTAACCCCAAACCCTAACCCAAACCCTAACCCCAAACCCAAACCCTAACCCCTAACCCTAACCCTAACCCCAACCCCAACCCCAACCCCAAACCCCAAACCCCAACCCCAACCCCAACCCCAACCCCACCCCAAACCAAACCCTAACCCCAACCCCAAACCCCAAACCCCAACCCAAACCCAAACCCTAACCCTAACCCTAACCCTAACCCCAACCCCAACCCCAACCCCAACCCAACCCCAAACCAAACCCAAACCCAAACCCTAACCCCAAACCCTAACCCAAACCCTAACCCAAAACCCAAACCCGAACCCCTAACCCTAACCCCAGCCCCAGCCCCAGCCCCAGCCCCAGCCCCAGCCCAGCCCCAGCCCCAGCCCTAGCCCTACCCCTACCCCTACCCCTAGCCCTAGCCCTAGCCCGAACCCCAACCCCAACCCTAACCCCAACCCTAACCCTAACCCTTGTAAGTCCACGTTGCCGACCCCGGTTCTTGCGGGGAGGCGGAAACGGTATAAAAATCAAATTTTTAGCGCACTAGGCAACATGGACTAACAAAAGTCGGGATCTTTTCTAAACAAAACTAGCTACCAAGCTAAAGAGAGTTAGCTACTCGGAAATGGTGTTATACCTCACTTGAACTCCTTCTTCTTGAAACCTTTGTAGAGGTTGGATGGTGCTTTCTTCGTCGCCTTCTTTCGTCAAAGATGGATCCACCTGAGGGTTCAACCTTGGGCTCCTTTCTCGAACTTTGAGAGAACTAAGGTCTTTGGCTTGCTAGTCCTTCAACCCTAGAGTGAGTAGAGAGTGGTTTAAGGTATTTTTATCTCAAGGAGAGGTTTCTCAACACATGAGAATGAATCTCCTTGAACTAGAGGAGGAGGAAGAAGAAGAGAGGAGAGAGAGTGAATATGATGATATGAAATGGTTTATAACCATAACAAAATATAAGTGATTTATCAAAAATAATATTAATCAAAAATGAAAAGGTGATGGTTAGTTTGAATAGACCATTATCATATCACCATAAATGATTTTGCAAAGATCAAAAAGCATCTAAAAAGCTAATGATGATGGTCAAAGTTTCAAACCTAGTCAACTAGTCAACCTTGGTCAACAAGTCAACAAGCCCAACCATGACACAATTTCATTTAATTAATATTATTAATTGATAAATCACAAGATCATTAGGGTTTGGAAAAAGACGACTGTCAACTGTGCATACACACCCGTTCCAAAACCCCAATGAAAAATCTCTTCCTCCGCCTCAATCAACTGTGCATACACACCCGCGTTCATGTTCCGAGGAACACGAACACAAAGAGATAAAACCAATCCCAAATCATATACTAGGATCCGGTTTAAACCAAAGCCCGCTAGTATAAGCTGTCCGGACAACAAACGTGCACAAGTGCGCGGATGTGAACGAACCCTGTCGCAAAACCATGCGACCTCTACTCATTTTGCCCAAAGGCGAATAGCCCTCTGTGTGGGACTCTAAAGACTCGACACTACGCTGGCAGTGGGTTTAACCACAGACCGCAAGCGGCACTAGCTGTACGTAACGGTCCCCAGGTAGATGCCGATAAGAAGACAGACGAGGTGAACCCCATCTGAACTCCTACTGAGCCTGAATGTGACAGTCTCCGTACAGTCCGGTCTGTTCGTTTGATACATCGCATGGCAGGCCTAGGAGGGCTGTAAAACTCAGTCCCCTAAAAGCGGTACAAGTCGTGTCGGAGTAAAGCCCAGAATACCCTGAGATAACACTGGAAACCTACCAGTATATCTCGCTTTCCCTAGCCAGGGACTACTCGTGTAATGGCTCTCCTAGACACAGCGCGATGTCAACCCCCAATACCGGGAGAGACGAATCCTGTCTAACCGTCACCGCCTCCAAGTGCTTCGGGACTGCACCCAACTACTACCTGTTTGCACGACTCTTTTGAGCCGTGGTAGGGTAGTAGTCAAAATACAGTGGGAACACACTTGAGGCGAAGTGACAGTGTCAAGTCAGCGGACTAAGCTGTACTCATGTCACCTGGGAACTGATAACTGACGATAGGTATAATACCAACCAACAGTTCCTGACGAGTCCTGTCCAGTGTACTCGTAGCCTAACGAGCACCCGTATACTATCTCAAGTACGACGTACTGACGGCTGTGGGACAGACCGCCTCCCGCACTAGGATGAAAAGCGCATACGCTAGTCTACTCCGGAGTATCGATGCCCTGTCTCGATAGTCCTGCGACTAGGGACCTGCATAAGGATGTTCTTATAGATTACCCAGCCCCACTAGTGTGACTGCCATCACAACGCTGGTAATTAAGCAAAGATCATAAGGGCTCCACTAATGTGTATAGGTGATATACTAAAATAAACACAAGTACACATTGAAGTAGAAACAAACCAAGTAGCATACTACTATTTTGAGTAAGATTGTATATACAAGGTGAATATCCCAAGCTTCCATTAAGTAATATACAAACTAGTATGATACAGTAATGGCCTCTAGGGCATATACACTAACAATCTCCCACTTGCACTAAGGCCATGTACTGGCGTATCGAAGACCTATCATCTCGATCAGCCGCTCGAACTGAGTCTGGGGCAAGGCCTTGGTGAATGGATCTGCAGTGTTATCTTCTGAAGTAACCCTCCGAACCTCGATCTCCCTGATCAGGTGATACCGCCTCAAGATGTGTCTGGATCTCTGATGGGACCTGGGTTCCTTCGCTAAAGCTATAGCCCCGTTGTTGTCGCAATACAGAGGTATTGGATCAACAATGGACGGAACCACCTGAAGTTCTTTCAAGAACTTCCTCATCCAGAAAGCTTCTTTTACGTCATCAGATGCAGCGATGTATTCCGCTTCCATCGTCGAGTCTGCAACGGTTTCCTGTTTGGAACTCTTCCAACACACCGCCCCTCCATTGAGGGTAAAGACAAAACCCGACATGGACTTGGAATCATCCTTGTCACTCTGGAAGATGGAGTCAGCAAAGGCCTCGATCTGGAGGTCTTTTCCGCCATACACCAAGAACATCTTCTTAGTCCTTCTCAGGTACTTGAGAATGTTCTTTACCGCTATCCAGTGTTTCTCCCCAGGGTTTGACTGATACCGGCTTGCCACACTCAGTGCATAAGCTACATCCGGTCTGGTACACAACATCGCATACATTATAGAGCCTACCGCAGAAGCGTAGGGTATAATAGACATGCGATCCCTCTCCAAATCAGTCTTGGGAGACAACTCTTTAGAAAGGGTGATCCCGTGACAAGCCGGTAGGTTACCGCGCTTGGAATCTTCCATACTGAATCTTTTCAGTATGGTGTCGATGTACCTGGACTGTGAAAGTCTTAATATCCTCTTGTATCTATCACGATGGATCCGGATCCCCAGGATGTATGAGGCATCACCCAGGTCTTTCATGGAGAACCTGTGTGACAAGAACCCCTTGACAGATTATAGCATAGGAATGTCATTTCCTATTAAGAGAATGTCATCCACGTATAAAACGAGGAATACTACAGTTCTCGCTACAAATCTACTATAGATGCATGGTTCATCTGGATTTTTGATAAAGCCAAATTCCTTGACCGTCTCATCAAAACAGATGTTCGAACTCTACGATGCCTGCTTTAGTCCATAGATGGACTTAAGCAACTTGCACACCTTTCCGCTGCTCCCACTCTGAATGAAACCCTCTGGTTGGTCCATATAGACACACACCTCTAAATTTCCATTTAGAAAAGCGGTCTTTACGTCCATTTGCCAGATCTCATAATCGTGGAAGGCAGCAATGGCAAGTGTTAGTTATATGTATGCCCTAGAGGCCATTACTGTACATTGGATGTATACTGTAGTGGATGCTGGGACATATATAGGGAGGACTTTCTTGCTCGACATGATAGTATGCTATCTGGTTGAACTTTACCTTAACGAGTATACTGATTGTCTCTCTGTTACATGTTGGTAAAGCCCTTAGGATCTGTACTTGACTACCTGGACTATGATGCGGATCATACTAGTGGGGACATGGTAGTCCATAAGTACATCCTTCAAAGTCCCTAGTCGTGGGTGTATCGAGACGGGGCATCGATATACCAGAGTAGACTAGCGTATACCTTCTCGACCCATACAGATGGGCGATGGATGATCCCATATCCATTGGTGTTTGACATCAGAGATGATATACGGGTGCTCAGTAGAGACTGGGTACACTGGACGGACTCGCCGAGAACTCCCAGATGGTATTATACCTCACGTCAGATGGCAGTTCTCTGGTGACACTGGTACAGAGTAGTCTGTTGACCCGAGATCGTCATAGAGTCTTGTGTGGTTCCCACTGTGCTTTGATTTCCATCTTACCACGTCCAAGAGGGCATGCAAAACGGTGGTTTTTGGGTACAGTCCCGAGTCACATGGAGGCAATGAGCGATAGGAGGGGATTCGTCTCTCCCGGTATAGGGGGTTGATGTTGCGCTGTGTTCGATTGGCTATAACAGGAAATCCCTGGCCAGGGTTGCTGAGATTTACTGGTAAGTGTTACCAGTAGTATCTCGAATTGTTATAGACCTCATATCGACATGACTTATTGAGCTATTGGGGTCTGACGTTTACCACCCCTAGGCGAGATATGCGACATATCAGACGATCAGACCGGACTGTACGGTAGTGTTACTGGTCGGATTCACTGGAGTGTGAGCGGGCTTGCTCGTCGATCTTCAGATCGCTCAATACCCGGGTGGCCGTTACGTTTAGCAGACCGCTTGCGGCTTGTGGATGTTTGATATGATCATCATCCGCTGCCGGCGTATTGACGAGTCTTTAGAGTCCTACACAGAGGTTTCCTGGCTCAAGTGAAACGAAATAGGAGCGCATATGAGATATGTGCGGGACCGAGAATAATGCGTGTATGTGATACCGTATTCTATTCTCGCGATAAATGTATCGAATGGTTGTATGCGATATAACCTAGTTATCGATTCAAGCGTTGATTCGATAAGCCGATATATTGTATACTAGTCGGTTGTGAGCGACATGACCGGATCATTGAATCAAGTGTTGATTTAATGATTTAATGCATATTTATATATTTGATATACTACTTTTCATTAACTAGTATCGGTTCACTTTAAATGGATTTTCTCACTCGGATGTGCGCATTATATATGCGATATATTTTTGTGCACTTGATTGTATCATGTTTGATGATGCATGCTAAATTGGTTAAGTGTAAAGATTAAACCATGGTTGTGAATGGTTAGGGTTATGTTTTCTTTTTCATTTATTTATTTATTAGTTATTCATTTGGAAAAGAAAATTAAAAGCAAAAAGGGAAAAATGGTTGCTATTTTGTTTTGTTCATGAATCTTCGTGAAGCTTTGACTTAGTTAACCATTTTGTCTCATGCTTAACCCTAACCACTCCACTAACCCTAGTTCACTCTCTACAACTAACCATGGTCATGTTATGATAAGAATGAGTTTCTTTTCTAATTAAATCAATTTCTTATCATAACAAGCTTCTTCTTCTTCTTCTTCCTTCAAGTAAAGAAAAGCTTGACCATCAATGGCAACTTGATGAAATGAGTGAGAAATCCAATTCTAAAGTCTACCCACTTCCTATTTCTTCATCCTCTACCTCTTGCCAAGTAGTAGAGTATGTTTCCTTCACAAGTTTCTTGACTTGGTGAAGTGAGAGCTTGATCTTGCGATGCTTCGACGTAGATCATCTTCGGTATGGACATCGACGACCTAGCTCGCCTATTCTCCGATGAAGTCGACGCTAGAGCCCGGATTTGATTTGGACAGCGGAGAGGACCTCATCTCGGAGCCGTGGAGGTGGAGGACCGGATCTACAAAGGTTGTATTTCCGTTTCTCATTAGTTAAGTGTTAACTAGTTAGCTTTTTCGCCTAAACATCAAGCAAACGATCCGTAGTCGGGTCTCTCGGCACCGTTAAAATTTTAATTTGGCATGTTCGATGCCTTGTGTGACCTCATTAGGATGCCTAGGAACCCTACAGTGGTATCAGAGCCTAGCTAGAGCCTTAGGCGAAGTCTTGACGGAATTTGAACTCCGATCGAATCAAAACCAAAACCCTAAAATTGCTCTCTGGACGATTTTGAAAAACTGGGATTTTTCCAGATTAAAAATATTCAGAAAACTCAGTAAAATAATCTAAGAATTACTGTTTAAATTCGAGGGCTTGATTCATTAAAGGGGGCGCGGATCCGCGGCCTTACAGTAGGATGATGCGGCGGATCCGCGCTACTTTTGTCGTTTTGTGCATCCCTTTCTGCACAGTAATTCTTATATATTATTTCTGGTGTTTCTGGGAATTTTTAATATTTATTCAAGAGTTGTATTTTCTGCAGTTGTTTTGGGGATTCGGTGTTTCGATCGGAGTATCAAATTTTGTCTATGTGGCTTTCCGGATAAATTTTAGAATATGTTAAAAAGTTCGACCGGATATAAATACCCAATTTTTCCCCTGTCGGGAAATTTCCAAGTGTTGGATTTTTCCGTAGTTTAACGATGTTCTAAGTAATGCAAGTAACGCGATGGTCCCTCTAGAAGACAACAAACCTTAACTCGATTATGTGACCGTCTTGAACTGCCCTTTGAACCTTCGGGTTTGGGGCAGTACGGCGTGCCACATGTAAGGCGTTGTCTTGACCCTTCTACGGCTGGACCGTTGGTACTGAGGCACGAACGGAATGTTGTTAGACTTATTTCATGTGTTGATCTGTATCGGGAAAACTTGGGTGTTCGAATGTTCAATCGGAAAGTTTAACATTTTCTAATTATCTGGAATGGGATACAATAATTGGAATTCTTAATAAGTTATGAGATAACTGAATGAATGTTGTAAATCTAGCAATTTAGTCTCACTTGATCGGTTGCCACGGAATTTTGATGTGATCAAAAGTCCGTCGCAATCACGTAGCGTACGCGGATACTCGCCGGGTAAACTTAATAGACAGCCTCACTCCATAGCCCCGACCAAGTGACTGTAGGAGAACCCCGTCGCCGAAAGCATCCGTTCGGGTGCTCGCGGTAGCGGTGTTCCGCCTTGGTGCACTTCGTCGACGGTAATGGGGGTGCGGCCGCCTACTGAAGTTTGCGACGAGCATTCGATCAGCATGTCGGGAATCTTGTTGAATTGCCCGACTTGAATATTGAAAAGTGTTTTCGATAATGAGACTAAAATGCGGGGTTTATAATTGTTAGGCATGTGATTTCTAAGATATTCATTTGATTAGGCATGCGATGTCTATGCTGATTGCGGATTCCAACTGTTGTAGTTTTACACTTTCTTTTCTGTGACCGTAAGTGTAATATGTGATATCGCCGGTTTCGTTGCTATATGTCAACGACAATTGGGATGCGCATATTTACTTACGTTGATGACATGTGATGTTATGTGTTGCTGGATATGTTATATTGGATCGTCGTGTTTGAATAGCCGGGGTTTTTTATGTGAGATGAGTGTTTTTCATTTTCATTCATGTAAAAACTTGTATGTAATATTCTTTTATTGGGGCGCTTCCAGGTTGCGGAAGTTGTCACCGTTTGTATATTATTTACTTTTCCGCACTAGGATAGACCCAAGGAGGAGGGCACAAGTAACCGGGTTCTGGAGTCCAGTGGGAGACCAACTCGAGGAGTCGAGTCCGGGTCTCCTAACTCTAGAATTGGCAGGGTTGCTTGCCGCTCTCGTAGGGGTCTAGGGGTGTGGGTTTGGCTATTCATCACGACCGTGGAATCCGTGTTTTGTACTGGCTCGTATTGAAAACACGGACGTCCTAGTATATCCAATATTTCATATGTTTCTTCTGCTGCGATATCTGTGATGTGATCATGTGATGTTCTGTGATAGATATAATATATAGTATATATGATATATTATATAGATGTTACTTATGTTTTACACCCGTGCTAGCCCTGCCCTGCTCTGTCGTTAGTTACCTAACCTAACGGTGCACGAGGGGACATCGAGGCGAATGCGGATGGCATAAGTGTACGTCATATCTATCTGTGATGTTTAGTTATTTAATTGATGGGACTTCATTAATATGATTAATGAAATAAAAGAAACCTAAGATGTTGTAGAATCGAATTTCAAAATGAAACAGGTAGCTACAGTTCTTGCTTTGCACAGTGGTATATGTGATATATCCTGCACCTTATTCGATAAGGAAAGGACCGAGATCCCTTCACCGGAACAGACTCCTTTAGCAATAACTGGCAGATGCTACACACTCGGTTTGTCTTTTGATTGCTTTTAAGTGTTTTTGCTTTGCACAGTGATATATATGATATATCCCGCACCTCATTCGACGAGGAAAGGACGACGATCCCTTCACCGGGAGTGACTCCTTTAGCAAAACTAGAAAAGCCTCAAAAGCACTCCATTTTAAAATTCATTCGATCCTACAACGATATCAAGTTCATTACGCAATAGGTTTTCAGAAAAACCTGTCGTAGCCCTCCGTCATTTCAGATAAGTTGTATATAGTATTCGTGCTGCATTTGTTGGCTTTCGTCAAGGTGCAGTGTGCGGTAGCTATATGCTGCTTATCTGCTAGCATACGATGCGATTGGATTAGGGTAGTCGTGCGGCTTTGTTGGCTTTCGTCAAGGGTCGTGCGGGTGGGTTTAATTCGATCAAGAAATGTACGGGTTGAACTTGACTAGCGGGCTATGGTTTATTGGCTTTCGTCAAGGTCATAGCACGTTAGGGGCAAAATATTATCGGGAATTTCAAGTGTTGAAACTTGCAATGAGATTGCATACCTTCTATGAGATAGTTGGATCCCGATACCCGCTGCGAGTAAGAGTTACTCCTGGGAGAGTTTTATACATTACAATTATCCGATCAAGTAGGTGTCTAGAAAGGTGTCAACGGGGTTACGCCTCTGGGAAAACGAGGTTTACATTAATTAGGTTCGTGCGAAAGCACGGGGGACCTCCCTCAAAGTACCGACACTGGCCTGGCTGAAAGATTGGCGAACTTGTAGTGTGTAATTAATCCCGGCTAGTCTTTCCTTTTAGGGTTTGAAGGAAGATTTGATAAAAAGCAGTGGGAGCCATCCTGATTAGATAAAATAATAACCAATCTATTCTTGACAGAGCGCACGCTGAGTGTTTTCTTCTCTCTCTCTCCAGGTAGCGACCATATCACGCCTTAATCAAGATAATAATACGGAATATTTGACTGAACCCGCTTGTTATACTGAGCTGGGGAACGTTGGTCCCGCTCCAACTTATGATTGTTATAAGACAGAGCAGGAAATAGGGGATTACCAGAATTCCCGTGCCGCCCAAACGAAGAGAGTGCATGCTGATGCATCATCTTCGGGTGTGTTCATAACAAGAACTGTTTCTCAGTATCCTCTACGTCCTGGGTATGTGATACCATATCAGGATCCCAGATATGTAATCTGTTACATAGGGCTGCAGAAAGGTAGAGAACTGAGAACGGGTGATAAGTTTCATGAGGCAGAAAACGGGGCAAGTGTTGTTGGAGATAGTGCCCTCAGAGTCAATTATTGGATCACAGGCACGTGATTGCAATGATTGAGGGAGGACCTATCCCGGTAGGACAGTCTTACTCGAGATGATATTATGCTATCTGGTTTATCTTTATCATCGTGTACTGCTTTAGGTGACCTGACATGTCGCTATTACACGTTGATAGAGCCCCTAGGATTCTTGCTTGACGACCAGCAGTATGATGGCGATCATATACGTGGGAGCTGGGGTCTATAAGCACATCCTTAAATGGTCCCTAGTCGTGGGAGTTTCGAGACTGGGCATCGATACTCCATTAGTAGACTAGTGTATACAGTCGAGACCCCGACGAGGGGCGGTGGCCGGTCTCACAAGCCACTGGTGTAAGTTGGTTCACCTAAGATGTATACAGGTGCTCATTGGGTTATGAGTACACCGGACAGGACTCGCCGGGAACCTGCTAGTTGGGCTTATACCTGACGTCAGATAGCAGTTCTCTGGTGACATGTGTACAGGTTAGTTCATCGACCTGAGGATCGTCATTTGTCTCGTGTGAGTTCCCACTGTGCTTTGATTACTACCCTACCACGGCTCAAAGGAGTCGTGCAAACAGGTTTTAGTTGGGTGCAGTCCCGAGCCACATGGAGGCAGTGAGCGGATCTTCAGGGGTTCGTCTCTCCCGGTATTAGGGGTGAGGTCGCGCTGTGTCTAGGAGAGCCATTACGCAAAGCCCTCGGCCGAGGCAGGAGATTTACTGGTAGGTATTCCAGTAGTATCTCAGGGCGTTCTGGGCTACACTCCGACACGACTTGTACCGCTTTTGGGGGTCTGACTTTTACCAACCCTCTAGGCCCGACATGCGATGCTCATAGACGAACGGACCGGACTGTACGGATATTGTCACTGACAGGCTCAGTAGGGTGTCAGGATGAGTTCGCTCATCGACGTCCCTTTTAGTCAATAGCTGGTGGCCCGTCACGTATTGGCTTATACCTCTGACGTGCTAGTGGTTAAATCCACAGCCATTGTATTGACGAGTCTTTAGAGTCCACCACACTTTCAGTTACTCAGCTTTCGGGCGAAACGCTGTAGAGGCCGTATGGAGATATGGCAGGGTCCGATCAGATACGTGCGGTATTGCACGGATCAGGATCGGACTGCTTTGTACTAGTGGCCGTATGGATATATGGCAAGGTTCGATCAGATGCGTGCGGTATTGCACGGATCAGGATCGGACAGTTTTTACTAGCCGGTTTTAGTTTAAGCCGGTCCTAGTTTAGTACAGTGTAGATTTTGTCTTTTTGCATTTGTATCCGGACGGAATACAGATGCGGGTGTGTATGCACAGTATCGGGGTTTTCCTGTAATTTATTACGGGACCAGTTTTCTGGAGTTGCCAGTTTGCATTCCGTTCCGGCCGGTTTTCCTTTGTTCTTTCCCGGCCAGACTTTTCCGATGGAGGGGGTTATTTGCAAGTTTGCAAATAACACTTTGTGGAGGGTTTTATTGCAAAAGGTTTGATTATGATAGCTTCATTTTCTTTTGCTCCATGCTTTTGCATTAAATGAGATATGAAAGGTTATGGAGTGAATAGTAGAAAAAAGCATGGTTGATGTTTTCTTGTCTAGGATGTGGTCACCTCTTTGATCTCCTACACTCACCTCCCTTCATGCTTCATATACTTTCTTTCCTCCACCATTTGATTCTTAGATGATGAGAAGTTTTTGATGAGAGGAAAAAGAAAGAGAGAAGAAGAAGAAGAGAGCTTCATTCTTGAGAGTTTCTTTCTTGATCTCATTTTCATGCTAGAAAAATGCAAGCACCATTTTTCTAATCCTTGTTTCCTCCATCATCCTCAATGGCAACAACATAACCCCAAAGAGACAAGCATCTTCTACACTACATTCTACAGCATATCTTGAGCATGTCGAGTTGCCGGCTTCATGCCCGAGTTGCCTCGGTATTGAGGCGGGAGCCCGTAAAAGACGCAGGCGATGTGGTGCCCTTTCCGGCGAGGAGGCGACGATATGGAGACAAGACTTTCCGCGGGAGATCGGGACGATGAAGAGAAGACCGGAGGACTCGGATCACTCGGTATACTTCTCACCCTTTCTCTTGATTGCTAGCATTAGGTTAATGGTTTCGATCCGGGTTTTCTTTGTCCGCGGTAGCGCCGGTTTCCGAGTAAGGAAAATTTTTGATTCCGCAATTTGGCCTCGAGTAACACGGCCGGGGCGCTGCCGTGGCGCAATATGGTATCAGAGCCACGCCATTAACCTTACCTAGCTTGTTCTAATGTGTTTTGCTTATCCGATCGACCGAAATTCCAAAAACCGTATTTTTCTAGCACAATCAGTTTCTGTCGAAATTTTTTGGAGTCTAAAAATTTTTCAGGTGGTCTCAGAATGATGTGCAGGGAGTTCTAAGAAAACTGCAAAAATTTGGTGACACGACTCCTCCGTACTACCGCGGAAGGGCGGCCAAAACCCCCTTTTGGCCGCGCTTCCGCCGCAGGAGTGTGGGTTCGTGTGCTTAGTTTTTTGCAGTGGGCTTATGGGCTTATATTAGGGGTTTTGGAATATTAAAATTGGGCCCAGGTTTTCTGTGAGTGCTACAGTTTTGATTGGGGGCCCACTTGTTAATTTTTGGTCAATCGGAAAATTTTAAACACATTATTTCACAGTATTTACATTATATCTGCGACCGTGAATGTCACTCAATCGGTAAATCCGGTCTAACTGCTATAGCCCGGTTGGACGGATTTGCGAACGTGACTTTCACGTTGATATTCTATGTTTATGCTGTGATGTTGCGGATCGGTCGTGGGGGATAGCCTGGATGCAATGCTAGTACAGTTTTGTTGTATTATGTACATTTGATATTGCGGGGCGAGCGTCCGACATGTGGACTGCCGTCACTGCCTGTTTGTATTATTCTTTTGGGGCACGACCTGGTTGCGGTCGATGTACCCGGTGTATGTATATTTTACTTTCTGTACTAGGATTGCCCCGCGGTGGGGTGCACGGATAGCCGGGTTCTGGAGGGCAACAAGCCCGCATCTCATGGCATTGGGACGGAGGGGGCTTCACTCCAGGATTGGCGGGCTATTCGCCGCACTCGTAGGGGGTACAGGTAGACCCAGGAGGGGTGCCCGAGTTACCGGATTCCGTGAAGTGCTGGGTGGTCCATTCACGGTGCTGAAGGGGGCTGCCTCGCTTCAGGTTTTGGCGGGTGACTTGCCGCGCCCGTAGGGGTCTAGGTTTTCATTGCACAGGCTATCCACACGACCAGGGGAACGTCGGGTTTCAGCAGCGGCTCTGTGAAACCCGGGGCTTCCAGATATCTGTATTGTTCTGTGATGCTGTACATTTCTGTGATGTTGCATTTTATTCACGCCTTGAGCGAAATACTATATATTGGTATATATATTAGTAGATGTTGTATATGTTTTTCATCCGCGCTAGTCCAGTCCCCGCTCTGTCGTTAGTAAGCTAACCTAACGAGTGATGACGGGACCCAGTGGCGAATGCGGATGGCATATACGTACGTCAGTATATTTTCGTTCTTTGTGGTGTGATCATTTGATGGGACTGCGTTGATTCGGATCAATGCAAGTTAAACAAACCTATTCTGATGTTGTTGGAACATTTTTCAAAAAGCTGTTATTGCAAGGACGTTCACTTTTGTTTTGCATCGTGGTATTCATTTGGAATATCCTGCTCCTCAGTCGACGAGGCAAGGGCCGAGATCCCTTCACCGGGAGTGACCCCTTGGACAGAAGTTTGCGTCAGGGCATTAACTTCACTATAGCCGATTACTTTTGCTTTGCATCGTGGTATTCAGTTGGAATATCCTGCACCTCATTCTACGGGGAAAGAGCCGAGATCCCTTCACCGGGAGTGACCTCTTTAGTAAAGGTTTTCGTCACTATATTTTCTAAAAAGTTATCCAGTTCCTTCAACGATATCAAGTTCATTACGTTAAAGGTTTTCGCCAGAAACCAGTCGTAGCCCTCCGTCATTTCAGATCAGTATTGCTTAGTATTCGCGCTGCGTTTGTCGTTGTTATTCGCCGAGGCGTAGTGTGCGGTAGCTTTGTTGTGCTATTCTGTCGCTTGGATATGTGGATTGGTTAGGACAGTCGTACGACTTTGTTGATTATTCGTCAAGGGTCGTGCGGGTGGGTTTAACGCAATCAAGATAATGACGGGCTGAACTTGACTAGGACCTTTTCATTTGTTGATTATTCGTCAAGGTCACTTGGGTCCTAGGGGTAAAAATCACATCGGGAGTTTCAAAAGAACTGAAACTTGCCAGGCATGCGCATACCTTCTGGAGTGTGGTGACGTGAGTGGATTCCGTCACGTTATCATGCGATGAGAGTTGGATCCCGATTCCCACTGATGAGTTGGTTTACTCCTCGGGTGATCCCGACTAATTCTTCTTTCAGGTTTGGAGGAGAATTTGAGGTACAGTGGGAGGTTTCCAGATTAGACAAAGTGATAACCATTCTGATCTAGTTTAGAGTGCACGCTGAGTGTTTCTTTTCTCTCTCTCTTTGGCAGCGACCATTGACCCCACCCTGGACTATGACTCAGTGACCAAGTTGACCGAACCTACTTAACACAGGCTTTTTGGATTGTCAGAGTTGCAGACCTCATTGCCACTCCTACTTTTACCCTTTTCTCCAGGACACCCCGTATTGCTACGAACGTCCACTTCCATTGGACAAAACCATCGTATGGTTATATACGAACTCGAAGGACTTCGAGGATGGTTTCTGGTTCTGGAGAAAACGGATAGGACTATTCAGTTGTCTTTTCTTTTCACCTTCTCTCAGGTTGCGAGTACTCCTTGGTTTAGGAGTAGTACACCTATTACGCAAATTGGATAGTCTTCTTCCAAACCTTAGGCTGGTGCCGACCGGTAGGGAATGAAGAAAACTAATTAGCATAACGATGGTGTGCAGAAGGTATTAAGTTAAGACAAAGCAAGGGATTAGTAGGAGGGCAAAGTAAATTGCGACTGATATTCACAACCAAACCAAGTATTTCTTCGCCAATCCTAAATCACCTTTGTATTTCTCCAGGACACTCCGTATCACTACGAAGATCCACAGTTTATTGGATACTCCATCGTATGGTTATATACGAACTCGAAAGGAACTTGTTCCAGTTCGGGGATGGATTCTGGTTCAGGAGAAATAGGAATAAGGATTTATTCGGTTGTCTTTTATCTTCACCTTCTCTCGCTTTGCGAGTGCTCCTAGGATTGGGACAGTACACCCTTTATGCTTTTTGGATAGTCTTCTTCCAAACCATAGGCTGGTGCCGAACGGTAGGGAAGGAAGAAAACCATTTGGCCTAAGGGGGTGTACAGAAGGTAATGACTAAAGACATAGAAAGGGATTTAGAAAGATGGCAAAGAATTACAAGGTTACAGTTGTGAATTTGGATAATGGAAGAGGCATTACTAGGAATACCAGGATACCCCACCGAAACATTTCAATTTTTCAGTTTCACTGTGTACTGTTAAAAGAAAAACGAATTTCCCGATTAGACACTTGCTCCAGGGTATGTATTTACCAGGTATGATTCTCACATCTGTATGGTTTTACAGATGATGAGTGGGAGTAAGTTATTGGGAATTGGGTGATCATCCTCACTATATCGGGATTCATTGTAGTCGGTGATATTTGAGGAAGTCACCTGGGTTGTTTGCCGGACGGCAATTTTTTTGGTTTTGAATATCCGCGGTTATGCACCAATTTCAAATTGATATATCTGTACGTCTATTTTCATAGAGTGAGATATACCTTTTGATATTATGTCGATGACATTTACCTATATCAGTGGATGGTTAGGTAAGGAGCATTAAACAGCGGTGTAATTCTTCTTAACCATAAGTACAGTTTTCAACCTACGACGCACAGTGAAAGAGTTGTTAGACTCAGCGGACTTATACAGAGTATTGTATGTTGTCCAGTGTCCATTAGGACAAAGGGGTTGGTCCTCATACTATATTCTGTTTACTTTTAACTTCTCTAGTTCTTAGACATGTGTTTCGTGGAAACACAGGGTCTGAGTTTTGAGGAGTTATAGGTATTTGAATAGAGTAGAGAACCAAGTATAGCAAGTATCGGGATTCTTCAAAGTGATCGAAGATGTAGATACTTGTGTACGGTATTCAGTTGATAGTAATGATAAAGAGAAATTGCTTCTCTTTCAGGTTACTTATAATTGGAAGTACTCCTAAGTTGAGTAACGCTGATCGGCCTCCTTCCATTTAGTTGACATGCACTGGAGACAGCTGCATGATTTGAATCTGGTTCAATTAAATCAGTGCCTCTGGTTCTATATTGGATATAGAACAGTTCATATCTTAACGATGTTAAGGTACGGGGAGTTGTCCGGCTTATGCTTAAAACCAGACTCCGGATAACTCAAGGCATGTTTCTGTAATGGCTGTTTGTGGGTTGACCCAGGCTATGACGAGGGTTGACTTTCTACCATCTGGCAGATCAATAGAAATATTGTTCTAGGCTCGCCACAGTTTTATTAAAAATGGATTTTTTCAAAAACAGCAGTGGGAGTATGGTAGAACTGGAAGTAATTCCAGAACCGCAAACGATTACTGAAGATTTAATAAGGAACCTAAAGATTCAATCTGATTTGACATTCCATTGGCCACTCCGCAGATACGGTGGGTAACTTCAGGCACCCGAGAGGTACTCCGGTAGCCTCAAGGACGGTGACAGGGAAGTTCTTGTTTACCCACACTTGCCATTGTTGTTGTTCCAGGCTGCGAGACCCGGTGGAAGGATGAGTATAGCGTCGTTCTAAACTAGCTTTAGAAGTGCACGTCTATATGACTCTGCCAGAGGGTTGTCGTAGTCAGAGGGAGCAGCGGAAGCATTGGTGGACATCAGGCTTATATCTATTTATAGACTAAAGCAGATGTAGCGGAGATAGATCATCTATTTCTGATGTGACAGTCATAGGTTTGACGTCATCAGAATAGAGGATGGATCTATTGAGAAGGTAGTAGGAAGTGATATTCCTATACTACGATCGGTTATACTTTGGTCGTCACACAGTGGTTTCTCCAAAAGGGACTTGGACATTATATCAGACATACTGGTTACTGGATCTATGGTTTTAGATCTAGATTTGGGTGGTTTCCCAATCTGGGTACCTTGACAGCATTCTATGAGTATTTAGAATGGACGACTCCAGGCACGGTAGTATACCTGCAGTTGATGGTGTCACCCTCTCTAAAGGTGTCTTATAGACTAAAGGGGAGAGGAATACTCATGATTGGCAGATCACTTGCTTAGGCAATTAAGTCAATCATGAGATGTCAAGTACCACACCAGATGTTGTTCTTGCACTAGATGCAATAAGTTGACATTGATCCAATCCTGGAGAAACGGTCGGAAGCAGTTTTAGAACATAAGTTGATGTTCTAGGGATATGATAACGTCAGCCTCCTTTAGGAGACGGTTATCATTCCAGGCTTCCAAGGTGACATGGACGACAAGGAGGTTGTCAGAGTTTTAGTTTTCCTTCCGACGAGGGGCAGTATTTTGGACAGGTGGTCCAAGGCAATACTGAGGGAGGCTTGGCGCAGGATACTGATTAAGTTCGGTTGACGATACAGTCTAAGAAGTTTGGATTTGGAGTTCATTTATGAGCTAGTTCCCATCAGACATCCAGACATTCTAAGACAGGTATTGCTCATTTCGGGAGATGGCTTTCTCCGCGAACTTGAGATATAGAGAGACATAGAAAGAAACATCACAGCGGATCCACTCACTGAGGCTATTCCTCGAATGCAATAATTTCGCAAACGAGCTTTGTGAGACTGACTAGTAGAGGAGTTGGGTGTTCGGTATCACACGGGCTGTGAGTATGAGGCATCGCAATAATTAGCCTTGAGTGCAAGTGGGAGATTGTTGGAGATAGTGCCCTCAGAGTCAATTATTGGATCACAGGCACGTGATTGCAATGATTGAGGGAGGACCTATCCCAGTAGGACAGTCTTACTCGAGATGATAGTATGCTATCTGGTTTATCTTTATCATCGTGTACTGCTTTAGGTGACCTGACATGTCGCTATTACACGTTGATAGAGCCCCTAGGATTCTTGCTTGACGACCAGCAGTATGATGGCGATCATATACGTGGGAGCTGGGGTCTATAAGCACATCCTTAAATGGTCCCTAGTCGTGGGAGTTTCGAGACTGGGCATCGATACTCCATTAGTAGACTAGTGTATACAGTCGAGACCCCGACGAGGGGCGGTGGCCGGTATCACAAGCCACTGGTGTAAGTTGGTTCACCTAAGATGTATACAGGTGCTCATTGGGTTATGAGTACACCGGACAGGACTCGCCGGGAACCTGCTAGTTGGGCTTATACCTGACGTCAGATAGCAGTTCCCTGGTGACATGTGTACAGGTTAGTTCATCGACCTGAGGATCGTCATTTGTCTCGTGTGAGTTCCCACTGTGCTTTGATTACTACCCTACCACGGCTCAAAGGAGTCGTGCAAACAGGTTTTAGTTGGGTGCAGTCCCGAGCCACATGGAGGCAGTGAGCGGATCTTCAGGGGTTCGTCTCTCCCGGTATTGGGGGTGAGGTCGCGCTGTGTCTAGGAGAGCCATTACGCAAAGCCCTCGGCCGAGGCAGGAGATTTACTGGTAGGTATTCCAGTAGTATCTCAGGGCGTTCTGGGCTACACTCCGACACGACTTGTACCGCTTTTGGGGGTCTGACTTTTACCAACCCTCTAGGCCCGACATGCGATGCTCATAGACGAACGGACCGGACTGTACGGATATTGTCACTGACAGGCTCAGTAGGGTGTCAGGATGAGTTCGCTCATCGACGTCCCTTTTAGTCAATAGCTGGTGGCCCGTCACGTATTGGCTTATACCTCTGACGTGCTAGTGGTTAAATCCACAGCCATTGTATTGACGAGTCTTTAGAGTCCACCACACTTTCAGTTACTCAGCTTTCGGGCGAAACGCTGTAGAGGCCGTATGGAGATATGGCAGGGTCCGATCAGATACGTACGGTATTGCACGGATCAGGATCGGACTGCTTTGTACTAGTGGCCGTATGGATATATGGCAAGGTTCGATCAGATGCGTGCGGTATTGCACGGATCAGGATCGGACAGTTTTTACTAGCCGGTTTTAGTTTAAGCCGGTCCTAGTTTAGTACAGTGTAGATTTTGTCTTTTTGCATTTGTATCCGGACGGAATACAGATGCGGGTGTGTATGCACAGTATCGGGGTTTTCCTGTAATTTATTACAGGACCAGTTTTCTGGAGTTGCCAGTTTGCATTCCGTTCCGGCCGGTTTTCCTTTGTTCTTTCCCGGCCGGACTTTTCCGATGGAGGGGGTTATTTGCAAGTTTGAAAATAACACTTTGTGGAGGGTTTTATTGCAAAAGGTTTGATTATGATAGCTTCATTTTCTTTTGCTCCATGCTTTTGCATTAAATGAGATATGAAAGGTTATGGAGTGAATAGTAGAAAAAAGCATGGTTGATGTTTTCTTGTCTAGGATGTGGTCACCTCTTTGATCTCCTACACTCACCTCCCTTCATGCTTCATATACTTTCTTTCCTCCACCATTTGATTCTTAGATGATGAGAAGTTTTTGATGAGAGGAAAAAGAAAGAGAGCTTCATTCTTGAGAGTTTCTTTCTTGATCTCATTTTCATGCTAGAAAAATGCAAGCACCATTTTTCTAATCCTTGTTTCCTCCATCATCCTCAATGGAAACAACATAACCCCAAAGAGACAAGCATCTTCTACACTACATTCTACAGCATATCTTGAGCATGTCGAGTTGCCGGCTTCATGCCCGAGTTGCCTCGGTATTGAGGCGGGAGCCCGTAAAAGACGCAGGCGATGTGGTGCCCTTTCCGGCGAGGAGGCGACGATATGGAGACAAGACTTTCCGCGGGAGATCGGGACGATGAAGAGAAGACCGGAGGACTCGGATCACTCGGTATACTTCTCACCCTTTCTCTTGATTGCTAGCATTAGGTTAATGGTTTCGATCCGGGTTTTCTTTGTCCGCGGTAGCGCCGGTTTCCGAGTAAGGAAAATTTTTGATTCCGCAATTTGGCCTCGAGTAACACGGCCGGGGCGCTGCCGTGGCGCAACAAGTGTTGCAGCCAAGTCTGTTGGTCACTGTCACCCTGTATTACCAATACATTGATTCTGAACGAATGTTATTAGATACCGAACCTGATATACAAAATCATATCAGTCTCTTTATTAGTAAAGAAATGATAAAATTTTGTATTGTTGGATAATGTTTTGAACATTTCCTATATCAAAAGTTGATCGGTTCAGGCACGTTATCTAAAAGCATTGCTGTTCTAAATCAAACTACAGTTCTTAGTATATGGAACACACACAAGAGGAAGAGTTCAGAAATGAACGAATCCTTCTTGAGGTATTGTAGACTAGGTCAGATCAATGCGACCCGACTAGCTGAAGTTACATTTAGATGTATATTTAAATCAGTTTGAATTTACATCTTGTGAAACTTGCCAGTCATGTCACAAAAATAATATGACCATAGCTCTGTTTATTAGAAACAAAGAAAGAGTTAGTAAACTCTTGGGATATGATACATGTTGATGTATGTAAGCTCCCCTGTCTACACATGCCAAGATTGGTTCTTTATACTTCATTACGTTCTCTGATGATCTCTTTAGATTCAGACATATGTTCCTGTTGAAACACAAGTCCGAACCTTTTGAGATATTCACAGAATATAATTTAGAAGTAGAGAACCAAAATACGGGTATAAGTATTATGTCCTATGATGATATAAGGAGGAGAATACTTGAGCACGGAAATACTGGACTGTTCTAAAGGAGAATGAGATTCTCTCTCAGCATTACTCCTCTGTATACACCATAGCACGATGGTATATCAGGGCGGAGCAACCACACCCTATATGATAAGGTGTGCTCTATGATGAGTATTACTGAGTTACCTATTTCCTTTTTAGGAGTTATGCACTTGAGAAGCTGCATACCTATTGAATAGGGTTCGAATCAAATCAATGCCTACCACTTCATATGTGATATGGAAAGGAAAGAGCCCATGTCTTAAGTTAGTTAAGATTTGGGGTTGTCCGACCTATGTCTAAAACCATAATCCGGACAAGTTCGAGGCAAGGTCTGTTATGTAGAACTGGAATAGTTCCAGCTATACAAGCTACAGCAGATGATTTGGTACAACCAAAGGATTCAATAGTTACCAACGAACCTCAGCCTCTCCGCCGATCTAGTAGGGTTCCTCACCCACCTGAGAGATACTTCTGTTTCTCTATGACAGTGGGAGAGAGGATTGCATCATGAGATGATGACCCAACTAGTTTCGAGCTGGCCATCAAGAGTGAGACTCTGTAAGAATGGCTGGATGTTTATCGATCTGAGATGGAATCCTTATACACCAACAAAGTATGGACTTTGGTTGCTATATCTGAAGGGTTAAATCCCCATCAGGAGCAAGTATATCTTGAGAAGATTACTTGGTGTACATCGAAAAGTTGAGACTTTCAAAGCTAGACTTGTTAAAAGTGTGCATCATTGACCAGGTGTGGATAATGATGAAACCTTTTCAAGTAGCTATGCTTAAGTCCATCCAGATCCTACTTGTCACGGCTACATACCATAACTACGATATCTGGTGGTTGGGTGTCATGACTGCTTTTCTAAATGATGTTTTAGAAGAGCGCGTCTATAAGTACACAGCCAGAAGGCTTCGTAAACAGTGGGAGCAGCGGAAACGTGTGCAAGATGCTTTATAGGATAAAGCAGGAATCGCGGAGTTGGAACATCTGTTTTGATGGATTAGTCAAATAGTTTGACATCATCAAAATGGTAGATGAACCTTGTATAAACAAAAAGGGTAGTAGGGAGTATGGTGACGATCCTCGTAGAGTACGTGGATGACATACTCTTGATAGGAAAGGAGTTTCCTATGCTACGCTCGGTCAATCTCCGCTTATCACCATAATTCTCCATATAGGATCAAAGTGATACCTCCTAAATCCTGGATTTTGGATCTATGAGATAGATCTAAATGGATGTTAGGATACTCACTAGCTGTAGTGAGATGGTATCAATCGACCTTGGGGAGAATCACTGGAAGGGTTCCAGGGTGATAAAGACGACTGAATGTCAATCGCAGGCATTGTCTTTACCCTCAGTAAAGGGACGGTATGTTGGAAGAGTTCCAAGCTAGATACCGTGACATACTAGACGATAAAGGCTGGATACATCGCTACTTAAGATGCTACCAAAGAGGCTGTTTGGGTGTATATTGGTTCATGAGATGAACTACGTTCCTACCATTGTGAGACAATGGAGTTGTGGCTTATGCCAAGGAACGCCCGTCCCATCAGTGATCCAGACATATTCTAAGGCAGTGTCACCTGATCATGGAGATGGTTGATCTCCAGGGAGATCGAGGTTTGGAGAGTAGACTCAGAGGACAACACAGCAGATCCACTCACAAAGGCCTGTTCCCAGAGAGAGACTTTTATGGGATGGTTGAGTATGAGATACTACAACCACTGCTACAGATGGCCCTAGTGCAAGTGGGAGATTGTTAGTTATATGTATGCCCTAGGGGCCATTACTGTACATTGGATGTATACTGTAGTGGATGCTGGGACATATATAGGGAGGACTTTCTTGCTCGACATGATAGTATGCTATCTGTTTGAACTTTACCTTAACGAGTATACTGATTGTCTCTCTGTTACATGTTGGTAAAGCCCTTAGGATCTGTACTTGACTACCTGGACTATGATGCGGATCATACTAGTGGGGACATGGTAGTCCATAAGTACATCCTTCAAAGTCCCTAGTCGTGGGTGTATCGAGACGGGGCATCGATATACCAGAGTAGACTAGCGTATACCTTCTCGACCCATACAGATGGGCGATGGATGATCCCATATCCATTGGTGTTTGACATCAGAGATGATATACGGGTGCTCAGTAGAGACTGGGTATACTGGACGGACTCGCCGAGAACTCCCAGATGGTATTATACCTCACGTCAGATGGCAGTTCTCTGGTGACACTGGTACAGAGTAGTCTGTTGACCCGAGATCGTCATAGAGTCTTGTGTGGTTCCCACTGTGCTTTGATTTCCATCTTACCACGTCCAAGAGGGCGTGAAAAACGGTGGTTTTTGGGTACAGTCCCGAGTCACATGGAGGCAATGAGCGATAGGAGGGGATTCGTCTCTCCCGGTATAGGGGGTTGATGTTGCGCTGTGTTCGATTGGCTATAACAGGAAATCCCTGGCCAGGGTTGCTGAGATTTACTGGTAAGTGTTACCAGTAGTATCTCGAATTGTTATAGACCTCATATCGACACGACTTATTGAGCTATTGGGGTCTGACGTTTACCACCCCTAGGCGAGATATGCGACATATCAGACGATCAGACCGGACTGTACGGTAGTGTTACTGGTCGGATTCACTGGAGTGTGAGCGGGCTTGCTCGTCGATCTTCAGATCGCTCAATACCCGGGTGGCCGTTACGTTTAGCAGACCGCTTGCGGCTTGTGGATGTTTGATATGATCATCATCCGCTGCCGGCGTATTGACGAGTCTTTAGAGTCCTACACAGAGGTTTCCTGGCTCAAGTGAAACGAAATAGGAGCGCATATGAGATATGTGCGGGACCGAGAATAATGCATGTATGTGATACCGTATTCTATTCTCGCGATAAATGTATCGAATGGTTGTATGCGATATAACCTAGTTATCGATTCAAGCGTTGATTCGATAAGCCGATATATTGTATACTAGTCGGTTGTGTGCGACATGACCGGATCATTGAATCAAGTGTTGATTTAATGATTTAATGCATATTTATATATTTGATATACTACTTTGCATTAACTAGTATCGGTTCACTTTAAATGGATTTTCTCACTCGGATGTGCGCATTATATATGCGATATATTTTTGTGCACTTGATTGTATCATGTTTGATGATGCATGCTAAATTGGTTAAGTGTAAAGATTAAACCATGGTTGTGAATGGTTAGGGTTATGTTTTCTTTTTCATTTATTTATTTATTAGTTATTCATTTGGAAAAGAAAATTAAAAGCAAAAAGGGAAAAATGGTTGCTATTTTGTTTTGTTCATGAATCTTCATGAAGCTTTGACTTAGTTAACCATTTTGTCTCATGCTTAACCCTAACCACTCCACTAACCCTAGTTCACTCTCTACAACTAACCATGGTCATGTTATGATAAGAATGAGTTTCTTTTCTAATTAAATCAATTTCTTATCATAACAAGCTTCTTCTTCTTCTTCTTCCTTCAAGTAAAGAAAAGCTTGACCATCAATGGCAACTTGATGAAATGAGTGAGAAATCCAATTCTAAAGTCTACCCACTTCCTATTTCTTCATCCTCTACCTCTTGCTAAGTAGTAGAGTGTGTTTCCTTCACAAGTTTCTTGACTTGGTGAAGTGAGAGCTTGATCTTGCGATGCTTCGACGTAGATCATCTTCGGCATGGACATCGACGACCTAGCTCGCCTATTCTCCGATGAAGTCGACACTAGAGCCCGGATTTGATTTGGACAGCGGAGAGGACCTCATCTCGGAGCCGTGGAGGTGGAGGACCGGATCTACAAAGGTTGTATTTCCGTTTCTCATTAGTTAAGTGTTAACTAGTTAGCTTTTTCGCCTAAACATCTAGCAAACGATCCGTAGTCGGGTCTCTCGGCACCGTTAAAATTTTAATTTGGCATGTTCGATGCCTTGTGTGACCTCATTAGGGTGCCTAGGAACCCTACAGCAAGAAGGATCCGAATGGATTTCAGCATAGCCACTGGAGAAAAGGTTTCGTCATAGTCCAAGCCAGGTCTTTGACGGAAACCCTTTGCAACAAGTCTAGCTTTATAGGTCTCAACCTGTCCATCTACACCAATCTTCCTTTTGAAGATCCGCTTGCATCCTACGGGTTTTACCCCGTCTGGAGCAATGTCCAACGTCCATACTTTGTTGGTGTACATGGACTCCATTTCGGTCCGCATTGCATCCAGCCATTTTACCGAGTCAACGCTCTGAACGTCCTGCTGGATGCTAGTAGGCTCATCATAATCTATGATGCAATCCTCTCTATCCCCGTCTATGAGAAAACCGTAGTATCTCTCGGGCGGATGAGACTGCCTACTACTCCTGCAGAGTGGCGTAGGAATGTCCTGTTCTTTTGAACCCTCTGGTTCCACTAAGCTTTCAGTAATAGCTCGTGGTTCTGGAATTTCTTCCAGTTCTACTGCGCTCCCACTAATTTCCTTTTCTAAGAACTGGTGTTCTAGAAAATGGGCATGACGAGAAACAAAAACCTTTTGTTCCTCTTCGCAATAGAAGAAATATCCCTTGGAGTTCTCTGGATATCCCACGAACTTGCACTGTACTGAGCGTGCCTCGAGCTTGTCCGCATGCTGCTTTTTGACAAAAGCTGGACTTCCCCATGTCTTAATGTGATTAAGATAGGGTCTCTTCCCACACCACATCTCATATGGTGTAGTAGGCACAGTCTTAGTGGGAACTCGGTTCAAAAGGTATGCAGCTGATTCTAGCGCATACCCCCAGAATGATCGCGGTAACTCAGCGTTACTCATCATGGACCGTACCATATCCAATAGGGTTCGGTTCCGTCTCTCCGATACACCGTTATGTTGCGGAGTGTATGGAGGAGTAAGCTGAGAGAGAATTTCGTTCTCTTTTAAATAGTCCAGGAACTCGGCACTTAAGTATTCTCCACCTCGATCCGATCTTAGAATCTTGATACTTTTGCCGGTTTGTTTTTCTACTTCATTCTTATATTCCTGGAATTTTCCAAAGGCTTCGAACTTATGTTTCATTAAGAAGACATAACCGTACCTTGAAAAGTCATCCGTAAAAGTAATGAAGTAAGAATAACCGCTTCGCGCATGTGTAGACATTGGACCGCACACGTCGCTGTGTACGAGTCCCAAGAGCTCGCTCGCTCTTACTCCGTGTCCAGTGAACGGAGTCTTTGTCATCTTTCCTTTGAGACAGGATTGACAAGTGACATACGATTGATATTCGAACGGATTCAAATATCCTTCTGTATGTAACTTCTTCAACCTTCTCTCATTGATGTGACCCAGTCTACAATGCCATAAGAAAGTCTGATTGATTTCCGGAGACTTTCTTTTGTGTGTATTCTGGACATTGAAATTCTGCGGATGGTTTAATACGTATATACCATTGCTTAATTACCTGACCCAATCAGAACTTGATTAAGGTGATGTTTACAACATTACTTACAAACGCAAATTCATAACCTTCTTTAGAAGTCAAAGATACAGAAATGATATTACAAGTTACGTTGGGTACAAAATAGCAATTACGCAAAACCAAAACGTGTCCATCTGACAACCCCAGGTGATAGTCCCCCACGGCCTTAGCATCCATGCTAGCTCCGTTTGCAACTTTGAGGGTCAAGTCACCTTCCTTCAAAACCCTACGATTTCTCAACGCCTGCAAAGAATTACAGATATGAGATCCTGATCCGGTATCCAATATCCAGGAAGTAGAGTTTATTGAAAGACAGTTTTCAATAACATACACACCTGAAGCTGAAGCCGCAACCTGCTTCAGATCCTGTGTTCTGGCCTTCCAAGCCCTGCAATCATTCTTCCAGTGTCCCTTCTTATGACAATAGAAGCATTCTTCCTTATCCACAAGCTTTCCCACTTTCTTTGTTGCTTTTTCCTTTCCCTTCGTATCCACTTTACTAACACCGCCCCTTGGTTTGGCGGGGGCTTTCTTCTTCTTTCCCTTGGCTTTCGTCTTGGACCTAGAAGAGGAAGATCCTCCTACAAACAAAGTGGATGTTTCCCTACCTTTCTGTAGGGTGCCCTCTGCGCTCCTCAGCGTGTTGAGGAGTTCTGAAAGTTCAACTTCCTTTTCTTGTAAGTTGAAGTTCAGGATAAACTGGGCATAAGTGGAAGGAAGGGACTGGAGAATCAAGTCCGTATAGAGCTCATTCTCCAACGAGGTCCCAAGGTCCGCGAGATCTTCTATGTAGCCAATCATCTTAAGCACGTGTTCTGCTACCGATGATCCGACGGTCAACCTTGCCGAAAATAACTTCTTCGACACTACGTATCTTGCGATACGAGACTGCTCTCCATACAGTTCTTTTGTATGGAGAAATATGGATTCGAGGTCCATATTCTCGTGTCTCCTCTGATGTTCGTTGTCCATAGAGGCAAGCACGAGGCACTTGGCCTTCGCGCAATCTAGTTCCCAGGTCTTACGGATTTCCTTATCCGCGACGCTGGTTTTGGGACCTGGGACAAGGGGAGCTTTGGTGGTAAGAAGATACCCCAGCTTGTCGTAAGTGATTGCCATCTTGATATTCCTGAGCCAATCTTTGTAGTTTGGCCCTGTCAGTATGTTTTTATCTAGAAGTAACTTAAGTCCAGTCATGTCGATTGGTCGCTGCAATTAGGAGAGAGAAGAAACACTCAGCATGATGCTCTTGCAAGTTTAGAATGGTTTTTAGTTTGTCTAAACAGGATGGCTCCCACTGTTTCTCGAATCCCTCCTCAAACCAAAAAGGAAGAATTAGTCAGGATCAATCTCACCGTACAATACTTGCTTAACCGTTCAGCCAGGCCAGTGTCGGTACTTCGAGGGAGGTTTTCCAACGCTTTTGCGAAGTTCCTTAATTAAATAACCTCTTTTCCCTGGGGGCGTAGCCCTGCTAACACCTTTCTAGACACCTACTTGGTTTATAGCATTGATCGTTAAGTGAGAAATTTCTCAAGGAGTAGCATATACTCACAGTAGGATCGGGATCCAAATATCATCGCGTGACGAAACTGAAGGAATCCTACCAGAATCATCACACTCCAAATGGTATGCAACACTAGCAAGTTTCAGTTCTTTTGAAACTCCCGATGTGGATTTTTGCCCCATGCTCTTATGACCTTGACTTTGGCCAAAATATTATAAGTCACATGTCAAGTTCTACCCGTCATTCTCCAGGTTAATTTGGATCCATCCGTACCTACCCTTGACTTTGGCCAAAATGGCAGTACGACTGTCCCAAACCAACGCATCTATCTATGCTACACATGAATACCCAATAGCTACCAATCACTATGCCTTGACTTTGACCAACATACACAGCTTGAATACTATTGACTATTCATGTGAAACGACGGAGGGCTACGAATGGTTTTGGCAAAACCGTGAACGTAGTGAACTTGATATAATCGATGGAACGAGATAGCTTTTAAAAGGAGTGGCTCAAGCTCCGCATTTAAAAGTTAGTTTTGAAAAGAACCAAGTGGTTTTCCGAAAGTGTTCCAACGATTTTAACTTGGTTTATTTTCTTGCATTAGTTCTTTTAATGCGTGATATTCTTGCATTAGTTCTTTTAATGTGTCCCATCATTTAATCCTACCATTGCAGAAAACAACCAAAATATGACGTACGCTTATGCCATTCGCATTCGCCACGGGGCCCTGTCATTACCCGTTAGGTTACTTAACTAACGACAGAGCGGGGGCTGGGCTAGCGCGGCTGTAAAACATAAGCAACGCCTAAATAATATCATATATAGATATATTGCAATGATAGCCATTTCAGATCACAGATGAACACATTGGATATACTAGGAACCCGCAATTCGTACGAGCCTGTAACGAAAAGCAGATTACACGGTCGCGGTGAATAGCCAATACCCCACCCAAGACCCCTACGGGTGCGGCAAACTACCCGCCAAGTACCCGAAGCGAAGCAACCTCCCTCAACTCCGTGAGTAGGCCACTCGGCACTTCGGCATACCCGGTAGTTTGTGCACCCCCTCCATGGGTTTATCCTAGGAGCAAAAACAGTAAAAAGAAATTATACAATGACGGCTACAACCCCGACCCGGTTGTGCGGCCATACAAATAATTATTACATCAATTTACAAATTTACATGAATTGAAAGAAAAGAAAACTCTCGTCTCACAACCCCCGGCTATTCACCCGCGACAATCCAATGAATTCATATACACATTCCAATAACATTACAGATCACAGATTTGTATAACCCCCACTAATCGACATATAGCGATTAGCAGACGTTCAATACAAATATCACATCACAGAAAAACCCGTCAGCTTA
Source organism: Agapanthus africanus (assembly GCA_030015575.1). Lineage (NCBI taxonomy): Eukaryota > Viridiplantae > Streptophyta > Magnoliopsida > Asparagales > Amaryllidaceae > Agapanthus > Agapanthus africanus. The sequence goes on along the minus strand of JASDDO010000006.1, from coordinate 408,252,242 downwards.
AGTCTTTTAGAAGTTCGATCAAAAAAACGGATTTTCAGGCCCCAAACACAAAATTTTCGTTCTGGAAAATCTGGGCAGAAAATACATATTCCAAAAATACCAAAATACCCCTATGAACAAACTGCAAAAATAAAACCCCACGACCGAGTCAACTCGGCCGCGGTTCCACGGCGGGAGCAAGCTCCCGCCGCGGAAACGCGGCGCGTTGATCGATTCAGTGGGTCGAATTTTTGCAGTTTCTTCTAAACACCCTGAGTCGATTTTTGGTATATCTCAAATAATTTTTGCAGCACTTTGAAAATCGACAGAAAGTTTGAAATCCGGGTGTATTTCGCGACTTTTTCTCCGATCGAATTTCTAGTTACTATGCTAACATGTTAGGTAGTGTTTAACTAAGCTCTGATACCACTGTAAGTCCATGCTACCTCTCCCGGTACTTTCGGGCATGCGGAATTTGGTGAAAAACAATTTTCTAGAAGTGGTAACATGGACTCAAAACCGGATCTTTATTAAACATCTAACTAACAACCTAACTAGGAGTTGTTAACTACTCGGTTAGGGGGTTATACCTTTCTTTCTTGAACTCCTTCGTCTTCAAGCCTCGATGGTTGTCCGGATCGGCTTCACCCCGTCGTCTCCTTGCGCCGAAGATCGATCCACCTGAAAGCTTCTACCTTTGGCTTCTTCTTCGGTCTTTGAAGAAAACTAGTTCACTTGGTTTGCTAAACCTTATGAACTAGAGTGAGTAGAGAAGAGTGTGTTGGGATTTTATCTATGGTTCTTGGTTCTCAACACATGAGACAAGTAAACCATAGACTAAGTAGAGGGAGAGCAAGAGGAAGAAGATGAGAGCTCAAGAACAAGAGAGAGAATGAAAATGATAGAATGAGAAAAGACTTTTCTTTCTTGACTCTCATAATCCAAAGCCATCATCACAAAAATAGTAATCAAGTATTGTGTAAATGGTTTAAGTCAAAATGGCTATATCATTTCATGCACTCATATTGCACAAGAGAACAAGCAAGTGAAAATTCTTTGCCATGAAATGATAGCCATTGTCATCATGATGGTCAACTAGTCCAACCTAGTCAACCGGTCAACAAAGTCAATAAGTTAACAAAGTCAACCCCTCAACAACCATGTCACCACAATACTTAATTAATATTATTGTTAATCATAAATGATATTCTCATTAGGGTTGAGCAAAAAGTCAATAGTCAACAGTCAACGGTCAACAACCCTAATGAGAATCCTCTGCCTCTGTCTCTCCGTCAACTGTGCATACACACCCACATCCGCGTTCCGAGGAACACGAATACAAACTGGATAAAACCAATCCCAAAACGTACACTAGGATCTGGCTTAAACCAAAGCCCGCTAGTGTTAACTGTCCGGACACTAAACGTGCACAAGTGCACGGATGTAAGCGAACCCTGTCGCAAAACCATGCGACCTCTACTCTTTTGCCTAAAGGCGAATAGCTTTCTGTGTGGGACTCTAAAGACTCGACACTACGCTGGCAGTGGGTTTAACCACAGACCGCAAGCGGCACTAGCTGTACGTAATGGTCCCCAGGTAGATGCCGACAAGAAGACTGACGAGGTGAAACCCATCTGAACTCCTACTGAGCCTGAATGTGACAATCTCCGTACAGTCCGGTCTGTTCGTCTGATACATCGCATGGCGGGCCTAGGGGGGCGGTAAACGTCAGTCCCCTAATAGCGGTACAAGTCGTGTCGGAGTGAAGCCCAATACACCCTGAGATAACACTGGAAGCCTACCAGTATATCTCGCTTGCCCTGGCCAGGGACTACTCGTGTAATGGCTCTCCTAGATACAGCGCGATGTCAACCCCCAAAACCGGGAGAGACGAATCCTGTCTAACCGTCACTGCCTCCAAGTGCTTCGGGACTGCACCCAACTACTACCTGTTTGCACGACTCCTTTGAGCCGTGGTAGGGTAGTAATCAAAGTACAGTGGGAACACACTCGAGGCGAAGTGACAGTGTCTAGTCAGCGGACTAAGCTGTACTCATGTCACCTGGGAACTGATAACTGACGATAGGTATAATACCAACCGGTCAGTTCCTGACGAGTCCTGTCCAGTGTACTCATAACCGAACGAGCACCCGCATACTATCTCCAGTACGACGCACTAACGGCTATGGGACAGACCGTCTCCTACACTGGGACGAGAAGCGCATGCGCTAGTCTACTCCGGAGTATCGATGCCCTGTCTCGATAGTCCTCCGACTAGGGACCTGCATAAGGATGTGCTTATAGATTACCCAGCCCCACTAGTGTGACTGCCATCACAACACTGGTAATCAAGCAAAGATCCTAAGGGCTCCACTAATGTGTATAGGTGATATACTAAAATAAACACAAGTACACATTGAAGTAGAAACAAACCAAATAGCAGACTACTATTTTGAGCAAGATTGTATATACAAGGTGAATATCCCAAGCTTCCATTAAGTAATATACAAACTAGTATGATACAGTAATGGCCTCTAGGGCATATACACTAACAAGAAGCGCATACGCTAGTCTACTCCGGAGTATCGATGCCCTGTCTCGATAATCCCACGACTAGGGACGTGTATAAGGATGTGCTTGTAGATTACCCAGCCCCCACGAGTGTGACTGCCATCACAACGCTGGTAATCAAGCAAAGATCCTAAAGGCTCCACTAATGTGTATAGATAATATGCTAAAAGAAACACATGTACACATTAAAGTAGAAACAAACCAAGTAGCATACTACCATTTTGAGCAAGATTGTATATACAACTGTGAATATCCCAAGCTTCCATTAAGTAATATACAAACTAGTATGATACAGTAATGGCCTCTAGGGCATATACACTAACAATCTCCCACTTGTACTAAGGCCATGTACTGGCGTATCGAAGACCTATCATCTCGATCAGCCGCTCGAACTGAGTCTGGGGCAAGGCCTTGGTGAATGGATCTACAGTGTTATCTTCTGAAGCAACCTTCCGAACCTCGATCTCCTTGCGATCCACGATTTCCCTGATCAGGTGATACCGCCTCAAGATGTGTCTGGATTTCTGATGGGACCTGGGTTCCTTCGCTAATACTATAGCCCTGTTGTTGTCGCAATACAGAGGTATTGGATCAACAATGGACGGGACCATCTGAAGTTCTTTCAAGAACTTCTTCATCCAGACGGCTTCTTTTGCGGCATCTGCAGCAGCGATATATTTCGCTTCCATGGTCGAGTCAGCAACGGTTTCCTGTTTGGAACTCTTCCAACACACCGCCCCTCCATTGAGGGTAAAGACAAAGCCCGACATGGACTTGGAATCATCCTTGTCACTCTGGAAGCTGGAGTCAGCAAAGGCCTCGATCTGGAGGTCTTTTCCGCCATACACCAAGAACATCTCCTTAGTCCTTCTCAGGTACTTGAGAATGTTCTTTACCGCTATCCAGTGTTTCTCCCCAGGGTTTGACTGATACCTGCTTACTACACTCAGTGCATAAGCCACATCTGGTCTGGTACATAACATCGCATACATTATAGAGCCTACCGCAGAAGCGTAGGGTATAATAGACATGCGATCCCTTTCCAAATCAGTCTTGGGAGACATCTCTTTGGAGAGGGTGATCCCGTGATAAGCCGGTAGATTACCGCGCTTGGAATCTTCCATACTGAATCTTTTCAGTATGGTGTCGATGTACCTGGACTGTGAAAGTCCTAATATCCTCTTGGATCTATCACGATAGATCCGGATCCCCAGAATGTAGGAGGCATCACCCAGGTCTTTCATGGAGAACCTGTGTGACAAGAACCCCTTGACAGATTGTAGCATAGGAATGTCATTTCCTATCAACAGAATGTCATCCATGTATAAAACGAGGAATACGACAGTTCTTGCTACAAATCTACTATAGATGCATGGTTCATCTGGATTTTTGATAAAGCCAAATTCTTTAACCGTCTCATCAAAACAGATGTTCCAACTCCGCGATGCCTGCTTTAGTCCATAGATGGACTTAAGCAACTTGCACACCTTTCCGCTGCTCCCACTCTGAATGAAACCCTCTGGCTGGTCCATATAGACGCACTCTTCTAAATTTCCATTTAGAAAAGCGGTCTTTACGTCCATCTGCCAAATCTCATAATCGTGGAAAGCAGCAATGGCAAGAAGGATCCGAACGGATTTTAGCATAGCTACTGGAGAAAAGGTTTCATCATAGTCCAAACCACGTCTTTGACGAAAACCCTTTGCAACAAGTCTAACCTTATAGGTCTCAACCTGTCCATCTACACCAATCTTCCTTTTGAAGATCCACTTGCATCCTACGGGTTTTACCCCATCTGGAGCAATGTCCAACATCCATACATTGTTGGTGTACATGGACTCCATTTCGATCCGCATTGCACCCAGCCATTTTACCGAGTCAATGCTCTGAATGGCTTGCCGGAAGCTAGTAGGCTCATCACTATCAATGATGCAATCCTCTATATCCCCGTCTATGAGAAAACCGTAGTATCTCTCGGGCGGATGAGACTGCCTACTACTCCTGCGGAGCGGCGTAAGAAGGTCCCGATCTTTCGAACCCTCCGGTTCTACTAAGCTTTCAGTAATAGCTTGTGGTTCTGGAATTTCTTCCAGTTCTACTGCGCTCCCACTAATCTCCTTTTCCAAGAACTGATGTTCTAGGAAGTGGGCATTATAAGAAACAAATACCTTTTGTTCCTCTGTGTGGTAGAAAAGATACCCCCTGGTGTTCTTTGGGTATCCCACAAACTTGCACAGTACAGAGCGTGCCTCGAGTTTGTCCGCATGCTGCTTTTTGACAAAAGCTGGACATCCCCAGATCTTCAGGTATTGAAGATAGGGTTTCTTCCCACTCCATAATTCATATGGTGTGGTAGGCACAGTCTTAGTTGGAATTCAGTTCAAAAGGTATGCAGCTGATTCTAGCGCATATCCCCAGAATGATCGCGGTAACTCAGCGTTACTCATCATGGACCTTACCATGTCCAATAGGGTTTGGTTCCGTCTCTCCGATACACCGTTATGTTGCGAAGTGTATGGAGGAGTAAGCTGAGAGAGAATTCCATTCTCTTTTAAGTATTTCAGGAACTCGGCACTCAAATATTCACCACCTCGATCAGATCTTAGTGTTTTGATACTTTTGCCTGTTTGTTTTTCTACTTCATTCTTGTATTTTATTGGAATTTTTCAAAGGCTTCAGATTTATGTTTCATTAAGAAGACATGTCCGAACCTTGAAAAATCATCCGTAAAAGTAATGAAGTAAGAATAACCGCTTCGTGCATGCATAGACATTAGACCGCACACGTCGCTGTGTACGAGTCCCAAGAGCTCGCTCGCTCTTACTCCGTGTCCAGTGAACGGAGTCTTTGTCATCTTTCCTTTGAGACAGGATTGACAAGTTGCATAAGATTGATACTCGAACGGATCCAAATATCCTTCTTTATGTAACTTAGTCAACCTTCTCTCATTGATGTGACCCAGTCTACAATACCATAAGAAAGTTTTATTGATTTCTGGAGACTTTCTTTTATGTGTATTCTGGACATTGAAAATCTGTGGTTGGTTCAATACGTATATACCGTTGTTTAATGTACCTGACCCAATCAGAACTTGATTAAGGTGAATGTTCACAACATTACTTACAAATGCAAATTCATAACCTTCTTTAGATAATAAAGATACAGAAATGATATTACAAGTTGCATTTGGTACAAAATAACAACCACGCAAAACCAAAAAATGTCCATCTGACAAACCCAGGTGATAGTCCCCCACGGCCTCAGCATCCATGCTAGCTCCGTTTGCAACTCTGAGGGTCATGTCACCTGCTTTCAAAAGCCTACGCTTTCTCAACGCCTGCAAAGAATTACAGATATGAGATCATGATCCGGTATCCAATACCCAGGAAGTAGAGTTTATTGATAGACAGTTTTCAATAACATACATACCTGAAGCTGAAGCCGCAACCTGCTTCAGATCCTGTGTCGTGGCTTTCCAAGCCCTGCAATCTTTTTTCCAGTGTCCACTCTTGTGACAGTAAAAGCATTCTTCTTTCCCTACAATCTTCCCCGCTACCTTTGTTGCTTTTGTCTTTCCCTTCGTATCCACTTTACTGACACCGCCCCTTGGTTTGGCGGGGGCTTTCTTCTTCTTTCCCTTGGCTTTCGCCTTGGACTTAGAAGAGGAAGATCCTCCTACAAATAAAGTGGATGTCTTCCTACCTTTCTGTAGGGTGCCCTCTGCACTCCTCAGCATGTTGAGAAGCTCTGAAAGTTCAACTTCCTTTTCTTGCAAGTTGAAATTCAGGATGAACTGGGCGTAAATGGAAGGAAGGGACTGAAGAATCAAGTCCGTATAGAGCTCATTCTCCAACGTGGTCCCAAGGTCCGCGAGCTCCTCTATATAGCCAATCATCTTAAGCATGTGTTCCGCTACCGATGATCCGACGGCCAATCTAGCCGAAAACAACTTCTTCGACACTTCGTATCTTGCGATACGAGATTGCTCTCCATACAGTTCTTTTGTATGGAGAAATATGGATTCGAGGTCCATATTCTCATGCCTCCTCTGATGTTCGTTGTCCATAGAGGCACTTGGCTTTCGCGCAGTCGATTTCCCAGGTCTTACAGATTTCCCTATCCGCGATGCTGGTTTTGGGACCTGGGACAGGGGGAGCTTTGGTGGTAAGAAGATACCCCAACTTATCATAAGTGATTGCCATCTTGACATTCCTGAGCCAATCTTTGTAGTTTGGCCCTGTCGGTATGTTTTTATCTAGTAGTAACTTAAGTCCAGTCATGATGTTTGGTCGCTGCAATTAGGAGAGAGAGAAGAAACACTTTAGCATGATGCTCTTGCAAATTTAGAGTGGTTTTTAATTTGTCTAAACAGGATGGCTCCCACTGTCTCTCGAATCCCTCCTCAAACCATAAAGGAAGAATTAGTCGGGATCAATCTCACCGCACAATACTTGCTTAACCGTTCAGCCAGGCTAGTGTTGGTACTTCGAGGGAGGTTTTCCAACGCTTTCGCGAAGTTTCTTAATTAAATAACCTCTTTTCCTTGGGGGCATAGCCCCGCTAACACCTTTCTAGACACCTACTAGGTTTATAGCATTGATCGTTAAGTGAGAAATTTCCCGAGGAGTAGCATATACTCACAGTAGAATCGGGATCCAAATATCATTACGTGATAAAACTGAAGGAATCCTACTAGAATCATCACACTCCAAATGGTATGCAACGCTAGCAAGTTTCAGTACTTATGAAACTTCCGATGTGATTTTTGCCCCATGCTCTTATGACCTTGGCGTGAGGTCAAAATGTCATAAGTCACATGTCAAGTTCTACCCATCATTATCCAGGTTAATTTGAACCCACCCGTACCTACCCTTGACGTAGGCCAAAATGGCAGTACGACTGTCTCAAATCAACGCATTCTATCTATGCAACAGATAAATATCCGGCAGCTACCAATCACTATGCCTTGGCGTGAGGTCAAAATACATAGCTTGAATACTACCGAATATTTAACTGAAATGATGGAGGGCTACGAACGGTTTTGGCGAAACCGTAAACGTAGTGAACTTGATATAATCGATGGAACGAGATAGCTTTTAAAAGGAGTGGCTCAATCTCCGCATTTAAAAGTTTAGTTTTGAAAAGAACCGAGTGGTTTTCAAAGTGTTCCAATCGACTTTTGCTTGGTTTATTTTCTTGCATTAGTTCTTTTAATGCGTCCCATCAATTAATCCTACCATTGCAGAAAACAACCAAAATATGACGTACGCTTATGCCATTCGCAGTCGCCACGGGGCCCCGTCATCACCCGTTAGGTTACTTAACTAACGACAGAGCGGGGGCTGGGCTAGCGCGGCTGAAAAACATAAGCAACGCCTAAATAGTTATTATATATAAATATATAGCAATGATAGACATTACAGATCACAGATGAATACATTGGATATACTAGGAATCCGCAATCCGTTCGAGCCTGCAACGATAAATGGATTACCCGGTCGCGGTGAATAGCCAATACCCCACCCAAGACCCCTACGGGTGCGGCAAACTACCCGCCAAGTACCCGAAGCGAAGCAACCTCCCTCAGCTCCGTGAGTAGGCCACTCGGCACTTCGAGATACCCGGTAGTTTGTGCACCCCCTCCATGGGTCTATCCAAGGAGCAAAAAACAGTAAAAAGAATTATACAATTACGGCTACAACCCCGACCCGGTTGTGCGGCCATACAAATATTATTACATCAATTTACATATTACATGAATGAAAGAAAAAGAAAAACTCATCTCACATCCACCCCGGCTATTCACCCGCGACAATCCAACGCATTCATATACACATACCATCATCAAACACAGATCACAGATATGTATAACCCCCACTAATATAGCGATTAGCCGACGTTCAATACATAAAAACATCACAGATATAACCGATTAGTCAAAGTATAGTGAAGTTCGATCAAAAATACGGATTTATAGGCCCCCAAATACAAATTTCTTTTCTGAAAAATCTTGGCTGAAATAAACCATCTTAAAAATCCCAACACCACAACCTAAAAACACTGCACCAAACTCGGTCATGAGCCGAGTCAAAACGGCGGCGGTTCCGCGGCAAATGTATACCCATTGCCGCGAAACCGCGGCGCTTTGAAGGGATCACTCGACCGTTTTTGGTGGGCTTCTTCACAAAACCCTGAGATGATTTTTGGAGTATGACTTTTTATTTTTAGAACAGAAAAAATTTTAACAGAAACTTAGGGTTTTGCATGTCGTAGTTTTGTGATTTTTCCGATCGAACTTCTATACACTTTACTACCTAGCTAGTTTATGTTTAGTTAGGCTCTGATACCACTGTAAGTCCACGTTGCCGACCCCGGTTCTTGCGGGGAGGCGGAAACGGTATAAAAATCAAATTTTTAGCGCACTAGGCAACATGGACTAACAAAAGTCGGGATCTTTTCTAAACAAAACTAGCTACCAAGCTAAAGAGAGTTAGCTACTCGGAAAAGGTGTTATACCTCACTTGAACTCCTTCTTCTTGAAACCTTTGTAGAGGTTGGATGGTGCTTTCTTCGTCGCCTTCTTTCGTCAAAGATGGATCCACCTGAGGGTTCAACCTTGGGCTCCTTTCTCGAACTTTGAGAGAGCTAAGGTCTTTGGCTTGCTAGTCCTTCAACCCTAGAGTGAGTAGAGAGTGGTTTAGGGTATTTTTATCTCAAGGAGAGGTTTCTCAACACATGAGAATGAATCTCCTTGAACTAGAGGAGGAGGAAGAAGAAGAGAGGAGAGAGAGTGAATATGATGATATGAAATGGTTTTACAACCATAACAAAATATAAGTGATTTATCAAAAATAATATTAATCAAAAATGAAAAGGTGATGGTTAGTTTGAATAGACCATTATCATATCACCATAAATGATTTTGCAAAGATCAAAGAGCATCTAAAAAGCTAATGATGATGGTCAAAGTTTCAAACCTAGTCAACTAGTCAACCTTGGTCAACAAGTCAACAAGCCCAACCATGACATAATTTCATTTAATTAATATTATTAATTGATAAATCACAAGATCATTAGGGTTTGAAAAAAGACGACTATCAACTGTGCATACACACCCGTTCCAAAACCCCAATGAAAAATCTCTTCCTCCGCCTCAATCAACTGTGCATACACACCCGCGTTCATGTTCAGAGGAACACGAACACAAAGAGATAAAACCAATCCCAAATCATATACTAGGATCCGGCTTAAACCAAAGCCCGCTAGTATAAGCTGTCCGGACAACAAACGTGCACAAGTGCGCGGATGTGAACGAACCCTGTCGCAAAACCATGCGACCTCTACTCATTTTGCCCAAAGGCGAATAGCCCTCTGTGTGGGACTCTAAAGACTCGACACTACGCTGGCAGTGGGTTTAACCACAGACCGCAAGCGGCACTAGCTGTACGTAACGGTCCCCAGGAAGATGCCGATAAGAAGACTGACGAGGTGAACCCCATCTGAACTCCTACTGAGCCTGAATGTGACAGTCTCCGTACAGTCCGGTCTGTTCGTCTGATACATCGCATGGCGGGCGTAGGAGGGCGGTAAACGTCAGTCCCCTAATAGTGGTACAAGTCGTGTCGGAGTAAAGCCCAGAACACCCTGAGATAACACTGGAAACCTACCAGTATATCTCGCTTGCCCTGGCCAGGGACTACTTGTGTAATGGCTCTCCTAGACACAGCGCGATGTCAACCCCCAATACCGGGAGAGACGAATCCTGTCTAACCGTCACTGCCTCCAAGTGCTTCGGGACTGCACCCAACTACTACCTGTTTGCACGACTCTTTTGAGCCGTGGTAGGGTAGTAGTCAAAGTACAGTGGGAACACACTTGAGCCGAAGTGACAGTGTCAAGTCAGCGGACTAAGCTGTACTCATGTCACCAGGGAACTGATAACTGACGATAGGTATAATACCAACCAACAGTTCCCGACGAGTCCTGTCCAGTGTACTCGTAGCGTAACGAGCACCCGTATACTATCTCAAGTACGACGTACTGACGGCTGTGGGACAGACCGCCTCCCGCACTGGGATGAGAAGCACATACGCTAGTCTACTCCGGAGTATCGATGCCCTGTCTCGATAATCCCACGACTAGGGACGTGTATAAGGATGTGCTTGTAGATTACCCAGCCCCCACGAGTGTGATTGCCATCACAACGCTGGTAATCAAGCAAAGATCCTAAGGGATCCACTAATGTGTATAGATAATATGCTAAAAGAAACACATGTACACATTAAAGTAAAAACAAACCAAGTAGCATACTACCATTTTGAGAAAGATTGTATATACAACTGTGAATATCCCAAGCTTCCATTAAGTAATATACAAACTAGTATGATTCATTAATGGCCTCTAGGGCATATACACTAACAACCTTAACCCCAACCCCAACCCCAACCCCAACCCTAACCCCAACCCCAACCCTAGCCCCAGCCCTAGCCCGAACCCGAACCCGAACCCGAACCCGACCCCAACCCTAACCCCAACCCTAACCCCCAACCCAACCCAACCCTAACCCCTACCCTAACCCCCACCCTACCCCAACCCAACCCAAACCTAACCCACCCTAACCCTAACCCAAACCCCAACCCAACCCAACCCCAACCCCGACCCCAACCCCGACCCCGACCCCAACCCCAAACCCAAACCCAAACCCAAACCAAACCAAATGTCACGACCCAAAATTGGCCCGTGACGGCCCTAATACTACGCAACGCCAAAAAACGCAACGTAGTAAAAGAAAGCCAAACCCAGAAATCTAAACCATGAAAATACGGAAAAAAGATAATATAAGTTTTGGAAACATTTGGAATCGCAACCCAAATTCTTTAAAAAGGTCTACTTTCTTTCTTTAAAATTTTAGCAACACCCCCTTTTTGTAAAGACTAATCAAGATGAATACAACAGAATATACGACGCCGTAGCGAAGAAATAAAGACAATAGAGAAAAGCTGTATATAAAAGACATCAAATCCACGAAGATACACATAACGTCCTCACCAAGTCTCTAAGTCAATAATACAATAGTAGATGGAGAGTACAAAATACAACGAAGGTACAATACAAAATACAGATGACCACCAAAACCCACCTAAGCAAAATAGTACTGTGAGCTGATGCGGTATCTGTAGCAAAAGATGATAGCTGAATAGAGGAATAGCCTGCCTCGACTACTCTGGGGAACAACCTGAAACACCTGTGGCACAACGGGGGTGAGTTGCCAACTCGTGAATAGAAGATAACATATGCAGGTAATCGCAGGAATGTACGTACAGCATGAATCTAAGATATGCGATTACAGTAATAACATGTCATGCAAATGCTGAAATAAGGAAAGTACAGTAGCCGGTACAATGAAAATGTGAAGCTATAGTAACATGACAGTAATATGCAGTAACTATGCAATAAGGATATGAAAATGTAGATGTGCAACGATCATAAGGGTACACAACGGGTACTATCACTATATGAATCCGTGCATAAGGTAGATAAGGGTGAGGTATAGGGGGAATATGTCATTTCCACGGAAACCTGACATCGTGGTAGGATCACAATCCATCAAGACACTCACATCCCAAATCGTCAAATCAGCCCCCAAACTGGGCTCTCGCATCACATAGATCTCACATCACCTCAAAGTACAATATCGAATAGCTCTCCTATATCTCGAATGTACAAATCAACCATCTCTTTCATATCCAATATCCAATCTCAATGAATCACCTACTATCCCAAGTCAAATCTCAAGTAAAACCTAACATCCTACAGGTATATATGTATATGCAGAAATAAATATGATGGGGGCAATACACATATATTAGCGTCCCATTCCACTAATATTGGTGTAAAGGCATATATAACAACGGCTAAATCCCCTGTTATATATACAAAAGGGGTTTAAGAGAAATATCATGAAAACAATGTGCCAAGCATCGACACAGAAATCCTCGTATATCGGGCTCCGTCAGTCCGGATCGGCCCACGGGGTCCGTCTGCGGTGTCGGCCCTCGGCCCCGGCAGTACAGATCATCCCGCATCCATCTCTCGACTCTGGCCAGTATCCTCCGGACAACTGCCAGGTCCAACCAGTCACCGGTAGTGTCACGTCCCGAAAGTACGGAACATGACCGGCACTTAAACTACAAAACGTCTCGAGGCGTACGTAATCTAAGTAAGCCGAAAACCCAGACATCCAAACCAAGAAAAGTAGTAGAGTGAAGGAAAACCAATTCAAATCAAGTAGTTTTAAAAGCATAAGCCGAATTATGCGTTTTTAAAAACATCAAATATTTACTGAAAATTTCGGCAGAGTCTCCTTTGTAAATACTGGCCCCCAAACGGGATACAACATGAATAGTATACGAAATCAATAAAAAGGCATCCCCAAGCGGGAGCTAGCTCTTCGTCAATCGACGGTCACAACCACACAAGCAATATAATATACAACGCCAACGGCGAGGATCAAAACTCAAAAGGAAACTCAAAACCACCAGAAATATAACGGGCGACTCTAAGGTCGAAAGAATAAACAACACTGGTCTCTATCTCCAAATAAATACATGTTTGGTTGATGGAATTTACTAGATACAACGGAATAATATTATACAAGGTAATATGATGGGTACGATACAAGAAAAACCCACCTACTAGCAAGTCACCCGAATGAAACTAAGCCCGCAAAGCCGTAATTGAACCTGTACGGCAAAACCTGCAAGAAACTGGGGCACAACGGGGGTGAGTTGCCAACTCGTGAATAGAAAAACATCTACGCACAAAAATCGTATAAATAACGCAATCCTAGGTCAATGATCATAATATATCCTCAAAAATGTATATAACATGCAGCCTATAACAATGGCTAGGGTAGTATCTAACCCGAGTGTAAACTCATGTGCCCGTGTCAGTGCCTCAGGTAGCAATATATCATATGAATGAGGTATAAATGCATGAAAACAGAATACATGTAAATGAAGAACTGTTTTCATAAATTAGTGAGATTTCCTTTGTATTTTTAAACTGAGGTATTATAAATGAAATCAGTATCAACAGTGTCTAGCATCGACACAAAACATAAATCTCAATGTCTCGAAATATCAATATCTCAATCTCAATATCTAGGGCGCCGTCAGTCCAGACCGGACCCTACCATCCATCTCAAGACCACGACGGTATCCTCCGGATATCCGACGCGTCGGGTAATATCACCGGTAGGTAATCTGTCCCCTGCCAGGCTCAACGTCAACACCACATTCATCTTGCCCCGGGGTACCATACCGGGCCCACCATGTACCCGAAACGGTTCCTCCACTCCTCGAATCGGGTCTCGAAATCCATCAGCAAACTCATGGTGGACGACTCATACATCATAGGAAAACCGCACTTTTTATTTTAAAAGAGAGAAAAGGTTTATTTATGTTTTTGCGGTTTTCCTCCAAATCCAGAAAATCTCATGGAAATCCGAATCCAAAACCTCAATAACACGTAAAATAGTGAATATATGCATGAGAATCCATGAATGCGGCATAACGATGAATAACAGTATGCATGAAGTGACAAGTAATAACTACAATATCTAAGCTGGCATATAAGGTAAGTACACTAATATTATGTCAAACTACTAGCTATTTAGCTAAGTTAAGCAATAATATTTTCTAAGGTGTACGTGACATGGCAATTACCGATGAAGATGTGTGTGAGCCGGCAATTAAGTGTACGTGGTACCTACGCATCATCGGTAATGGTGTTGGTGTCCTAACAGCATGATATCACTAATGGAGTATGAAACATAAAATAAGCATGCGATGCGAAGCGGACCACAAAAAAAAAGAGCGGGAGCTGAAAACTAGACGCAACTATAACAATCTGCATTAATCTAATATATGTCCTACAAATGGTGCCTTTTGAAATAACACGAATCATGGGTTTTGAAAATAGGGGCTACGGTGTTTTTATGAAAAGATACGTCTTTTGAAATATCCGTAGGATCCATTGGGCTGTCTTTAAGAATGCCCACGATTCGTTGGTTTTTGAAATAGGTAAGAAGTCTAATCTAATCTAACAACTACACTAAACTATACGGCTGAACTAACAAGCTGAACTACAGGTAAGGGAACCGCCTATCATCTGAGTCGATACATATACATACCTGTATATGTATAGTCGGTGATCCCGCCTCAATAATATCATATCCGATACCATATCTACAATCAGACATCCCAAGTCAAGAGTGCGGATCGATCATCAAGATATAGCTCGTACGTAAATCCGTCGTACGGCATCCCCAAATCTGGGTACGGGTCAATATCATACTCATCACACTGTTCATCTGGTATCCTCTTTATCAAATATCATGATCGGGGTACTGATCTACGTCTAGTACCATACTGATACCGCCTACGTATGCATGGACGTGTGTGAAACACTACGTCAAGGACCCGCTACAACGTCATGTCGTATCTAAGATACGAACCCTGCTATATCACCGATCTCACGGCCTCAAACAAATCTCATCGACTCAGCTCAACCCCAAGTATCATCCTCAATCCGTATGTGAACACATAGTCCCATACCCATGTGAACACATAACTGTAAAGAATCCCATGAGTACATATCAATAGGAATGTATGCAAGTATGTATGTGTGTGTGTGTGTGTGTGTGTAGTGCAACACTACCCTAGGATTCGCAACGCTAAAATAATCCAACACACCAATATCCATCCTAAGCATCGTTATTATTCCCAAATAACATATAATAATTGTTGTTGTGTATACGCATCCGTATACACCACCACGGACTGCGGGGGTGCTATACGCCATCCACCCGACTTCTCCCCGTAGATATATATCTACTCACCTGGTCCTCGCTAGCCGGTGCCGACGTCGCCACGTGCTTGCTTGTCGTCTCGAAGTCCACATGGGGGTACCTACATATCATAACGCACCATATCGCATTAAAACTAAATTCGAAATCGAAACGGCATACGAAAATCAAATCGGCACGCGTATCACGCATAGGTCCAAACCTATCGCCTACGCATGCAAGAATAGTCAAACCAACCCCCGATGTCGATGTACAAACGTCAAACCATCGAGAAAAATCCAATCACACTCATTTGCACATTCACGAACACTAATTTTAATATAAACTAGGTTAAAACTCACAAAAACCCCAATTTCACTTAAAAAGTCATTTTTCCGAAAATCTAGCAAGCACAATTCGCCGTTTTTGTACAAAACAGGATGTTTAAATGAATGTAGCGGCCAATATATTTATTAAATATCTTAAATAAGTCATATAAACAATTTCCGGAATTTAATCTCATTAAATTCCAAAACCCCTAATATTCTAGTTTACAAAATACCCAAATTTTAACAATTTATAGCAAAAATGCACAAATAACAATTTAGCTAGGATTTTCATGAACTAAAGGAACTAAACCACTCAATATAATATTTATAATGACATGAAACCTTAATTTGAATTTTATCTCACAAAAATATAATTATTTTAAAAACCTAGTTTACAACTTATATAAATATCACATTTTAAATCAACAAAAATGCAAACTAGCAACTTAATTTGATTTAGCATAACACTAATATGTCAAATACATCACACAACCATAATCTCACAACACAAAACCCTAATTAGATTTTCACAAACCCTAATCTAAATCTTCTCTTGCAAACCCACATCTTTCAATTAAGCCAAAAATTAGCACCTAATAAGCTTCATTAAGGAATTAAACCAACAATTGAACAATGGGTCAAAAGTTATACCTCACAACCATGAATCAAACTTGAAATCTAGATCTCCAATTTGAAATCCTTGCACCAAGATCCATGCTAAAGAAGATGAGGGAAAATGGGTAGGAGTCGGATTTGGATTTTAGCTTGATTTTTGATGGAATTTGGACATTTTTTTGAGGGGAAATGAGATGGGGTTTTGGGGAAAAATTCTGGACAGCAAGATGTGGGGGGGCTCGGCTGCATGTATGGGGAAAGAGGAGAGAGAGGGAGGTGGGGAAAAAGATATCTAGTCAACCTAGTCAAAGTCCACTCTCATTTCTACATTTCCTTTTTCTTTTCTTTTCTTTTCTTTTCCTTTGAAATTCAAGTGGGGAAAAAGATAGGGGCTGCTGAATTCAGCCAAGGGGAGAAGTGAATGGGGGTGTGTGGGTGTGGGTACGGGTGTGGGGTGATGAAAAATGATAAATACAATACCCCAAACATCCATTTACGCTAAAAAAAAGCCTTTTTTCTTCAAAAATTTCTAAACCGTTTTGGCAAATGATTTCGTTCCAAAAACCACATGATAAAATTTTATTTAATGTTTTATGATGCACAAAATTTGTTTCAACTCATTGCAATTTGTAATTTTCCCTAATTAAATGTATTAGTGACGGCTTAAAATAATAATAAAATAATATTTTTTTCAGAAAATTTGAAATTGCACCAGCGGCTCAATAAACACCAAATAAAAGCAATTACATAGCTAGAATATGTATATTTAATTTTTATAATAAGATATTTGTATTTAGACTTTTTACAGAAAACACCCTTATTTTACCGATTTTTCGAAATTTCACCGAAACGATTTTCAAAACGTTACAGGTAGGAACTCGCCCGCCTCCAGGATCAATCGGCAAATCCATCGATCTTCTTGCCGATGGGAACCATACCGGGCCCCACCATGTACCCTCTACGGCCTCGACGCCTCCTCGTAGGAGTATATATAATCAGCACCGATAAAGCTCATGGTGGATGCGCAAATATCATATCAAGAAAACCGGGTTGTTCAATATATGCATAATTTCATGAACTCCCGCGATTCCCAAATCCCGAAAACGTCATATAAAATCCAAATAAACAATGCGCAAATCCAGGAATAAATATATGCGATATATCTGAAATGGGAGCATATAAATGAGAATATGTATCTGAAACTAGATGTATGCAAAACCAATAAGGTACAGCTAAGTAACATCAGTAAAGGTAAATATGTAACTGTAACTGAATATGTGTGTAACATACGGGTGTAGTAATGTAGGTATCTACCTATAAGAACTGATGTCGTATACCCCCCTGGGTATAACAAAATATGAGTAAGGTATACCTGTAGATGTATCGTAAAGGGTAAGTGTACCTATCACTAATGGTACGATACTCTATAGGTATATAGGTAAGGTAATGTCATCTGTGATAAGCAATAGAATCTATAAGGGGTTGTGTGTGACATGGCAATTATTGACGGTGTGTGTGTAGCATACAATCCGTGCTCGTGCAACATGAACCGTCAATAATGTGTGCAGTGTCCTACGGCTGCTAGTCACAGTATAACTATATCAAGGAAATAAAGTAAAGGCGCAATTCTAACAATGACGTAGAATGTGCGATAGGTATTTGAATCCTAGCCCAGACGCATAACGTGTAGGGTTCCTAGGCACCCTAGTGAGGTCTCACAAGTGATCAAACATGCACAAATCAAATTTTACGGGTGCCTACAAACCCTAATACGGATCGTTTACTAGATATCTAGACGAAACAAGCATGTAATCGAATTAAATGCTAAGGGAAAGTGACAACAACCTTTGTAGATCCGGTCCACCACTTCCTAAGCTCCGCGATGATCTCCCTCCGCTGTCCAAATCGAATCCCGAACTCAAGTATTGGCTTCGTCGAAGAAATGGGCGGGCTTGATCGTCGGTTCGATGCCGAAGATGATCTACGTCGAGGCATCACAAGAACGAGCTCCGCCTTCGCCAAGTCAAGAAACTTGTGAAGACAACACACTCTACTACATGGCAAGTAGTAGAGGATGAAGAAATAGGAAGTGGGTAGACTTTAGATTTGGATTTCTCACTTGATTTGGCTAGTTGCCATTGAACTAGAAAGCTTTTCTTTTTCTAGCTCTTGAAGAAGAAGAAGAAAGATATGATAAGTCTTAATAATTAGATAAAAATAAATCAATACTTATCATACTTTCAACTATAGTTAAGTGTAGAGAAAAGACCATGGTTAAAAGGATGGTTAGGGTTAAGCATAAGAACAAAAGAGTGACTTAGTCAAAGTTTCAAGAAACTTCAACTAAAAACAAAACATTCAATCATTCATTTATCTTTTTCTTTTTCCAAAAAGAATAAATAAGAAAGATAAATGAATAAATAATCAAAACCCTAATCATTAACTTAAACCATGGTTTGATTCTTTACACTTAACCAAGTAAGCATGTATCATCAAACATGATACAAACATGTGCACAAAACTATATCGCATATACAATGTGCACAATTCAAGTGAGAAAATCCTTTTAAAGTGAACCAATACTAGTTAACGCAAAGTAATATATCAAATATATAAATATGCACTAAATCATTAAATCAACACTTGATTTAACGATCCGGTCATATCGGATATAACCGACTAGTATCATATGTATCGGCTTATCGAATCAATCCTTGATTCGATAACTAAGTTATATCGCATATAACCAATCGATACATTGATCGCGAGAATGGAATACGGTATCACATACTCGAATTATTCTCGGTCCCACACATATCTCATATGCGCTCCTATTTCGTTTCGCTTGAGCCAGGAAACCTCTGTGTAGGACTCTAAAGACTCGTCAATACGCCGGCAGCAGATGATGATCATATCAAGCATCCACAAGCCGCAAGCTGTCTGCTAAACGTAACGTCCACCCGGGTATTGAGCGATCAGAAGATCGACGAGCAAGCCCGCTCACACTCCTGCGAATCCAACCAGTAACACTTACCGTACAGTCCGGTCTGATCGTCTGATATGTCGCATATCTCGCCTAGGGGTGGTAAACGTCAGACCCCAATAGCTCGATAAGTCATGCCGACTTGAGGTCCATAACATTCGTGAAACTACTGATAACTCTTACCAATATATCACTGCAACCCTGGCCAGGGATTTCCTGTTATGGCCAGTCGTGCATTGCGCAACATCAACCCCCAATACCGGGAGAGACGAATCCCCTCCTATCGCTCATTGCCTCCATGTGAATCGGGACTGTACCCAAAAACCACCTGTTTGCACGCCTCAGTAGAGCCGTGGTAGGGTGGAAATCAAAGCACAGTGGGAGACACACAAGACTCTATGACGATCTCGGGTCAACAGACTAAGCTGTACCAGTGTCACCAGAGAACTGCCATCTGACGTGAGGTATAATACCATCTGGGAGTTCTCGGCGAGTCCGTTCAGTGTACCCAGTCTCTACTGAGCACCCGCATACCATCTCCGATGTCAAACACCAATGGATATGGGATCATCCATCGCCCATCGCATGGGTCGAGAAGATATACGCTAGTCTACTCTGGAATATCGATGCCCCGTCTCGATATTCCCTCGACTAGGAACATTTCAAGGATGTACTCATGGACTTTCCAGGCCCCGCTAGTCTGATCTGCATCATAGTCCTGGAAGTTGAGTACACATCCTAAGGGCTTTATCAACATGTAACAGAGAGACGAAAAGTATACACGTTAAGATAAAGAGCAACCAGATAGCGTACTATCATGTCGAGCAAGAAAGTCCTTCCTATATATGTCCCAGCATCCACTACAATATGCATCCAATGTACAGTAATGGCCTCTAGGGCATACATATAACTAACAATCTCCCACTTGCACTAGGTCCATCTGTAGCAGTGGTCGCAGTATCTAATACTCAACCATCCCATATTAGTCTCTCTCTGGGAAAAGGCCTTCGTGAGTGGATCCGCCGTGTTGTCCTCTGAGTCTTCTCTCCTAACCTCGATCACCCTGGAGATCAACTATCTCCATGATCAGGTGATGCTGCCTCAGAATTTGTCTGGGTCACTGTTGGGACCAGGGTTCCAGGGCCGAAGCCACACTTCCATTGTCATACAATGGCTGGAACCTAGTTCATCTTATGAACCAATATACACCCAAACTGCCTCTTTGGTAGTATCTTTAATAGCGATGTTACCAGCCTTTATCGTCTAGTTTGTCACGGCATCTAGCTTGGAAATCTTCCAACATACCGTCCCTTTACTGAGGGTAAAGACAATGCCCGTGACTGACATTCAGTCGTCTTTATCACTCTGGAACCTTTCCAGTGATTCTCCCCAGGATCGATTGATACCATCTCACTTCAACTAGTGAGTATCCTAACATCCAATTAAATCTATCTCATAGATCCAAAGCTTAGGATTTAGTAGGTATCACTTTGATCCTATATGGAAAATCATTGTGATAAGCGGAGATTGATCGAGCGTAGCATAGGAAACTCCTTCCCTAACAAGAGTATGTCATCCACGTATTCTACGAGGATCGTCACCATACTCCCTACTATCCTTTTGTTTATACAAGGTTCATCTACCATTTTGATGATGTCAACTTATTTGACTAATCCATCAAAACAGATGTTCCAACTCCGCGATGCCTGCTTTATCCTATAAAGCATCTTTCACACGTTTCCGCTGCTCCCACTGTGTACGAGGCCCTCTGGCTGTGTTCTTATAGACGTTCTCTTCTAAATCATTATTTAGAAAAGTAGTCATGGCACCCAACCACCAGATATCGTAGTCATGGTATGTAGCCGTGGCAAGTAGGATCTGGATGGATTTAAACATAGTCCCTGGAAAAGGTTTCATCATTATCCGTGCCTGGTTGATGACGAAAACCTTTAACAAGTCTAGCTTTGAAATTCTTAACCTTTCCATGTACACCAAGCAATCTTCTCAAGATATACTTGCTCCTGATGGGGATTTAACCCTTCAGTTATAGCAACCAAAGTCCATACTTTGTTGGTGTATAAGGATTCCATCTCAGATCACTAAGCATCCAGCCATTCTTACAGAGTCCCTACTCTCGATGGCCTGCTCGAAACAGGTTGGGTCATCATCTCATGATGCAATCCTCGCTCCCACTGTCATCGAGAAACCGAGGTATCTCTCAGGTGGGTGAGGAACCCTACTAGATCGGCGGAGAGGCTGAGGTTCGTCTGAAACTATTGAATCCTTTGGTTCTGTCAAATCATTAGCAGTTTTGTACAGCTGGAACCTTTCCAGTTCTACAGAACTGATCTTGCCTTGATCTTGTCCGGATTTTGCTTTTGACATAGGACGGACAATCCCAAATCTTAACTTACTTAAGAGATAGGATCTTCCCGCACCATATCTTATATGGAGTGGTAGGCACTGATTTGATTTGAACCTAATTCAATAGGTATGCAGCTTCTCAAGCGCATAACTCCCAAAAAGGAAATAGGCAACTCAGTAGTACTCATCATAAAGCACACCTTATCATATAGGGTGTGATTGCTCCGCCCCGATATACCATCGTGCTATGGTTTATACGGAGGAGTAATGCTGAGAGAGAATCTCATTTTCTTTTAGAATAGTCCAGGAATGCTATGCACAAGTATTCTCCTCCCTGATCTCATCATAGGACATAATACTTATACCCGTATTTTGGTTCTCTACTTCCTACTTATTTTCTGTGAATACCTCAAAAGGTTCGGACTTATATTTCAACAGGAATATATGACTGAATCTTGAGAGATCATCAGAGAATATAATGAAGTATAAAGAACCAGTCCTGGCATGTGTAGACAGGAGACCTTACATACATCATCATGCATCAATCCCAAGAGTTCATTAACTCTTTCTCTGTTTCCAATAAACAGAGCTATGGTCATATTATCTTTGTGACATGACTGGCAAGTTTCACAAGATGTAAATTCAAACTGATTTAAATATACATCTAAATATAACTTCAGCCAGTCGGGTCGCATTGATATGACCTAGTCTACAATGCCTCAAGAAGAATTCGTTCATTTCTGAACTCTTCTTCTTGTGTGTGTTCAGTATACTAGGAACTGTAGTTTAATTTAGAACGTTAATGCTTTTAGATAGCGTGCCTGAACCGATCAACTTTTGATATAGGAAGTGTTCAAAACATTATCCATCAATACAAAATTATATCCTTTCTTTACTAATAAAGAGACTAATATGATTTTGTATATCAGGTTCGGTATCTAATAGCATTTGTTCAGAATCAATGTATTCGTAATACAGGGTGACAGTGACCAACAGACTTGGCTGCAACACTTGCCCCGTTTTCTGTCTCATGAAACTTATCACCCGTTCTCAGTTTTTCTACCCTTTTGTAGCCCTATGTAACAGATTACATATCTGGGATCCTGATCCGGTATCATATACCCAGGATGCAGAGGATACTGAGAAACAGTTCTTTGTAATGAACACACCCGAAGGAGATGCATCATATGCACTTTCTTCGTTTGAGTGGCATAGGAATTCTGGTATTCCCCAATTTCCTGCTCTGTCTTATAACAATTATAAGTTAGAGCGGGACCAACGTTCCCCAGCTCAGTATAACAAGCGGGTTCGGTCAATACATCCATATTATTATCTTGATTAAGGCGTGATATGGTCGCTACCAGGAGAGAGAGAGAAGAAAACACTCTGCGTGCGCTCTTGCAAGATCAGATTGGTTATATATTTTATCTAATCAGGATGGCTCCCACTGTTTTTATCAAATCTTCCTTCAAACCTTAAAAGGAAAGACTAGCCGGGATTAATTACACTCTACAAGTTCGCCAACCTTTCAGCCATGCCAGTGTCGGTACTTTGAGGGAGGTTTCCCGTGCTTTCGCACGGACCTAATTACAGTAAACCTCCTTTTCCCAGAGGCGTAACCCCGTTGACACCTTTCTAGACACCTACTTGATCGGCTAATTGTAAAGTGCAAAACTCTACCAGGAGTAACAATTACTCGCAGTGGGTATCGGGATCCAACTATCATATAGAAGGTATGCAATCTCATTGCAAGTTTCAACACTTGAAACTCCCGATAAAGGTTTTTACCCCTAGCACCTATGACCTTAACTATGGTCAACAAATCATAAGTACTAGTCAAGTTCTACCCGTCATTTCGTGATTAATTAGACCCACCCACATGACCCTTAACTAAGGTCAACAAAGTCACGCGACTGTCCTAACTAATCGCATCATATGCGGTGTAGGAAGACATCACTTAGCTACCGTACACTGTGCCTTGACTATGGTCAACAAACACAGCACGAATACTAAGTACTCTACTTCCTAAAATGACGGAGGGTTGCGAATGGTTTTTGTGAAAACCTTTAACGCTTTGAACTTGATCTCGTTGCGGAATCAAATGGTTTTTAAATGGAATGTTTTCGAGGCTTTTCTAGTTTTGCTAAAGGGGTCACTCCCGGTGAAGGGATCGTCGGTCCTTTCCTCGTCGAATGAGGTGCGGGATATATCATATCTATCACTGTGCAAAGCGGAAACTATAGAAGCGATCAAAGACAAACCGAGAGTTGTAGCATCTGCCAGTTATTGCTAAAGGAGTCACTCCCGGTGAAGAGATCTCGGTCCTTTCCTCATCGAATAAGGTGCAGGATGTTCTATAATGTACACCGCGATGCAAAACAAGAACTGTAGCTACCTGTTTTTATTTTGAAATTCGATTCCACAACATCAATTAGGTTTATTTTCTTTCATTAATCTCATTAATGAATATCCCATCATTTAAGTCCACCTAACCATCACAGATAAATATAACGTACGCTTATGCCATCCGCATTCGCCTCGATGTCCCGTCTGCACCGTTAGGTTAGGTAACTAACGCCAGAGCGAGGCAGGGCTAGCGCGGGTGTAAAACATAAGCAACTTCTATATAATATATCATATATACTATATATAATACCTGTCACAGAACATCATATGATCACATCACAGATAAATCACAGCAGAAGAAATATATGAAATATTAGATATACTAGGACGTCCGTGTTTTCAATACGAGCCAGTATAAAACACGGATTCCACGGTCGTGATGAATAGCCAATCCCACACCCCAAGACCCCTACGAGAGCGGCAAGCAACCCTACCAATTCTAAGGTTAGGAGACCCGGACTCGACTCCTCGAGTTGGTCTCCCACTGGACCCCAGAACCCGGTTACTTGTGCTCCCCTCCTTGGGTCTATCCTAGTGCAGAAAAGTAAATAATATATATCAACGGTGACAACTTCCGCAACCTGGAAGTACCCCAATAAAAGAATATTACATACAAGTTTTTACATGAATGAAAATGAAAAACACTTATCTCACATAAAAAAACCCCGGCTATTCAAACACGACGATCCAATATAACATATCCAGCAACACATAACATCACATGTCATCAACGTAAGCAAACATGCGTATCCCAATTGTCGTTGACATATAGCAACGAAACCGGCGATATCACATATTACACTTACGGTCACAGAAAAGAAAGTGTAAAACTACAACAGTTGGAATCCGCAACCACCTCAGACATCGCATGCCTGATCAAATGAATTCTTTAGACATCGCATGCCTAACAATTATAAACCCCGCATTTTAGTCTCATTATCGAAAACACTTTTCAATATCAAGTCGGGCAATTCAACAGGATTCCCGACATTCTGATCGAATGCTCGTTGCAAACTTAAGTAGGAGGCCGCACCCCTAATGCCGTCGACGAAGTGCACCAAGGCGGAACACCGCTACCGGGAGCACCCGAACGGATGCTTTCGGCGACGGGGTTCTCCTACAGTCACTTGGTCGGGGCTATGGAGTGAGGCTGTCTATTAAGTTTACCCGGCGAGTATCCGCGTACGCTACGTGATTGCGACGGACTTTTGATCACATCAAAATTCCGTGGCAACCGATCAAGTAAGACTAAACTGCTATGTTTATAACATTCATTCCGTTATCTCATAACTATTTGCGAATTCCAATTATTGTATCACATTCCGGATAAATAGAAAATGCTAAACTTTTCGATCGAACAATCGAACACCCAAGTTTTCCCGATACAGCTCAACACATGAAATAAGTCTAACAACATTCAGTTCGTGCCTCAGTACCAACGGTCCAGCCGTAGAAGGGTCAAGCCAACGTCTCACATGTGGCACGCCGTACTGCCCCAAACCCGAGGGTTCAAAGGGCAGTTCAAGACGGTCACATAATCGAGTTAAGATTTGTTGTCTTCTAGAGGGTCCATCGCGTTACTTGCACTACTTAGAACGTCGTTAAACTACGGAAAAATCCATCAATTGGAAAATTCCCAACAGTGGAAAACTTGGGTATTTATATCCAGTCGAACTTTTTAACATATTCTAAAAATACCCGGAAAAACACACCGACAAAATTAGACAGTCCGATCGAATATACAGAGTCCCCAATACAACTCAGAAAATGCAACTCTGGGAAAAATTATTAAAAATCCCCAGGAAAACCAGCACAGACAACTAAGAATTACTGTGCAAAATTGGATGCACAAAACGACAAAAGGGCCGCGGATCCGCCGCATGAGCCTCCTGTAAGGCCGCGGATCCGCGCCGCCTTTATGGAATCAAGCCCTCGAATTTTACAGTAACCCTTATATCTTCCTGCTGATTTTTCTGAATATTTTTAATCTACAAAAATCCACATTTTACAGAAAAGTCCAGAGAGCATTTTTCAAATCGGGTTTTGGGTCGATCGGACTTCTGATTCCGTCGGGACTTCGCCTAAGGCTCTAGCTAGGCTCTGATACCACTGTAGGGTTCCTAGGCACCCTAGTGAGGTCTCACAAGTGATCAAACATGCACAAATCAAATTTTACGGGTGCCTACAAACCCTAATACGGATCGTTTACTAGATATCTAGGCGAAACAAGCATGTAATCGAATTAAATGCTAAGGGAAAGTGACAACAACCTTTGTAGATCCGGTCCACCACTTCCTAAGCTCCGCGATGATCTCCCTCCGCTGTCCAAATCGAATCCCGAACTCAAGTATCGGCTTCGTCGAAGAAATGGGCGGGCTTGATCGTCGGTTCGATGCCGAAGATGATCTACGTCGAGGTATCACAAGAACGAGCTCCGCCTTCGCCAAGTCAAGAAACTTGTGAAGACAACACACTCTACTACATGGCAAGTAGTAGAGGATGAAGAAATAGGAAGTGGGTAGACTTTAGATTTGGATTTCTCACTTGATTTGGCTAGTTGCCATTGAACTAGAAAGCTTTTCTTTTTCTAGCTCTTGAAGAAGAAGAAAAAAGATATGATAAGTCTTAATAATTAGATAAAAATAAATCAATACTTATCATACTTTCAACTATAGTTAAGTGTAGAGAAAAGACCATGGTTAAAAGGATGGTTAGGGTTAAGCATAAGAACAAAAGAGTGACTTAGTCAAAGTTTCAAGAAACTTCAACTAAAAACAAAACATTCAATCATTCATTTATCTTTTTCTTTTTCCAAAAAGAATAAATAAGAAAGATAAATGAATAAATAATCAAAACCCTAATCATTAACTTAAACCATGGTTTGATTCTTTACACTTAACCAAGTAAGCATGTATCATCAAACATGATACAAACATGTGCACAAAACTATATCGCATATACAATGTGCACAATTCAAGTGAGAAAATCCTTTTAAAGTGAACCAATACTAGTTAACGCAAAGTAATATATCAAATATATAAATATGCACTAAATCATTAAATCAACACTTGATTTAACGATCCGGTCATATCGGATATAACCGACTAGTATCATATGTATCGGCTTATCGAATCAATCCTTGATTCGATAACTAGGTTATATCGCATATAACCAATCGATACATTGATCGCGAGAATGGAATACGGTATCACATACTCGAATTATTCTCGGTCCCGCACATATCTCATATGCGCTCCTATTTCGTTTCGCTTGAGCCAGGAAACCTCTGTGTAGGACTCTAAAGACTCGTCAATACGCCGGCAGCAGATGATGATCGTATCAAGCATCCACAAGCCGCAAGCGGTCTGCTAAACGTAACGGCCACCCGGGTATTGAGCGATCAGAAGATCGACGAGCAAGCCCGCTCACACTCCTGCGAATCCAACCAGTAACACTTACCGTACAGTCCGGTCTGATCGTCTGATATGTCGCATATCTCGCCTAGGGGTGGTAAACGTCAGACCCTAATAGCTCGATAAGTCATGCCGACTTGAGGTCCATAACATTCGTGAAACTACTGATAACTCTTACCAGTATATCACTGCAACCCTGGCCAGGGATTTCCTGTTATGGCCAGTCGTGCATTGCGCAACATCAACCCCCAATACCGGGAGAGACGAATCCCCTCCTATCGCTCATTGCCTCCATGTGAATCGGGACTGTACCCAAAAACCACCTGTTTGCACGACTCAGTAGAGCCGTGGTAGGGTGGAAATCAAAGCACAGTGGGAGACACACAAGACTCTATGACGATCTCGGGTCAACAGACTAAGCTGTACCAGTGTCACCAGAGAACTGCCATCTGACGTGAGGTACAATACCATCTGGGAGTTCTCGGCGAGTCCGTTCAGTGTACCCAGTCTCTACTGAGCACCCGCATACCATCTCCGATGTCAAACACCAATGGATATGGGATCATCCATCGCCCATCGCATGGGTCGAGAAGATATACGCTAGTCTACTCTGGAATATCGATGCCCCGTCTCGATATTCCCTCGACTAGGAACATTTCAAGGATGTACTCATGGACTATCCAGGCCCCGCTAGTATGATCTGCATCATAGTCCTGGAAGTCAAGTACACATCCTAAGGGCTTTATCAACATGTAACAGAGAGACGAAAAGTATACACGTTAAGATAAAGAGCAACCAGATAGCGTACTATCATGTCGAGCAAGAAAGTCCTTCCTATATATGTCCCAGCATCCACTACAATATGCATCCAATGTACAGTAATGGCCTCTAGGGCATACATATAACTAACATAACGCCATGCGGGCGATTCCCCTGTAGATGTTAAATCTACTCACCTATACTCCACGCTACGTGAATCCTACCATCTGCTCCCCCTGTAGCCGTATCCGTAGTCCCTGCCTGCAAACCTGCAAATAAGACATGGAAATCACATATAAGCCAAATATTCCGCGAAACGCGATATCAAACCAAAACGAGAAACTCGCGTCGCGAACTAAGCACGCGTGTGCACGATACGCTGAATCGTGTGTGCACGCGTCTAAAGCCATCGCGACACGCCGCGATACGCTGGATCGCAGAACCCACTCACGTATCGTGCGTATCGCGCAAACACAACGGACACCAAAAACGACATATGATCCCAGATTTTCCTACAGGCCAGATATCACAAAACTAGACATGCCAAAACACTACACTACACAGCAGGGAACACTACCCAAAACCCCAACTCCCCAGTCCCCTTCCTGGCCGCAATTTGCGGCCAATACGAATTAATTGGCGGCCAGAAATGGGTATGGTGGGT
The DNA here is from genome assembly GCA_030015575.1 of Agapanthus africanus. Classification (NCBI taxonomy): domain Eukaryota; kingdom Viridiplantae; phylum Streptophyta; class Magnoliopsida; order Asparagales; family Amaryllidaceae; genus Agapanthus; species Agapanthus africanus. Next base: position 408,223,312 of record JASDDO010000006.1, on the reverse strand, counting down.
TCGTGCTCTGGTGGTGTGTTCTATACCTAGTGTACATGCTCCAGTTTCCTCAATTTTGTTCTGTAGGGTCCGGGTCAATAACAGATCATAGATTGCCATTATATCGCTTTAAAAACACCAAATTGCACAACCACAAACCCTATGGTATTTTAGTGTAATCTGGGCTATTTCTCAGTTGAAGTGGCCCTATTAACACTAAAATAGGTAGGGTTATCTAACAAAATCATCAATTTGTCATCACATCTCACAAATCACCAAAATCTAGCACTAAAATAGCTATTTAACACTAACCGAAGCTAAAAAAACATACAAGCTAAGCAACTAGGGAAAAGGGTTTAGAAATATACCCAAAAGGATCTCAAGAAGCAGGAGAAGAAGTGAGAGGAGCTGCTGCAAGTGCTGGGGCTGCTACTGCTACAGTTGCTGCATCCTGTTGCTGATACTGTTGATGCTGCTGCTGATGGTGCTGCTTGCTGCTGCTTCTGCTACTTGCCGCTGCTGCTGAAGCCTCTGCTGCTGCTGCTGAAAGCTTCAGGTGAGCGTGTGTGTGTGTGTGAGAGTGGGAGAGTGAGTGAGAAGAGAGAACAAAGAGAGAAATGAGAGGAAAAGCAATAAACCCCCTCCACTCTCTTTCTCTTCCCTCATTTAATGAGCATGGCATGAGCCATGATGCCCATGCTCACTCTCTCTCTCTCAAAGTCAACCAAAATTCAAAAATTCCATTTTAAAACCCTTTTTAAATTCATTTTCACTTTTTAACAACCGTGACACTTAAACCAAACTTAACACTAGATTAGAGAAAATGGTTACTTAACCATGGTTGCTAATCATGGTTTAACCCCAAAAACAACCCTAGTTATCGTGCACAAGTGTGTGCAAGCCTAACAAAATTCTAATAAAATACACAATAATTAGGATAAAATATTTAAAACTTAATTTGGTAAACTTTTTATTAAAAAGTATATATTAAAATATAATTAGCTACAAAACACATTCTAAGGTGTTACAATCTCCCCCCCTTAAAAGAAATTCGTCCCCGAATTTAAAAATATCTTGATACGCGTACCTTCAAAGAGAAGATTAAAATCCTCAAATCTCGCTCGCAGCCTCCCAAGTGATTACCTCACTATACGGCTACGTCCAAGAAAACCCTTCACAGATGGCAAGACCTTTGACCGACGTTTCTCCACCTGTCGAGCCATTAACACACATGGCTGCTGGTGAACGAAAGATCGCGTCACGCTAAATGGTCTGATACCAAAATATGTGAGAAAGGTCAAGAAGGTAATTGTAGAGTATCATCATAAGGAATATGGGGTGAAAATCCAATAATCTGGGCGGAAGTGCCAAATTAAAGGCAACGGAACTAACTCGCTTATAGGATTTCAGAAGGACCTAAATCCTGGGATAAGCTTCCCAAAATCCAACACGTCATTCATCGGAAAGTCCATAGGAATACATGATCTGTCCCTGCGAACTCGAGTCTATGACTAACACAGTCGGCATAAGACCTCAGTTCGCAATGGACAATTCCCATCCTGACCTAACACAGCTGGACTATCTCCGAAGTCTCAAGACATAGCTGGGGTCCAAAGTCCTACTTATGCAGAGTCAGAAGAACAACAGACTGGTGATCGACACGACCTAACCCCTAAGCCTAAGGGTGGCCAATTGGAGTGTCTCCTGATAACGGCTATCGAAGGAGAACCCTAACGATGGCGAGTGACGATCCCCAACTGCTGACAACAACCAAACGAACACACAACTTTAACAAAACAACTGAGCAAACTGAGTATAACCGGACGACAAGAATCCGAATGGAGTCACACCCTAACTAAACTTGGGTAGAAACCATAACGAAATTCATGGAGATCTGCTCCCATCCCTGCTTCGGAACGGTAAAAGGTTGCAACTCTCCAGCCGGCCTCAGATGCTCGACTCAAGCACACAACAAGACAGACACCTTGAAACGAAACCTGAGACATCTCTTTACATACCTGCCCACCCGTAACTATCTCACAAGTCACGCTAAATGTTGGTGGAACTTGAATGCATATAGAGGATTGACAGATGTGCATTGTCCTACGATTCACATCGCTACCCGATAAGATCAGGTACACAAATGCGTCCCTAACTTAGTACATCATTGTCACAATCATGGACTCCGAATCATTACCCAGCCGGGTATGCTCAAGTATCTCTAACTAACGGGCATCGGCGGGCAGTGTCTCGCGAAAACGATTTAAGGAAAGTGGTCGGGCGCGGACATGAGCAAGCTGTCCCCTCCGTAGAGACGAACTAAAGCTGTACTCAACGATCACACAAGAACTGTAAATCTGCAGGAGACTATCACAACAATCAAAATCCGCTGCAGGAAGATGTTCATTAAGCTCTAGTGGTCCGTGGAAAATCTGACACGACTCTCAAACAAGTAGTGTCCCCAAATCTCCAACGCAAAACCACCGTGGCCACCTCCAGATCATGAGTGGAATATCCTTCTCGTACTTCCTCCAAATATAGGGAAGCAAAAGTGATGACTCTGTAGTGTCACATCAGTACACACTCGAGCCCACTCAAGAAACATTACAGTTAAACAACAAGGTCGCCCGAACCAAAAGCAAAGAAAGACTGATGCAGTCGTTAATAGAATCTTCAACTGCCGAAAACTCCGTACACATGCCTCAGTCCACAGAAAAGAAACCTCCCTACTGGTCAATTCAGTCGACGGTGCAGCACTACTCTAACAATCCTGCATGAAACGGCGGTAAAAACCTGCTAAGCCCAACAATCTGCGGATCTTCGTCCCGCACACAGGTCTGGACCTAAGCTGTACGGCCACGATCTTCCTCGGAACCATACAAAACCGTCTCTCGCGACTATAAGACCTAGGAGTCAACACAAAACAAGCCTGAAGAAACACTCTGAGATTTTAGCAAACTGCTGGTACTCTCCCAGTGTCTGCATAACAAATCCTCAAGTGATGCTCCTGTTCCTCAAGACACATTAAATAGACCAGAATGTCGTAAATAACACAACGACTACTGGTCGAGGAACGGCCTGAAGAAATCTGGTCCATCACACCTACGAATGCTGCTAGGGCATTAATGAATCCAACGACTCACAAAAACACACATAGCCCGTAGCACGCACAAGGCAGTCTTCGGAATGCCATCACTCCGAACCTGCAATAATGATGACCTGATCCCAAGCAAACTTAGAAAAATGTCTCGCACTCTGGAGCTGATCGAAGAAATCGTCACGGCGAGGTGAAGGATACATATGCGCACCGTAAGCCGGTTCAATTGACGATCCGTCGATACACAACCTCAAACTGCCGTCTTCCTCCTCGACGAACAGAAATCGAAGCCTCCAAAAGCGAAACACTCAGACACACAAAACTCCCCAAACCACAACTCTGCAGCTGATCCATTAAGCTCCCTCAGCTTCGCCGGCCCATCTGGAACAGCGTCGGAAAAACTCTCGCACGAAAGGAACCCGGTCCAACAATCACACTGTGGCTCCGGTATCACGAATGAACGCCAAGAATCCACGACATCTCCTCAGTAGCCGACTAGCGAAAAAGGCTGAATTCAAGCTGTGAAAGGCGGCACAACTATCCATCTGCACAACAAGAACTGACTTGCCGGAAAAACAACCCTGACTGTTTCCTCACGGTAGTCCACAGACGCCTAACACGTAGTTAACCAGTCCGTGCCCAGGAGAACGTCAAATCCAACATCTCAAGAAGGATCAAAACGATGGACGAATCTCTATCTCCTATCCGATTGGCACACAACTGAATACGTGTCGCGCAATCAAAAGAATCGCTGACAGAAGTTAGCACAACTACGACTAATCTACCCAACCACGGTACAAGCAAGAAACAAACAAATACACTAAGAGAACATATAAATAAAAGATACCTGAAGACTCCACATTGGACGTCTGCGCGTCCCGATGAGTAGAAGCAAACTCCTGTGCCTGCCCTCTACTCGCAGCTGAATGAACTCCTCTGGTAGACTGAGCCCTCTGAGCGAATCTTCCACGTCCACGGCCTCTCTGAATACGACTCTGACGAGGTGCTAAGGAACAATCCCTGACGAAGTGCTGAAGGCTTCCGCATCGAAAACATCCACGCGCTGACTGCTGACCATCCTGGGGATAAGAGCTGAACGACTGTCCTCGTCCTAAGCCTCTGCTACTCCCGCGACGGCCACGAAATCTGTCTCGCTGACAAAATCTCTGTCTCTGGGCTGGTATGCTGGTACGAGTCCTCCACTGTCCTGGAACTTTCTGAGCCTCTGGAATATGCGCCTCGTCAACTGGAGCTGCAACCACTGGTGCTATGTAAGTGACGGACTGGTGCATGCTGATTGTAAGGGACAGCTGAGCAACAGGGGTGACAACCTCCTGTCGTAGCTCCTGAATGACATCAACCAAAGAACTCATCGTCTGGCGGAAGTCCTGCATCTCTGCCAAAAGTCTATCCATAGTATAGATCGTAGGCTGATCCGTCTGCACCTGTGCAACTAGAGTGCCATTCTGGTCAGTACTCGTCTCACCCGAGCCAACTCTGACCTCGGCCCTCGCTGCATCACTCTGAGTCCCCATAGTCATCGGCGGCAAGGCTATAAATAGATATAAGATTCGATGAGAATAAGGAAATCGAATCTTAAGGATAGGAATCATCAAGGAAGGAATATCAAGAAAATTGCACTTAGGTCACTTAATGCGAAGTACCGCATCGTGGGTATGCTGCAGATATACACACACTACGTTACTTTGCTTAAGCAACCTACTCCATCATACTAAGGTCATCCTACACTCCGGAAGGTAAAACCTAACGCTCTGATACCAACTTTGTCACGACCCAAAATTGGCCCGTGACGGCCCTAATACTACGCAACGCCTAAAGACGCAACGTAGTAAAAGAAAGCCAAACCCAGAAATCTAAATCATGAAAATACGGAAAAAAAAGATAATATAAGTTTTGGAAACATTTGGAATAACAACCCAAATTCTTTAAAAAGGTCTACTTTCTTTCTTTAAAATTTTAGCAACACCCCCTTTTTGTAAAGACTAATCAAGATGAATACAACAGAATATACGACGCCGTAGCGAAGAAATAAAGACAATAGAGAAAAGCTGTATATAAAAGACATCAAATCCACGAAGATACACATAACGTCCTCACCAAGTCTCTAAGTCAATAATACAATAGTAGATGGAGAGTACAAAATACAACGAAGGTACAATACAAAATACAGATGACCACCAAAACCCACCTAAGCAAAATAGTACTGTGAGCTGAAGCGGTATTTTTAGCAAAAGATGATTGCTGAATAGCTGAATAGAGGAATAGCCTGCCTCGACTACTCTGGGGAACAACCTGAAACACCTGTGGCACAACGGGGGTGAGTTGCCAACTCGTGAATAGAAGATAACATATGCAGGTAATCGCAGGAATGTAAGTACAGCATGAATCTAAGATATGCGATTACAGTAATAACATGTCATGCAAATGCTGAAATAAGGAAAGTACAGTAGCCGGTATAATGAAAATGTGAATCTATAGTAACATGACAGTAATATGCAGTAACTATGCAATAAGGATATGAAAATGTAGATGTGCAACGATCATAAGGGTACACAACGGGTACTATCACTATATGAATCCGTGCATAAGGTAGATAAGGGTGAGGTATATGGGGAATATGTCATTTCCACGGAAACCTGACATCATGGTAGGATCACAATCCATCAAGACACTCACATCCCAAATCGTCAAATCAGCCCCCAAACTGGGCTCTCGCATCACATAGATCTCACATCACCTCAAAGTACAATATCGAATAGCTCTCCTATATCTCGAATGTACAAATCAACCATCTCTTTCATATCCAATATCCAATCTCAATGAATCACCTACTATCCCAGGTCAAATCTCAAGTAAAACCTAACATCCTACAGGTATATATGTATATGCAGAAATAAATATGATGGGGGCAATACACATATATTAGCGTCCCATTCCACTAATATTTGTGTAAAGGCATATATAATAACGGATAAATCCCCTGTTATATATACAAAAAGGGTTTAAGAGAAATATCATGAAAACAATGTGCCAAGCATCGACACAGAAATCCTCGTATATCGGGCTCCGTCAGTCCGGATCGGCCCACGGGGTCCGTCTGCGGTGTCGGCCCTCGGCCCCGGCAGTACAGATCATCCCGCATCCATCTCTCGACTCTGGCCAGTATCCTCCGGACAACTGCCAGGTCCAACCAGTCACCGGTAGGTACTCGCCCGCCTCCAGGCTCAATCGGCAAATCCATCGATCTTCTTGCCGAGGGGAACCATACCGGGCCCCACCATGTACCCTCTACGGCCTCGACGCCTCCTCGTAGGGGTATATATAATCAGCACCGATAAAGCTCATGGTGGATGCGCAAATATCATATCAAGGAAACCGGGTTGTTCAATGTATGCATAATTTCATGAACTCCCACGGTTCCCAAATCCCGAAAACGTCATATAAAATCCAAATAAACAATGCGCAAATCCAGGAATAAATATATGCGATATATCTGAAATGCGAGCATATAAATGAGAATATGTATCTGAAACTAGATGTATGCAAAACCAATAAGGTACAGCTAAGTAACATCAGTAAAGGTAAATATGTAACTGTAACTGAATATGTGTGTAACATACGGGTGTAGCAATGTAGGTATCTACCTATAAGAACTGATGTCGTATACCCCCCTGGGTATAAGAAAATATGAGTAAGGTATACCTGTAGATGTATCGTAAAGGGTAAGTGTACCTATCACTAATGGTACGATACTCTATAGGTATATAGGTAGGGTAATGTCATCTGTGATAAGCAATAGAATCTATAAGGGGTTGTGTGTGACATGACAATTATTGACGGTGTGTGTGTAGCATACAATCCGTGCTCGTGCAACATGAACCGTCAATAATGTGTGCAGTGTCCTACGGCTGCTAGTCACAGTATAACTATATCAAGGAAATAAAGTAAAGGCGCAATTCTAACAATGACGTAGAATTGTTAGTGTATATGCCCTAGAGGCCATTACTGTATCATACTAGCTTGTATATTACTTAATGGAAGCTTGGGATATTCACAGTTGTATATACAATCTTGCTCGAAATGGTAGTATGCTACTTGGTTTGTCTCTGCTTTAATATGTGCATGTGTTTCTTTTAGCATATTGCGGGTATACATATTAGTAGAGCCCTTAGGATCTTTGCTTGATTACCAGCGTTGTGATGGCGCTCGCACTCGTGGGAGCTGGGTAATCTATAAGCACATCCTTATACAGGTCCCTGGTCGTTGGACTATCGAGACAGGGCATCGATACTCCGGAGTAGACTAGCGTATGCGCTTCTCATCCCAGTGTGGGAGACGGTCTGTCCCACAGCCGTTAGTACGTCGTACTTGGGATAGTATGCGGGTGCTCGTTAGGTTACGAGTACACTGGACAGGACTCGTCGGGAACTGTTGGTTGGTAATATACCTATCGTCAGTTATCAGTTCCCAGGTGACATGAGTACAGCTTAGTCCGCTGACTTGACACTGTCACTTCGCCTCGAGTGTGTTCCCACTGCACTTTGATTACTACCCTACCACGGCTCAGAGGAGTCGTGCAAACAGGTAGTTTTTGGGTGCAGTCCCGAAGCACTTGGAGGCAGTGACGGTTAGACAGGATTCGTCTCTCCCGGTATTGGGGGTTGACATCGCGCTGTGTCCAGGAGAGCCATTACACGAGTAGTCCCTGGCCAGGGCAAGCGAGATATACTGGTAGGCTTCCAGTGTTATCTCAGGGTGTTCTGGGCTTCACTCCGACACGACTTGTACCGCTATTAGGGGACTGACGTTCACCGCCCCCCTAGGCCCGCCATGCGATGTATCAGACGAACAGACCGGACTGTACGGAGACTGTCACATACAGGCTCAGTAGGAGTGCAGATGGGGTTCACCTCGTCAGTCTTCTTATCGACATCTACCTGGGGACCGTTACGTACAGCTAGTGCCGCTTGCGGTCTGTGGTTAAACCCACTGCCAGCGTAGTGTCGAGTCTTTAGAGTCCCACACAGAGAGCTATTCGCCTTTAGGCAAAATGAGTAGAGGTCGCATGGTTTTGCGACAGGGTTCGTTCGCATCCGCGCACTTGTGCACGTTTGCTGTCCGGACAGTCTATACTAGCGGGCTTTGGTTTAAGCCGGATCCTAGTATATGATTTGAGATTGGTTTTTCTCATTGTGTTCGTGTTCCTCGGATCACGAATGCGGGTGCGTATGCACAGTTGCTTGAGATTGGGGGAGAGGACCTTGTTTAGGGTTAATGGCCTTTGTCATTTTATTAACCCTATTGATTTTGTGTGGATTATTGTTAATTGATAATTAGCTTAATTATTGTGCATGGTTGTTGTTGACAATTTGACTTCATTGACTTGTTGACCATGTTGACAACTTGACCATAATCATTTCATTTGGAAGATGCTCTTTGATCTTTGCAAAAATGAAATGATAATGGTCAATTCATGATTTATCATGACAATTTTCAAGCTAATTATCTAATTAAACTTATCCTCACATATTAGTGAGAATGGCTCACTATTTTTCTCATTCTATCATATCTTTTCTCTCTCTTGCTCATCCTCTCCCTCAAGCTCTCTCCCTCTCATGTGTTGAGAAACAAAAAGCTTGAGAAAAACCCTCTCTTGATCTTCTCTACTCACTTCTAGGGTTCAAGTCTTAGCATTTCTTGCACTCTAGTTACTCCTAGCTTGGAGTTGAAGCTAAAGGTGGTGGCTTTCGGGTGGATCCTTCTTTGACGGGAGAAGACAAGCAAGGTGATCCTTTTCTACCATACCTAGGAGCAAGGAGAGAAGGACTAAAGACCAAAGGTATAACCTTTCTTCACTTAGCTACTTTGTAGTTAGGGTTAGCTAGTTTATGTTTAGCAAAGATCCTCACAAGCATAGTCCATGTTGCCTAAGTCATTAAAAATCCGATTTTTATTATGTTTTCCGCCTCCCCGTAAGCACCGGGATGGGCAACACGGACTTACAGTGGTATCAGAGCCTAACTAAACCTAAACTAGTTAAGTAGTTAAGTGTAACGAAGTTCGGAACCGGAAAAATCACAAAACCAAATTTTTACAAAATCCAAGTTTCTGTTAAAATTTTTCCTGCTCGAAATGAAAAACTGTACACATGTAAAATCGTCTCAGGGTTTTGTGAATACACCCAAGAAAAACGATACCCTAATTCCCTCAAGTCGCCGCGCTTCCGCCGCATGAAGTAGGTATATGCGGCGGAACCGCCGCGGATTGTGGTTATCGGCGCATCGTTTTTCGTGCAGAGTGTGTTGTTGTTGGTTTTGGGATTTTTAGTATATATTATATGTACCCAGATTCTACAGAAAAGAAATTTCTTTTTGGGGTCCTATAATTCCGTATTTTTCCGAACTTCACTGCACTTTAACTATATCGGTTATATCTGTAATGCTTGCATGTATTGAACGTCGGCTAATCGCTATAAGACGATTAGTCGGGGTTATACATGATCTGTGATTGTTATTGGTTTGTGGATATGAATGGATTGGATTGTCGCGGGTGAATAGCCGGGTTGGATGTGAGATGAGCGTTATTTTCTTTCATTCATTTGTAACATGTAAATTGATGTAATAATATTCTTTGTATGGCCGCACAACCGGGTCGGGGTTGTAGCCGCCATTGTATAATTCTTTTTACTGTTTTTGCTCCTAGGATAGACCCATGGAGGGGGTGCACAAACTACCGGGTATCTCGAAGTGCCGAGTGGCCTACTCACGGTGGTGAGGGAGGTTGCTTCGCTTCGGGTGCTTGGCGGGTAGTTTGCCGCACCCGTAGGGGTCTTGGGTGGGGTATTGGCTATTCACCGCGACCGTGTAATCCGCTTTGCGTTGCAGGCTCGAACGCATTGCGGATTCCTAGTATATCCAATGTATTCATCTGTGATCTGTAATGTCTATCATTGCTATATATTTATATATAATAACTATTTAGGCGTTGCTTATGTTTTACAGCCGCGCTAGCCCAGCCCCCGCTCTGTCGTTAGTTAAGTAACCTAACGGGTGATGACGGGGCCCCGTGGCGAATGCGAATGGCATAAGCGTACGTCATATTTTGGTTGTTTTCTGCAATGGTAGGATTAAATGATGGGACGCATTAAAAGAACTAATGCAAGAAATAAACCAAGTAAAAGTCGATTGGAACACTTTGAAAACCACTCGGTTCTTTTCAAAACTAAACTTTTAAACGCGGAGCTTGAACCACTCCTTTTAAAAGCTATCTCGTTCCATCGATTATATCAAGTTCACTACGTTCACGGTTTCGCCAAAACCATTCGTAGCCCTCCGTCATTCCACATGAATGGTCAAAAGTATTCAAGCTATGTATTTTGGCCAAAGTCAAGGCATAGTGATTGGTAGCGTTTGGGTATTCATGTGCAGCATAGATAGATGCGTTGATTTGGGACAGTCGTGCTGCCATTTTGGCCAAAGTCAAGGGTAGGTACGGGTGGGTCCAAATTAACCAGGAGAATGACGGGTAGAACTTGACATGTGACTTATGATATTTTGGCCAAAGTCAAGGTCATAAGAGCATGGGGCAAAAATCCACATCGGGAGTTTCATAAGTACTGAAACTTGCTAGATTTGCATACCATTTGGAGTGTGATGATTCTGGTAGGATTCCTTCGGTTTTATCACGCGATGATATTTGGATCCCGATCCTACTGTGAGTATATGCTACTCCTCGGGAAAACTCTCACTTAACGATCAATGCTATAAACCTAGTAGGTGCCTAGAAAGGTGTTAGCGGGGCTACGCCCACAGGGAAAAGAGGTTACTTAATTAAGGAACTTCGCGAAAGCGTTGGAAAACCTCCCTCGAAGTACCGACACTGGCCTGGCTGAACGGTTAAGCAAGTATTGTACGGTGAGAATGATCCCGGCTAATCCTTTTCTTTACGGTTTGAGAAGGGATTCGAGAGACAGTGGGAGCCATCCAGTTTAGACAAACTAAAAACCACTCTAAACTTGCAAGAGCATCATGCTAAAGTGTTTCTTTTCTCTCTCCTAATTGCAGCGACCATTCAAGATGACCGGACTTAAGTTACTATTAGATAAAAACATATTGACAGGGCCAAACTACAAAGATTGGCTCAGGAATGTCAAGATGGCTATCACTTATGACAAGCTGGGGTATATACTTACCACCAAAGCTCCCCCCGTCCCAGGTCCCACCTCCAGCGTCGCGGATGTAGAAATCCGTAAGACATGGGAGATAGATTGCGCGAGGGCCAAATGCCTCGTACTAGCCTCGATGGACAATGACCATCAGAGGAGGCACGAGAATATGGACCTAGAGTCCATATTTCTCCATACAAAAGAACTGTATGGAGAGCAGTCTCGTATCGCAAGATACGAAGTGTCGAAGAAGCTCTTTTCGGCAAGGTTGGCCGTCGGATCATCGGTAGCGGACCACGTGCTTAAGATGATCGGCTACATAGAGGAGCTCGCGGACCTCGGGACCACGTTGGAGAATGAACTCTATACTGATCTGATTCTCCAGTCCCTTCCTTCCACTTACGCCCAGTTCATTCTCAACTTCAACATGCAAGGAAAGGAGGTTGAACTTGCCGAACTTCTGAACATGTTGAGGACTGCTGAGGGCACCCTACAGAAGGGTAGGGAGACATCCACTTTGTTTGTAGGAGGATCTTCCTCTTCTAGGTCCAGGGCGAAAGCCAAGGGCAAGAAGAAGAAAGCCCCCGCCAAACCAAGAGGCGGTGTCGGTAAAGTGGATACGAAGGGAAAGGGTAAAGCAACAAAGGTAGCGGGGAAGCTGGTGGGGAAGGAAGAATGCTTCTATTGTCACAAAAGTGGCCACTGGAAACAAGATTGCAAGGCTTGGAAAGCCAGAACACAGGATTTGAAGCGAGTTGCAGCTTCAGCTTCAGGTGTGTATGTTATTGAAAATTGTCTATCAATAAACTCTACTTCCTGGGTATTGGATACCGGATCAGGATCTCATATCTGTAATTCTTTGCAGGCGTTGAGAAAGCGTAGAGTTTTGAAGGCAGGTGACATGACCCTCAGAGTTGCGAACGGTGCTAGCATGGATGCAGAGGCCGTGGGGGACTATCACCTGGGATTATCAGATGGACACTTTTTGGTTTTGCGTAGTTGTTATTATGTACCAAATGCAACCTGCAATATCATTTCTGTATCTTTATTATCTAAAGAAGGTTATGAATTTGCATTTGTAAGTAATGTAGTGAACATTCACCTTAATCAAGTTTTGATTGGGTCAGGTACATTGAACAACGGTATATACGTTTTAAACCAACCACAGATTTTCAATATCCAGAATACACACAAAAGAAAGTCTCCAGAAATTAATAAAACTTTCTTATGGCATTGTAGACTGGGTCACATCAACGAGAGAAGATTGACTAAGTTACATACTGAAGGATATTTAGATTCGTTCGAATATCAATCGTATGCAACTTGTCAATCCTGTCTCAAAGGAAAGATGACAAAGGCTCCGTTTTCTGGACACGGAGAAAGAGCGAGCGAGCTCTTGGGACTCGTACACAGCGACGTGTGCGGTCCAATGTCTACACATGCGCGAAGCGGTTATTCTTACTTCATTACCTTTACGGATGATTTTTCAAGGTACGGTTATGTCTTCTTAATGAAACATAAATCCGAGGCTTTTGAAAAATTCCAGGAATATAAGAATGAAGTAGAAAAACAAACAGGCAAAAGTATCAAGATCCTAAGATCGGATCGAGGAGGAGAATACTTAAGTGCCGAATTCCTGAACTATTTAAAAGAGAATGGAATTCTCTCTCAGCTTACTCCTCCATACACTCCGCAACATAACGGTGTATCGGAGAGACGGAACCGAACCCTATTGGATATGGTACGGTCCATGATGAGTAACGCTGAGTTACCGCGATCTTTCTGGGGGTATGCGCTAGAGACAGCTGCATATCTTTTGAACCGTGTTCCCACTAAGACTGTGCCTACCACACCATATGAGTTATGGAGTGGGAAGAAACCCTATCTTAATCACATTAAGACATGGGGATGTCCAGCTTTTGTAAAAAAGCAGCATGCGGACAAGCTCGAGGCACGCTCAGTACAGTGCAAGTTTGTGGGATATCCAAAGAACTCCAAGGGATATTACTTCTATTGCGAAGAGGAACAAAAAGTCCTTGTTTCTCGCCATGCCCACTTTCTAGAACATCAGTTCATAGAAAAAGAAATAAGTGGGAGCGCAATAGAACTGGAAGAAATTCCAGAACCACAAACTATTACTGAAAGTTTAGTGGAACCAGAAAGTTCAAAAGAACAGGACATTCCTATGCCGCTCCGCAGGAGTAGTAGGCAGTCTCATCCGCCCGAGAGATACTACGGTTTTCTCATTGACGGGGATAGAGAAGACTGCATCCTGGATTGTGATGAGCCTACTAGCTTCCAGCAAGCCATTCAGAGCGTCGACTCGGTAAAATGGCTGGATGCAATGCGGACCGAAATGGAGTCCATGTACACCAACAAAGTATGGACGTTGGACATTGCTCCAGATGGGGTAAAACCCGTAGGATGCAAGTGGATCTTCAAAAGGAAGATTGGTGTAGATGGACAGGTTGAGACCTATAAAGCTAGACTGGTAGCAAAGGGTTTTCGTCAGCGACCTGGTTTGGACTATGACGAAACCTTTTCTCCAGTAGCTATGCTGAAATCCATTCGGATCCTTCTTGCCATTGCTGCTTTCCACGATTATGAGATTTGGCAGATGGACGTAAAGACAGCTTTTCTAAATGGTCATTTAGAAGAGTGTGTCTATATGGATCAGCCAGAGGGTTTCATTCAGGGTGGGAGCAGCGGAAAGGTGTGCAAGTTGCTCAAGTCCATTTATGGACTCAAGCAGGCATCGCGGAGTTGGAACATCTGTTTTGATGAGACGGTCAAAGAATTTGGCTTTATCAAAAATCCAGATGAACCATGCATCTATTGTAGATTTGTAGCGAGAACTGTAGTATTCCTCGTTTTATACGTGGATGACATTCTCTTAATAGGAAATGACATTCCTATGCTACAATCTGTCAAGGGGTTCTTGTCACACAGGTTCTCCATGAAAGACCTGGGTGATGCCTCCTACATTCTGGGTATCCGGATCTACCGTGACAGATCCAAGAGGATATTAGGACTCTCGCAGTCCAGGTACATCGACACCATACTGAAGAGATTCAGTATGGAAGATTCCAAGCGCGGTAATCTACCGGCTTGTCACGGGATCACCCTCTCCAAAGAGATGTCTCCCAAGACTGATTTGGAGAGGGATCGCATGTCTATTATACCCTACGCTTCTGCGGTAGGCTCTATAATGTATGCGATGTTGTGTACCAGACCGGATGTGGCTTATGCACTGAGTGTGGTAAGCAGGTATCAGTCAAACCCTGGGGAGAAACATTGGATAGCAGTAAAGAACATTCTCAAGTACCTGAGAAGGACTAAGGAGATGTTCTTGGTGTATGGCGGAAAAGACCTGCAGATTGAGGCCTTTGCTGACTCCAGCTTCCAGAGTGACAAGGATGATTCCAAGTCCATGTCGGGTTTTGTCTTTACCCTCAATGGAGGGGCGGTGTGTTGGAAGAGCTCCAAACAGGAAACCGTTGCTGACTCGACTATGGAAGCGGAATACATCGCTGCATCTGATGCCGCAAAAGAAGCTGTCTGGATGAGGAAGTTCTTGAAAGAACTTCAGGTGGTTCCGTCCATTGTTGACCCAATACCTCTGTATTGCGACAACAACGGGGCTATAGCTTTAGCGAAGGAACCCAGGTCCCATCAGAAATCCAGACACATCTTAAGGCGGTATCACCTGATCAGGGAGATTGTGGATCGCCAGGAGATCGAGGTCCGGAGAGTTGCATCAGAGGATAACACAGCAGATCCATTCACCAAGGCCTTGCCCCAGACTCAGTTCGAGCGGCTGATCGAGATGATAGGTCTTCGATACGCCAGTACATGGCCTTAGTGCAAGTGGGAGATTGTTAGTGTATATGCCCTAGAGGCCATTACTGTATCATACTAGCTTGTATATTACTTAATGGAAGCTTGGGATATTCACAGTTGTATATACAATCTTGCTCGAAATGGTAGTATGCTACTTGGTTTGTCTCTGCTTTAATATGTGCATGTGTTTCTTTTAGCATATTGCGGGTATACATATTAGTAGAGCCCTTAGGATCTTTGCTTGATTACCAGCGTTGTGATGGCGCTCGCACTCGTGGGAGCTGGGTAATCTATAAGCACATCCTTATACAGGTCCCTGGTCGTTGGACTATCGAGACAGGGCATCGATACTCCGGAGTAGACTAGCGTATGCGCTTCTCATCCCAGTGTGGGAGACGGTCTGTCCCACAGCCGTTAGTACGTCGTACTTGGGATAGTATGCGGGTGCTCGTTAGGTTACGAGTACACTGGACAGGACTCGTCGGGAACTGTTGGTTGGTAATATACCTATCGTCAGTTATCAGTTCCCAGGTGACATGAGTACAGCTTAGTCCGCTGACTTGACACTGTCACTTCGCCTCGAGTGTGTTCCCACTGCACTTTGATTACTACCCTACCACGGCTCAGAGGAGTCGTGCAAACAGGTAGTTTTTGGGTGCAGTCCCGAAGCACTTGGAGGCAGTGACGGTTAGACAGGATTCGTCTCTCCCGGTATTGGGGGTTGACATCGCGCTGTGTCCAGGAGAGCCATTACACGAGTAGTCCCTGGCCAGGGCAAGCGAGATATACTGGTAGGCTTCCAGTGTTATCTCAGGGTGTTCTGGGCTTCACTCCGACACGACTTGTACCGCTATTAGGGGACTGACGTTCACCGCCCCCCTAGGCCCGCCATGCGATGTATCAGACGAACAGACCGGACTGTACGGAGACTGTCACATACAGGCTCAGTAGGAGTGCAGATGGGGTTCACCTCGTCAGTCTTCTTATCGACATCTACCTGGGGACCGTTACGTACAGCTAGTGCCGCTTGCGGTCTGTGGTTAAACCCACTGCCAGCGTAGTGTCGAGTCTTTAGAGTCCCACACAGAGAGCTATTCGCCTTTAGGCAAAATGAGTAGAGGTCGCATGGTTTTGCGACAGGGTTCGTTCGCATCCGCGCACTTGTGCACGTTTGCTGTCCGGACAGTCTATACTAGCGGGCTTTGGTTTAAGCCGGATCCTAGTATATGATTTGAGATTGGTTTTTCTCATTGTGTTCGTGTTCCTCGGATCACGAATGCGGGTGCGTATGCACAGTTGCTTGAGATTGGGGGAGAGGACCTTGTTTAGGGTTAATGGCCTTTGTCATTTTATTAACCCTATTGATTTTGTGTGGATTATTGTTAATTGATAATTAGCTTAATTATTGTGCATGGTTGTTGTTGACAATTTGACTTCATTGACTTGTTGACCATGTTGACAACTTGACCATAATCATTTCATTTGGAAGATGCTCTTTGATCTTTGCAAAAATGAAATGATAATGGTCAATTCATGATTTATCATGACAATTTTCAAGCTAATTATCTAATTAAACTTATCCTCACATATTAGTGAGAATGGCTCACTATTTTTCTCATTCTATCATATCTTTTCTCTCTCTTGCTCATCCTCTCCCTCAAGCTCTCTCCCTCTCATGTGTTGAGAAACAAAAAGCTTGAGAAAAACCCTCTCTTGATCTTCTCTACTCACTTCTAGGGTTCAAGTCTTAGCATTTCTTGCACTCTAGTTACTCCTAGCTTGGAGTTGAAGCTAAAGGTGGTGGCTTTCGGGTGGATCCTTCTTTGACGGGAGAAGACAAGCAAGGTGATCCTTTTCTACCATACCTAGGAGCAAGGAGAGAAGGACTAAAGACCAAAGGTATAACCTTTCTTCACTTAGCTACTTTGTAGTTAGGGTTAGCTAGTTTATGTTTAGCAAAGATCCTCACAAGCATAGTCCATGTTGCCTAAGTCATTAAAAATCCGATTTTTATTATGTTTTCCGCCTCCCCGTAAGCACCGGGATGGGCAACACGGACTTACAAGAATGTGCGATAGGTATTTGAATCCTAGCCCAGACGCATAACGCCATGCGGGCGATTCCCCTATAGATGTTAAATCTACTCACCTACGCTCCACGCTAGGTGAATCCTACCATCTGCTCCCCCTGTAGCCGTGTCCGTAGTCCCTGCCTGCAAACCTGCAAATAAGACATGGAAATCACATATAAGCCAAATATTCCGCGAAACGCGATATCAAACCAAAACGAGAAACTCGCGTCGCGAACTAAGCACCCGTGTGCACGATACGCTGAATCGTTTGTGCACGCGTCTAAAGCCATCGCGACACGCCGCGATACGCTGGATCGCAGAACCCACTCACGTATCGCGCGTATCGCGCAAACACAATGGACACCAAAAACGACATATGATCCCAGATTTTCCTACAGGCCAGATATCACAAAACTAGACATGCCAAAACACTACACTACACAGCAGGGAACACTACCCAAAACCCCAACTCCCCAGTCCCCTTCCTGGCCGCAATTTGCAGCCAATACGAATTAATTGGCGGCCAGAAATGGGTATGGTGGGTTCGTGCTCTGGTGGTGTGTTCTATACCTAGTGTACATGCTCCAGTTTCCTCAATTTTGTTCTGTAGGGTCCGGGTCAATAGCAGATCACAGATTGCCATTATATCGCTTTAAAAACACCAAATTGCACAACCACAAACCCTATGGTATTTTAGTGTAATCTGGGCTATTTCTCAGTTGAAGTGGCCCTATTAACACTAAAATAGGTAGGGTTATCTAACAAAATCATCAATTTGTCATCACATCTCACAAATCACCAAAATCTAGCACTAAAATAGCTATTTAACACTAACCGAAGCTAAAAAAAACATACAAGCTAAGCAACTAGGGAAAAGGGTTTAGAAATATACCCAAAAGGATCTCAAGAAGCAGGAGAAGAAGTGAGAGGAGCTGCTGCAAGTGCTGGGGCTGCTACTGCTACAGTTGCTGCATGCTGTTGCTGATACTGTTGATGCTGCTGCTGATGGTGCTGCTTGCTGCTGCTTCTGCTACTTGCTGCTGCTGCTGAAAGCTTCAGGTGAGCGTGTGTGTGTGTGTGTGAGTGAGAGAGTGAGTGAGAAGAGAGAACAACGAGAGAAATGAGAGGAAAAGCAATAAACCCCCTCCACTCTCTTCCTCTTCCCTCATTTAATGAGCATGGCATGAGCCATGATGCCCATGCTCACTCTCTCTCTCAAAGTCAACCAAAATTCAAAAATTCCATTTTAAAACCCTTTTTAAATTCATTTTCACTTTTTAACAACCGTGACACTTAAACCAAACTTAACACTAGATTAGAGAAAATGGTTACTTAACCATGGTTGCTAATCATGGTTTAACCCCAAAAACAACCCTAGTTATCATGCACAAGTGTGTGCAAGCCTAACAAAATTCTAATAAAATACATAATAATTAGGATAAAATATTTAAAACTTAATTTGGTAAACTTTTTGTTAAAAACTATATATTAAAATATAATTAGCTACAAAACACATTCTAAGGTGTTACACCAAACCAAACCAAACCCAACCAAACCCAAACCAAACCAAACCCCAACCCCAACCCCAACCCCAACCCCAACCGCCCCAACCCCAACCCCAACCCCGACCCCCGACCCCGACCCCCGAACCCGAACCCATAAACCCGACCCCCACCCCGACCCCCACCCCCGACCCCTAAACCCGAACCCCTAAACCCTAACCCCAACCCTAACCCTAACCCAACCCCCAACCCCCAACACCAACCCAAACCCCCAACCCCAACCCCCAACCCCAAACCTAAACCCAAACCCTAACCCCAACCCCAACCCCAACCCCAACACAACCCAACCCAACCATAACCCCTGCCCCTGCCCTTGCCCCAGCCCTTACCCCTACCCTACCCCTAACCCTAACCCCACCCCAACCCCAACCCCAACCCCAACCCCACCCCAACCGAACCCCAAACCCAAACCCTAACCCTAACCCTAACCCTAAACCCTAAACGAAACCCAACCCTAACCCTAACCCTACCCCTAACCCCTAACCCCTACCCCTAACCCTAACCCTAACCCCTAACCCTACCCCTAACCCCAACCCCAACCCCAACCCTAACCCCAACCCCAAACCCAAACCCTAACCCTAACCCAAACCCAAACCCTAAACCCTAAACGAAACCCAACCCTAACCCTAACCCTACCCCTAACCCCTAACCCTAACCCTAACCCCTACCCCTAACCCCTAACCCCTACCCCTAACCCTAACCCTAACCCCTAACCCTAACCCCAACCCCAACCCCAACCCCAACCCCAACCCTAACCCACCCAACCCAACCCAACCGTAACCCCAACCCACCCCAACCCCAACCCCAACCCCAACCCCAACCCAAACCCAAACCCAAACCCAAACCCAACCCTAAACCCAAACCCAGCCCCAACCCAAGCCCCGGCCCCGGCCCCGGCCCCGAACCCGAACCCGAACTGTTAGTTATTTATATGCCCTAGAGGCCATTGTTGTACATATGATGTATATTATAATGGATGCTTGGATATATATGGAGATGACTTTCTTGCTCGTCATGATAGTATGCTATTTGGTTTCACTTTATCTTAACATGTTGACTTGTATTGGTTTACTGCTTTTCTCTCACATGTTGATAAAGCCCTTAGGATCTGTACTCGACTACTGGGACTATGATGAGATCATACTAGTGGGGCCATGGTAGTCGATGAGTACATCCTATAACTGTTCCTAGTCGAGGGTATATCGAGACAGGGCATCGATACACCAGAGTAGACTAGCGTATACGCATCTTGATCCATATGATGGGCGATGGATGATCCCATATCCATCGGTGTTTGACATCAGAGATGGTGTACGGGTGCTCAGTGGAGACTGGGTACACTGGACGGACTCGCCGAGAACTCCCAGATGGTGATATACCACACGTCAGATGGCAGTTCTCCGGTGACACTGGTACAGGGTAGTCTGTAGACCCGAGATCGTCATAGAGTCTTGTGTGATTCCCACTGTGCTTTGATTTCCACCTTACCACGTCCAAGAGGGCGTGCAAAACGGTGGCTTTTGGGTACAGTCCCGAATCACATGGAGGCAATGAGCGATAGGAGGGGATTCGTCTCTCCCGGTATAGGGAGTTGATGTTGTGCTGTGTTCGATTGGCTATAACTGGAAGTCCCTGGCCAGGGCTGATATAAAGATTTACTGGTAAGTGTTACTAGTAGTTTCTCGACCCGTTATGAGCCACATATCGACACGACTTATCGGTTACTGGGGTCTGACGTTTACCACCCCTATACTTGATATGCGACATATCAGACGAACAGACCGGACTGTACGGGAGTGTTACTGATTGGATTCACAGGAGAACGCACATGCTAGCTTTTTGATCTTCTGATCGCTCAATACCTGGGTGGCTGTTACGTTTAACTGACCGCTTGCAGCTTGTGGGTGTTTGATATGATCATCACCTGCTACCGGCGTATTGACGATTCTTTAGAGTCCTACACAGAGGTTTCTTGGCTCAGGCAAAACGGAGTAGAGGCATATATGTGATATGTGCAGGACCGAGGATAATGCAATATGAGATACCGTATTATATTCTCGCGATATTTAGATATGAACCGGGACATCGGATCAATTGTTGATTCGATAAATCGGTACATGATATATTAGTTGGTTATATTCGATATAGCCGGATCATCGAATTAAGTGTTGATTTGATGATTTAATGTATAATAATATATATGATATATTGTATTACATTATCTAATATTGGCTTGCTTTATTATTTCATTTTCTCACTGGATGATACATTGATATATATATGCGATATATGTTAATTGTATTATTTTCTTTTGTTGCAAATATATAATATATATGTGATATATATTATTGTGACATGATATGATTTATTATTAAACATGTTTAAGGATGATTAAATGGGATTAGGGTTTGATTAGGGTTAGCTTCTTCTTGCACCTTCTAGAAGCTTTGTTTTTGTCATGCTTAAGATATTATGGTTGATATTTTTACATGACTCATAACTTAACATAACCAAACCCTAACTCTAGTTTATTCTCTATAAACTATTAGCCACTCATCCTTCACCATGGTTGATACATCAATCATATACTTTTATTTCTATTCATCACAAAAGGAATTATCATTTTCCATCATCATCTTCTTCTCTCTTGATTTTGAGCTCACTAGAAATTTATTTTGTGATGATAAATTATGAGAAAATGATTTAAAAAGAAAGCATAAATACTACTCTTTCATCCTCATCTCATCTAGCCCATGAGATTAGTGTGTTCATCTCTTTAGAGTGAGAAAGCTTGAGTTATTGATACTTCGACGTAGATCATCGGAGATTTGGAACACTTCAAGCTAGCATGGATCGTTCGAGTCGTGGAGCCTCTCTTGAGTCCGGGAGATCATGGATCACGGCGAAGGGACTTCTACTCGGAGCTTGTGAAGCGAAGGAGCAGACTACAAAGGTTGTAATCCCTCACACTTAGATAAAAAGATGTTATCTTGCATGCTTAACCCTAATTATCTAGCAAAGATCCTGTCTTTGGGTTGTCCGGCACATGTAAAATTTTATTCGTGCATGTTTGATGCGTTATGAACCTTCACAAGTGTTCCTAGGAACCCAACAGTGGTATCAGAGCCTAGCTAGAGCATTAGGCGACGTGTTTACGAAGTTAAAACTCCGATCGAACCCGAACCGACGATTATAACCCCCTCTCTGGAAAATTTTCAAAATCTGGGATTTTTCTAAATTAAAAATACCTAAAAAAATCAGCAGGGAATTATAAGAATTACCATGAAACACGGGCCCACAACTCCACTAAACCGCGGCGGAACCGCGGCGGGAACCAGCTTCCCGCGGCGGTTCCGCGGCCGATTTATGGGATTGTGACACGTGGCTTCATGGTATTATCCGTAGGTGCTTGTTGATGCTTCTGGGTATTTTTAAATGTGATTCAAGTGTTGTTTAATCTGGGGTTTATTTTGTAATCGTAGATTCGATCGGAAAATTTTAATTCGTTATTATTTCCGGATATTTAGAAACTGTTAAACTTTTTGAGCGGATATCATTAACCCACTTTATCCCAGCACGGCAAACTTTCAAGTGTTGAATTTTTATCGGGTTTAAATCTTTCGGAGAAATTGTACAAGTTAAGCGGTGGACCCTCTAGAAGACCACAAACCTTAACTCGATTATGTGACCGTCTTGAACTGCCTTTTGAACCTTCGGGTTTGGGGCAGTACGGCGTGCCACATGTGAGGCATTGGCTTGACCCTTCTACGGCTGGATCACTGGTACTGTGACATATTCTGGGATTATTTGAACTTCGCTCAAGTGTTGAGCACTTTAGGAAATTTTGGGTATTTGATTATCTGTTCGAAAAGTTTAATACTGTCTATTTATCTGGAATGTGATACAATATGTGGAATTCATAGAGTTAGGCATGAAATGCAAAGTATGTGATATTTCGGATTTACGATATCTAAAGTGATTGTGGATTCCAAATGTTGTAGTTTTACACTTTCTTTTCTGTGACCGTAAGTGTAATATGTTATATCGCCGGTTTCGTTGCTATATGTCAACGACAATTGGGATGCGTATATTTACTTACGTTGATGATATGTGATATTATGTGTTGCTGTGATATGTTATATTGGATCGTCGCGTTCTGAATAGCCGGGTTTTTTTTATGTGAGATGAGGGTTTTTATTTTCATTCATGTAAAATTCATTTGTATGTAATATTCTTTTATTGGGGCACTTCCAGGTTGCGGATGTTGTCACCCTTGTATATTATTTACTTTTCCGCATTAGGTAGACCCAAGATGGGGAGCACAAGTAACCGGGTTCTAGGGTCCAGTGGGAGGCCATCTCGAGGAGTTGAGACCGGGTCTCCTAACCCTAGAATTGGCAGTGTTACTTGATGCTCTCGTAGGGGTCTTGGGATGTGGGTTTGGCTATTCGTCGCGACCGTGGAATCCGTGTTTTATACAGGCTCGTATTGAAAACACGGACGTCCTAGTATATCCAATATTTCATATATGTTCTTCTGCTGCAATGTTCTGTGATGAGATCATATTACTGCCTGAGACGAATGCTTATACTATATATATATGCTGATATATAAATATTACTGCTTTCGTTTCTTCTGTGATGCTTAGGAAGCATAAGCTGATGGGATTTTATTAATAAGATTAATAAAAAGAAAAGAAAGCTAAAGATGTTGTAGAATCAAAACTTTATAAAAAGGGTAGCTACAGTTTTGCTTTGCACAGCGGTATATATGATATGCCCTGCACCTTATTCGATGAGGAAAGAGCCGAGATCCCTTCACCGGGAGTGACCTCTTTAGCGAAACTGGCAGATGCTACAAAACTCGGTTTGTCTTTTGATTGCTTTTAGAGTTTTGCTTTGCACAGCGGTATATATGATATGCACTGCACCTTAGTCGATGAGGAAAGGGCCGACGATCCCTTCACCGGGAGTGACCCCTTTAGCGAAACTAAGAAAAAGCCTCAAAAACACTCCTTTTCAAAAACTACTCGATTCTACGACGATATCAAGTTCATTACGCTAAGAGTTTTCTGAAAAACCTGCGTAGCCCTCCGTCATTTCAGATAGATATTATTTAGTATTCGTGCTATGTTTGTTGACTTAGTCAAGGCATAGTGTACGGTAGCTAAGTAGTGTTTTATCTGTTAAAACATGAGATGTGATCGGATTAGGGTATTCGCACGGACTTGTTGACTCAGTCAAGGGTCGTACGGGTGGGTTTAATTCAATCGGGAAATGTACGGGTTAAACTTGACTTGCGATTTATGGTTTGTTGACTTAGTCACAGTCATAGATCGCTAGGGGAAAAATATTATTGGGAATTTCAAGCGTTGAAATTTGCAATGAGATTGCATACCTCCTTTGAGATAGTTGGATCCCGATACCCACTACGAGTAAGAGTTACTCCTGGGAGAGTTTTACAAAGGACAATTAGCCGATCAAGTAGGTGTCTAGAAAAGTGTTAACGGGGTTACGCCTCTGGGAAAACGAGGTTTACTTTAATTAGGTCCGTGTGAAGGCACGGGGAACCTCCCTCAAAGTACCGACACTGATCTGGCTGAAAGATTGACGAAATTGTAGGGTGTAATTAATCCCGGCTAATCTTACCTCTTTGGGTTTTGAAGGTAGATTTGATAAAAACAGTGGGAGACATCCTGATTAGAAAAGATAATAACCAATCTAATCTTGCAAGAGCATACGCTAAAGTGTTTTCTTCTCTCTCTCTCCAGGTAGCGACCATGTCAGGCCATAATCAAGATAATAATATGGATGTATTGATTGAACCCGATTATTGTACTGAGCAAGGGAACGTTGGACCCTTTTTTTCTTATAAGAGTTATAAGACTGAACAGGAAACAAGAGAATATCTGGATTCTCACGCCGCCCAAAAGAACATGCATGTTGATGCATCTTCTTCGGGTATGTTAGTTATTGAGAACTGTTTCCCAGTTCACCCTACGTCCTGGGTATTAGATACCGGATCAGGATCCCACATATGTAAATTGTTACATGGGCTACGAAAAGGTAGAGAACTGGGAAAAGGTGATCATTCCGTTCAAGTAGGGAACGGTGCAAGTATTGTAGCCAAAGCAGTTGGCGAATATCACCTTGTATTACCAAGTCGTAATACACTGATTCTAAATGAGTGCTATTATATACCGAACATGATGTGCAATATTATATCAGTTTCTTTATTAAGTAAAGAAGGATATAATTTTATAGTAAAGGATAATGTTATGAACATATTCCTAGATCAAAAGTTGATTGCATCAGGCTCGTTACATAATGGCATATTCATTCTGAATCAGAATACAGTCCTGAATATACAAAACACACACAAAAGGAAAAGTTCAGATATGAACGAATCCTACTTGTGGCATTGTAGACTTGGTCATATCAATGCGACACGACTGGCTAAGTTACATAAGGATGGTTATTTGAATCCGTTCGAATTATCATCTTATGATACTTGCCATTCATGTCTCAAAGGAAAAATGACCAAAGTTCCGTTTAGTGGACACGAAGAAAGAGTTACCGAACTCTTAGGACTGGTACATAGTGATGTATGCGGTCCCATGTCTACGCATGCCAGGAACGGTTCTTCCTACTTTATTACATTCACTGACGATCTCTCAAGATTCGGATATGTGTTAGCTTTTGAGAAATTCAGAGAATATAAGCACGAAGTAGAGAACCAAACGGGCAAAAGTATTAAGATTCTTCGATCTGATCGAGGAGGTGAATACTTAAGCAATGAGTTCCTAGATTATCTAAAAGAGAATGGGATTCTCTCTCAGCTTACTCCTCCTTATACACCACAGCACAACGGTATATCGGAGCGAAGGAATCGGACCCTATTAGATATGGTGCGATCTATGATGAGCGAAGCTGAGTTACATATTTCCTTCTGGGGTATGCGCTTGAGACAGCCATATACATATTGAATCTAGTTCCGTCTAAATCTGTACCTACCACACCATATGAGATATGGAGTGGGAAGAGACCATATTTTAAACGAGTTAAGATATGGGGTTGTCCGGCTTATGTCAAAAGACAAAATCCGGACAAACTCGAGGCACGATCAGTTCTTTGCAAATTTGTGGGATATCCAAAGAATTCTCAAGGATATTTTTTCTACCACACTGAGGAACAAAAAGTGTTTGTTGCTCAACATGCCACATTTTTGGAAAAGAAATTTCTTGCAAAAGAAGTTAGTGGCAAAGAGGTAGAGCTGGAAGAGGTTCCAGAAACACAAATTGCAACTGAAGATCTAGCAGAATCAGAAGATTCAGTAGTACCCGATGAACCCCAGCCTCTCCGCCGATCTAGTAGGGTTTCTCGTCCAACTGAGAGATACTACGGTTTTCTCATTGATGGTGGAAGCGAGGATTGCATCATGGAAGATGATGACCCGACTAGTTTCGAGCAGGCCATAACAAGTGGTGACTCTGTGAAATGGCTGGATGCAATGCGATCTGAGATGGAATCCATGTACACCAATAAAGTATGGATTTTGGAAAATGCTCCTGAAGGGGTAAAACCCATTGGGAGCAAGTGGATTTTTAAAAAGAAATTTGGTGTAGATGGAAAAGTTGAGACTTTCAAAGCTAGACTTGTAGCAAAGGGTTTTCGTCAACGACCAGGTGTGGATTATGACGAAACCTTTTCTCCAGTGGCTATGCTTAAGTCCATCCGGATCTTACTTGCCATTGCTGCATACCATGACTACGAAATCTGGCAAATGGATGTTAAGACCGCCTTTCTAAATGGTGATTTAGAAGAGTGCGTGTACATGACTCAGCCAGAGAGCTTCTTAGATAGTGGGAGCAGCGGAAAGGTGTGCAAACTGCTTAAATCCATTTATGGGTTAAAGCAAGCATCGCGGAGTTGGAACATCTGCTTTGATGTAGTAGTCAAAGAGTTTGACTTCATCAAAAATATAGATGAACCTTGTATCTATAAGAAGGTAGCAGAGAGTAAGGTAGTCTTCCTCGTATTGTACGTGGATGATATACTCTTGATAGGAAATGATATTCCTATGCTGCAATCAGTCAAGCTCTTCTTATCACAGAGATTCTCAATGAAAGATCTAGGTGATGCCTCCTGCATATTGGGAATCATGATCTATAGAGATAGATCTAAAAGGATACTGGGATTGTCCCAATCCAGGTACATTGACACCATACTAAAGAGGTTTAGTATGGAAGAATCCAAGCGTGGGAACCAACCCACGATCTCTGGACTCACTCTCTCCAAAGAGATGTCTCCCAAGACTGATTTGGAGAGAGCTCGCATGCAAGGGATACCCTATGCTTCGGCAGTAGGCTCTATCATGTATGCGATGCTATGTACCAGACCCGATGTAGCATACTCACTAAGTGTAGTGAGTCGGTATCAAGCAGATCCTGGAGAGAGTCACTGGACAGCTGTGAAGAACATTCTCAAGTACTTACGAAGGACTAAGGAGATGTTCTTGGTGTATGGTAACGGAGAACTCTAGGTGGAGTCCTTTACCGATTCCAGCTTCCAAAGTGATAAGGACGATTCTAAGTCGCACTCGGGATTTGTCTTTACCCTCAATGGAGGGGCGGTATGTTGGAAGAGTTCCAAACAGGATACCGTTGCAGACTCGACGATGGAGGCTGAATACATCGCTGCCAACGATGCTGCCAAAGAGGCTGTCTGGATCAAGAAGTTCATTAGTGAACTTGGTGTGGTTCCATCCATTGAGCATCCAATACCTCTGTATTGCGATAACAATGGAGCTGTGGCTTTGGCCAAGGAACCCAGATCCCATCAGAAGTCCAGACATATTCTGAGGCGGTATCACCTGATCAGGGAGATAGTTGATCGCCGGGAGATCGAGGTCAGGAGAGTAGATACGAAGGATAACACTGCGGATCTATTCACGAAGGCTATTCCCCAGATACAGTTTGAGAGATTATTCGGGATGCTAGGTATGAGATACTACAGCGGCTGGCCTTAGTGCAAGTGGGAGATTGTTAGTTATGTATATGCCCTAGAGGCCATTGTTGTACATATGATGTATATTATAATGGATGCTTGGATATATATAGAGATGACTTTCTTGCTCGTCATGATAGTATGCTATTTAGTTTCACTTTATCTTAACATGTTGACTTGTATTGGTTTACTGTTTTTCTCTCACATGTTGATAAAGCCCTTAGGATCTGTACTCGACTACTGGGACTATGATGAGATCATACTAGTGGGGCCATGGTAGTCGATGAGTACATCCTATAACTGTTCCTAGTCGAGGTATATCGAGACAGGGCATCGATACACCAGAGTAGACTAGCGTATACGCATCTTGACCCATATGATGGGCGATGGATGATCCCATATCCATCGGTGTTTGACATCAGAGATGGTGTACGGGTGCTCAGTGGAGACTGGGTACACTGGACAGACTCGCCGAGAACTCCCAGATGGTGATATACCACACGTCAGATAGCAGTTCTCCGGTGACACTGGTACAGGGTAGTCTGTAGACCCGAGATCGTCATAGAGACTTGTGTGATTCCCACTGTGCTTTGATTTCCACTTTACCACGTCCAAGAGGGCGTGCAAAACGGTGGCTTTTGGGTACAGTCCCGAATCACATGGAGGCAATGAGCGATAGGAGGGGATTCGTCTCTCCCGGTATAGGGAGTTGATGTTGTGCTGTGTTCGATTGGCTATAACTGGAAGTCCCTAGCCAGGGCTGATATAGAGATTTACTGGTAAGTGTTACTAGTAGTTTCTCGACCCGTTATGAGCCATACATCGACACGACTTATCGGTTACTGGGGTCTGACGTTTACCACCCCTAGACTTGATATGCGACATATCAGACGAACAGACCGGACTGTACGGGAGTGTTACTGATTGGATTCACAGGAGAACGCACAGGCTAGCTTGTTGATCTTCTGATCACTCAATACCAGGGTGGCTGTTACGTTTAGCTGACCGCTTGCAGCTTGTGGGTGTTTGATATGATCATCACCTGCTACCGGCGTATTGACGATTCTTTAGAGTCCTACACAGAGGTTTCTTGGCTCAGGCGAAACGGAGTAGAGGCACATATGTGATATGTGCAGGACCGAGGATAATGCGATATGAGATACCGTATTATATTCTCGCGATATTTAGATATGAACCGGGACATCGGATCAAGTGTTGATTCGATAAATCGGTACATGATATATTAGTCGGTTATATTCGATATAGCCGGATCATCGAATTAAGTGTTGATTTGATGATTTAATGTATAATAATATATATGATATATTGTATTACATTATCTAATATTGGCTTGCTTTATTATTTCATTTTCTCACTGGATGATACATTGATATATATGCGATATATGTTAATTGTATTATTTTCTTTTGTTGCAAATATATAATATATATGTGATATATATTATTGTGACATGATATGATTTATTATTAAACATGTTTAAGGATGATTAAATGGGATTAGGGTTTGATTAGGGTTAGCTTCTTCTTGCACCTTCTAGAAGCTTTGTTTTTGTCATGCTTAAGATATTATGGTTGATATTTTTACATGACTCATAACTTAACCTATCCAAACCTTAACTCTAGTTTATTCTCTACAAACTATTAGCCACTCATCCTTGACCATGGTTGATACATCAATCATATACTTTTATTTCTATTCATCACAAAAGGAATTATCATTTTCCATCATCATCTTCTTCTCTCTTGATTTTGTGATGATAAATTATGAGAAAATGATTTAAAAAGAAAGCATAAATACTACTCTCTCATCCTCATCTCATCTAGCCCATGAGATTAGTGTGTTCATCTCTTTAGAGTGAGAAAGCTTGAGTTATTGATACATCGACGTAGATCATCGAAGATTTGGAACACTTCAAGCTAGCATGGATCGTTCGAGTCGTGGAGCCTCTCTTGAGTCCGGGAGATCATGGATCGCGGCGAAGGGTCTTCTACTCGGAGCTTGTGAAGCGAAGGAGCGGACTACAAAGGTTGTAATCCCTCACACTTAGATAAAAAGATGTTATCTTGCATGCTTAACCCTAATTATCTAGCAAAGATCCTGTCTTTGGGTTGTTCGGCACATGTAAAATTTTATTCGTGCATGTTTGATGTGTTATGAACCTTCACAAGTGTGCCTAGGAACCCAACACGAACCCGAACCCCAACCCCAACCCCAACCCAAACCCAAACCCAAACCCCAAACCCCAACCCCTAACCCCAACCCAAACCCCAACCCCAACCCTAACCCAAACCCTATCCCTAACCCTAACCCTAACCCAGGCCGAGCCCCAGCCCCAGCCCCTACCCCCACCCTCACCCCAACCTCTAACCCCAACCCCAACCCTAACCCTAACCCTACCCAACCCGACCCCGACCGAACACGACCCCAACCCCGACCCTGACACCGACACCAACCCCAACCCCCAACACCAACCCCGACCCCGACCCCGACCCGAAGCCCAGCCCCGCCCCGCCCAGCCCCGCCCAGCCCAGCCCCGCCCCAGCCACAGCCCCCGTCCCCGCCCCAGCCCCAGCCCCAGCCCCAGCCCCTATCCTTAACCCCCAACCCCAACCCCCAACCGCCAACCCCTAACCTCTAACCCGAACCCGAACCCCAAACCTGACCCCGACCCACGACCCCCGACCCCAAACCGAACCCCAACCCGAACCCCAACCCAACCCAACCCAACCCCACCCGAACCCCAACCCCAACCCCAACCCAACCCCAACCCCCAACCCCAACCCCAAACCAAACCCTAAACCCAACCCCAACCCCAACCCGAACCCGAACCCGAACCCTAACCCTAAACCCAACCCTAAACCCAACCCGAACCCTAACCCGAACCCGAACCCGAACCCTAACCCTAACCCTTGCCCTAACCCCAGCCCCAACCCCAGCCCTAACCCTAACCCCAACCCCAACCCCAACCCAACACCAACCCCAACCCCCAACCCCCAACCCCCCACCCCCTACCCTAACCCCTATACCCCCTAACCCCAAACCCCAACCCCAACCCCAACCCCCAACCCTAAACCCCAACCCCAACCCCTACCCCAACCCCATGTAAGTCCATGCTACCTCTCCCGGTACTTACGGGCTTGCGGAATTTGATGAAAAACAATTTTCTAGATGCGGTAACATGGACTCAAAACAGATCTTTGTTAAACAATCTACCTAACAATCTAACTACGAGTTGTTAACTACTCTGTTAGGGGGTTATACCTTTCTTTCTTGAACTCCTTCGTCTTCATCTCTTGATGGTGTACGGATCGGCTTCACCCCGTCGTCTCCTTGCGCCGAAGATCGATCCACCCGAAAGCTTCTACCTTTGGCTTCTTCTTCGAACTTTGAAGAAACTAGTTCACTTGGTTTGCTAAACTTTGTGAACTAGAGTGAGTAGAGGAGAGTGTGATGGGATTTTCTCTATGGTTCTTGCTTCTCAACACATGAGACAAGTGAACCATAGACAAGAGAGAGAGCAAGAGGAAGAGGGTGAGAGCAAGAGAATGGGAGAGAGCTCAAAATCAAGAGAGAGAAAGATAATGAAAGAATGAGCCTCTCTTTTCTCTTTCATCCTCTCATAATCCAAAAGCATCATGAGCCATAATGTTAATCAAGTATTATTATGTGATGGTTCATATCATGTCAAAGGCAATATCATTTCCATGCACTCATTTTGCAAACCACAACAAGCAAGCAAAAGTCTTTGCATGAAAATGACAACCATTGTGATGATGATGGTCAACTAGTCCAACCTAGTCAACCGGTCAACAAAGTCAACAAGTCAACAAAGTCAACCCCTCAACAACCATGTCACTATAATACTTAATTAATATTATTGCTAATTATATATCATATTCTCATTAGGGTTGAGCAAAAAGTCAATAGTCAACAGTCAACGGTCAACAACCCTAATGAGAATCCTCTGCCTCTGTCTCTCCGTCAACTGTGCATACACACCCGCATCCGCATTCCGAGGAACACGAATACATACTGGATAAAACCAATCCAAAAACGTACTGGATCTGGCTTAAACCAAAGCCCGCTAGTGTTAACTGTCCGGACACTGTACGTGCACAAGTGCACGGATGTGATCGGACCCTGTCGCAAAACCATGCGACCTGTCGCAAAACCATGCGACCTCTACTCTTTTGCCTAAAGGCGAATAGGTTTCTGTTTGGGACTCTAAAGACTCGACACTACGCTGGCAGTGGGTTTAACCACAGACCACAAGCGGCACTAGCTGTGCGTAACGGTCCCCAGGTAGATGCCGACAAGAAGACTGACGAGGTGAAACCCATCTGAACTCCTACTGAGCCTGAATGTGACAATCTCCGTACAGTCCGGTCTGTTCGCCTGATACATCGCATGGCGGGCCTAGGGGACGGTAAACGTCAGTTCCCTAATAGCGGTACAAGTCGTGTCGGAGTGAAGCCCAATACACCCTGAGATAACACTGGAAGCCTACCAGTATATCTCGCTTGCCCTGGCCAAGGACTACTCGTGTAATGGCTCTCCTAGACACAGCGTGATGTCAACCCCCAATACCGGAAGAGACGAATCCTGTCTAACCGTCACTGCCTCCAAGTGCTTCGGGACTGCACCCAAAAACTACCTGTTTGCACGACTCCTTTGAGCCGTGGTAGGGTAGTAATCAAAGTGCAGTGGGAACACACTCGAAGCGAAGTGACAGTGTCAAGTCAGCGGACTAAGCTGTACTCATATCACCTGGGAACTGATAACTGACGATAGGTATAATACTAACCGGTCAGTTCCCGACGAGTCCTGTCCAGTGTACTCGTAACCTAACGAGCACCCGCATACTATCTCAAGTACGACGTACTGACGGCTGTGGGATAGACTGTCTCCCGAGCTGGGATAAGAAGCGCATGCGCTAGTCTACTCCGGAGTATCGATGCCCTGTCTCGATAGTCCTGCGACTAGGGACCTACATAAGGATGTGCTTATAGATTACCCAGCCCCATGAGTGTGACTGCCATCACAATGCTGGTAATCAAGCGAAGATCCTAAGGGCTCTACTAATATGTATAAGCGATATGCTAAAGAAACACATGCACATATTAAAATAGAAACAACCCAAGTAGCATACTACCATTTTGAGCAAGATTGTCAATACAAGGTGAATATCCCAAGCTTCCATTAAGTAATATACATACTAGTATGATACAGTAATGGCCTCTAGGGCATATACACTAACAATCTCCCACTTGCACTAAGGCCATGTACTGGCGTATCGAAGACCTATCATCTCGATCAGCCGCTCGAACTGAGTCTGGGGTAAGGCCTTCGTGAGTGGATCAGCAGTGTTATCTTCCGTTTTTACTCTCTTCACCTCGATCTCCCGGCGATCAACGATCTCCCTGATCAGGTGGTACCGCCTTAAAATATGTCTGGACTTCTGATGGGACCTGGGTTCCTTCGCTAAAGCTATAGCGCCGTTGTTGTCACAATACAGCGGTATTGGATCAACACTGGTAGGAACCACCTGAAGTTCCGTGAGGAACTTCTTCATCTAGACAGCTTCCTTTGCGGCATCGCAAGCAGCTATGTACTCCGCTTCCATAGTTGAGTCAGCAATGGTTTCCTGCTTGGAACTCTTCCAGCAAACCGCCCTTCCATTGAGGGTAAAGACATAACCCGACATGGACTTGGAGTCATCCTTGTCACTCTAGAAGCTGGTGTCAGCAAAGGCCTCAATATGGAGGTCTTTTCCGCCATACACCAAGAACATCTCCTTAGTCCTTCTCAGGTACTTGAGAATGTTCTTTACTGCTATCCAGTGTTTCTCCCATGGGTTCGACTGATACCGGCTTACAATGCTCAATGCGTATGCTACATCTGGTCTGGTACACAACATCGCATACATAATAGAGCCTACTGCAGATGCGTAGGGTATTGATGACATGCGAGCCCTTTCCAAATCAGTCTTGGGAGACATCTCTTTGGAGAGGGTGATTCCTGACAAGCCGGTAGATTACCGCGCTTGGAATCTTCCATACTGAATCGTTTCAGTATGGTGTCGATGTACCTTGACTGTGAAAGTCCCAACATCCTCTTAGATCTATCACGATAGATCTGGATCCCCAGAATGTAGTTGGCATCGCCCAGGTCCTTCATGGAGAACCTTTGCGACAAGAATCTTTTGACTGACTGTAGCATAAGAATATCATTTCCTATTAGGAGAATGTCATCGACGTACAAGACGAGGAATACAACATTTCTCCCTACAATCTTACTGTAAACGCATGGTTCATCTAGGTTTTTGACAAAGTCGAATTCTTTGACAGTATCATCAAAGCAGATGTTCCAACTCCGCGATGCCTGCTTGAGTCCATAGATGGACTTGAGCAACTTGCACACTTTACCGCTGCTCCCACTCTGAATGAATCCCTCTGGCTGATCCATATAGACGCACTCTTCCAAATTTCCATTTAGAAAAGCCGTCTTTACGTCCATCTGCCAGATTTCATAATCGTGGAAGGCAGCAATGGCAAGAAGGATCCGAATGGATTTCAGCATAGCTACCGGAGAAAAAGTCTCGTCATAGTCCAAACCAGGTCTTTGACGAAAACCCTTTGCAACGAGCCTGGCTTTATAGGTTTCAACCTGCCCATCTACACCAATCTTCTTTCTGAAGATCCATTTGCAGCCTACGGGTTTTACCCCTTCTGGAGCAAAGTCCAAAGTCCAAACTTTGTTGGTGTACATGGACTCCATCTCGGTCCGCATTGCATCCAGCCATTTTACCGAGTCACCGCTCTGAATGGCTTGCTGGAAGTAAGTAGGCTTATCATAATCAACTGTGCAATCCTCTCTATCCCCGTCTATGAGAAAACTGAAGTATCTCTCGGGCGGATGAGACTGCCTACTACTTCTGCGGAGCGGCGTAGGAATGTCCGGTTCCCCTGAACCTTCTGGTTCTACTAAGGTTTCAGTAGTAGCTTATGGTTCTGGAATTTCTTCCAGTTCTATTGCGCTCCCACTTATCTGATTTTCTAAAAACTCAGTTTCCAAGAAGCGGGCATGACGAGAAACAAAGACTTTTTGCTCCTCTGCGTAATAGAAAAGATACCCCTTGGAGTTCTTTGGGTATCCCACAAACTTGCACTGTACTGAACGTGCCTCGAGCTTGTCCGCATGCTGCTTTTTTACAAAAGCTGGACATCCCCATGTCTTAAAGGGTTTAAGACAGGGTTTCTTCCCACTCCATATCTGATATGGTGTGGTAGGCACTGTCTTAGTAGGAACTTGGTTCAAGAGATATGCAGCTGTTTCTAGTGCATAACCCCAGAAAGATCGCGGTAACTCAGCCTTACTCATCATGGAACGAACCATATCCAATAGGGTTCGATTCCTCCTTTCCGATACACCGTTGTGTTGTGGTGTGTATGGAGGAGTAAGCTGAGAGAGAATTCCATTCTCTTTTAAGTAGCCCAGAAACTCGGCACTCAAGTATTCACCACCTCGATCAGATCTCAGTGTCTTGATACTTTTGCCTGTTTGTTTTTCAACTTCATTCTTGTATTCCCGAAATTTCTCAAAGGCCTCGGATTTGTGCTTCATTAAGAAAACATGTCCAGACCTAGAGAAATCATCTGTGAAAGTAATGAAGTATGAATAACCACTTCGCGCATGTGTAGACATTGGACCACACACGTCACTGTGTATGAGTCCCAAGAGCTCGCTCGCTCTATCTCTGTGTCCAGTGAACGGAGTCTTTGTCATCTTTCCCATGAGACAAGATTCACAAGTGGCATAAGACTGGTACTCGAACGGATCCAAGTATCCTTCTTTATGTAACTTTGTCAACCGTGTCTCATTGATGTGACCCAGTCTACAATGCCATAAGAAAGCCTTATTTAATTCCGGAGACTTTCTTTTAAGTGTGTTCTGGACACTGAAGACCTGAGCTTGATTCAAAACGTATATACCGTTCTTCAATGTACCTGACCCAATCAAAACTTGATTTTTGTGGATGTTTACTACATCGCTTACAAAAGTAAAATCACATCCTTCCTAAGAAAGTAAGGATACAGATATGATATTACAAGTCGCACCTGGTACATAAAAAT
Source organism: Agapanthus africanus (assembly GCA_030015575.1). Taxonomy (NCBI): domain Eukaryota; kingdom Viridiplantae; phylum Streptophyta; class Magnoliopsida; order Asparagales; family Amaryllidaceae; genus Agapanthus; species Agapanthus africanus. Next base: position 408,187,420 of record JASDDO010000006.1, on the reverse strand, counting down.
AGTCACGCAGAATCAATATCTGCCCAGTTGTCAGTCCTAGATGATATTCCCCTACGGATTTAGCATACATGCTCATTCCGTTAGCAACCCTGAGAGTCATATCACCTTTCCTGATAACCCTACGGTTTCTCAGACACTGTAACGAATTACAGATATGAGATCCTGATCCGGTATCCAATACCCAGGAAGTAGGGTTAACTGACATACAGTTCTCAATTACTAACACACTCGAAGCCGAAGCCAGAACATGCTTCGAATTCTGGCTACTGGCTTTGCAAGCCCTGCAATCTTTCTCCCAATGTTCATTCCCGTTACAATAGGAACGTCCCTCTTTCACTATATCCAGTCCTGAAACAGTGGGAGCCATCCAGTTTAGATAAACTAAAAACCACTCTAAACTTGCAAGAGCATCATGCTAAAGAGTTTTCTTCTCTCTCTCCTAATTGCAGCGACCCTGAAAATGACTGGACTTAAGTTACATTTAGAGAAAAATATACTGACAGGGCCAAACTATAAAGATTGGCTGCGGAATGTCAAAATGGCTTTGACCTATGACAAATTGGGGTACATCCTCACCGCTACGGCACCTGCTGTCCCTGGTCCCAAATCCAGCAATGCGGATAAGGAAATCCGCAAAACCTGGGATTTAGATTGCGCGAAAGCCAAGTGCATCGTGCTTGCCTCAATGAACAATGAACATCAGAGGAGGCACGAGGATATGACCCTAGATGGCATATTTCTCCATACAAAGGAACTTTATGGAGAGCAATCTCGTATAGCAAGATACGAGACCTCTAAGAACTTGTTTCGAGCGAGGTTGGCTATCGGGTCATCGGTAGGAGAACATGTCCTAAAGATGATCGGCTATATTGAAGAGCTCGCAGACCTTGGGACGACTTTGGATAATGAGCTCTATACAGACCTTATTCTCCAGTCCCTTCCTCCCACCTACGCCCAGTTTATCCTGAACTTCAACCTTCAAGGAAAAGAAGTTGAACTTGCGGAACTCCTGAACATGTTAAGGAGTGCAGAGGGCACCTTGCAGAAAGCAAGGGAAACACCCGCTATGTTTGTTGGCGGTGCATCTTCTTCCGGGTCTAAGGCTAGGGCCAAAGGAAGGAAGAAGAAGGCCGCACCCAAACCTAGAGGAGGTGTAAGTAAGGTGGGAGGGAAGGGAAAGAAAAAGTTTGCGGTACCGGTAGTGGGCCAGGATGAGTGTTTCCATTGTCACAGGAAAGGGCACTGGAAGAAGGATTGCTAGGCGTGGAACGCCAAGAACCAGGAACCGAAGCAAGCTGTGGCTTCGACTTCAGGTGTGTTTGTAATTGAGAATTGTCTGTCGATCAACTCTACTTCCTGGGTATTGGATACCGGATCAGGATCTCATATTTGCAATTCATTGCAGGCACTGAGAAACCGTAGAGTGCTGAAGGAAGGTGATATGACCCTAAAGGTTGCTAACGGAGCTAGCGTGGGAGGTGCGTCCGTCGGGGATTATCACCTAGGATTGACGAGTGGACACATTTTGGTTTTACATAACTGTTATTTTGTACCAAGTTTAACGTGTAATATCATATCAGTTTCCTTGTTATCAAATAAAGGTTATGATTTCACGTTTGTAAGAGATGTTGTTAACATCCACCTTAATCATGGTTTGATTGGGTCCAGTACTTTAAATAACGGTATATATGTTTTAAACCAACTCCAAATTTTCAATGTCCAGAACACACTAAAAAGAAAGTCTCCAGATTTAAATAAAGCTTTCTTATGGCATTGTAGACTGGGTCACATCAATGAGAGAAGGTTGACTAAGTTGCATAGAGAAGGATATTTGGACTCGTTCGAATATCAAACTTATGACACTTGTCAATCTTGTCTCAAAGGAAAGATGACAAAGACTCCATTTACTGGACAAGGAGTAAGAGCGAGCGAGCTCTTAGGACTCATACACAGCGATGTATGTGGTCCAATGTCTACACATGCGAGAGGTGGTTATTCCTACTTCATTACTTTTACAGATGATTTCTCTAGGTTTGGACATGTCTTCTTAATGAAGCATAAATCCGAAGCCTTTGAGAAATTCCTGGAATACAAGAGTGAAGCGGAAAACCAAACAGGCAAAAGTATTAAGACACTGAGATCTGATCGAGGTGGAGAATACTTAAGTGCCGAGTTCCTAGGTTACCTAAAATAGAAAGGAATTCTCTCTCAGCTTACTCCTCCATACACTCCACAGCACAACGGTGTATCGGAGAGACGGAATCGAACCCTATTGGATATGGTACGATCCATGATGAGTAATGCTGAGTTACCGCGATCTTTCTGGGGTTATGCGCTAGAATCAGCGACATATCTTTTGAACAGAGTTCCAACCAAAACTGTGCCTACCACACCATATCAGATGTGGAGTGGGAAGAAACCCTATCTTCAGTACCTGAAGACATGGGGATGTCCAGCTTTTGTAAAAAAGCAGCATCCGGACAAGCTCGAGGCACGCTCAGTAGAGTGTAAGTTTATGGGATATCCAAAGAACTCTACAGGATATTGTTTCTATTACGCAGAGGAACAAAAGGTTTTTGTTTCTCGTCATGCCCGCTTCTTAGAAACTGAATTTTTAGAAAATCAGAAGAGTGGGAGCGTAGTAGAATTGGAAGAAATTCCAGAACCACAAACTGCTACTGAAAGTTTGGTAGAACCAGTAGTTCAAGAAGAACAGGACATTCCCGCACCCCTCCGCAGGAGTAGAAGGCCGTCTCATCCGCCTGAGAGATACTACGGTTTTCTCATAGATGGGGATAGAGGGGATTGCATCCTAGATGATGATGAACCTACTGACTTCCAGCAGGCCATCCAGAGCGGCGACTCGGTACGATGGCTAGATGCAATGCGGACCGAAATGGAGTCCATGTACACCAACAAAGTATGGACTTTGGACTTTGCTCCAGATGGGGTAAAACCCATAGGATGCAAATGGATCTTCAAGAAAAAGATTGGTGTAGATAGGACAGGTAGAAACCTATAAGGCTAGACTTGTTGCAAAGGGTTTTTGTCAAAGACCTGGTTTGGACTATGACGAAACTTTTTCTCCAGTGGCTATGCTCAAATCCATTCGGGTCCTTCTTGCTATTGCTGCCTTCCATGATTATGAAATCTGGCAGATGGACGTAAAAACGGCTTTTCTGAATGGAAATTTAGAAGAGAGCGTCTATATGGATCAGCCAGAGGGTTTCAATCAGAGTGGGAGCAGCGGGAAAGTATGCAAGCTGCTTAAGTCCATTTATGGACTAAAGCAGGCATCGTGGAGTTGGAACATTTGTTTTGATGAGACAGTCAAAGAATATGACTTTATCAAAAATCCAGATGAACCGTGCATATATAGTAAAGTTATGAGACAGTCAAAGAATATGACTTTATCAAAAATCCAGATGAACCGTGCATATATAGTAAAGTTGTAGCCAGAAGTGTCGTATTCCTCGTCTTGTACGTGGATGACATTCTATTGATAGGAAATGACATTCCTATGCTACAATCTGTCAAAGGATTCTTGTCACACAGGTTCTCCATGAAAGACCTGGGTGATGCCTCTTACATTCTGGGGATCCGGATCTATCGTGATAGATCCAAGAGGATGTTGGGACTTTCGCAGTCCAGGTATATCGACACTGTACTGAAAAGATTCAGTATGGAAGATTCTAAGCGCGGTAATCTACCGGCTTGTCACGGAATCACCCTCTCTAAAGAGATGTCTCCCAAGACTGATTTGGAAAGGGAACGCATGTCTATTATACCCTACGCTTCTGCGGTAGGCTCTATAATGTATGCGATGTTGTGCACCAGACCAGATGTAGCTTACGCACTGAGCGTGGTAAGCCGGTATCAGTCAGACTCAGAGGAGAAGCACTGGATAGCAGTAAAGAACATTCTCAAGTATCTGAGAAGGACTAAGGAGATGTTCTTGGTTTACGGCGGAAAAGACCTCAGGTTGGAGGCCTTTGCTGATTCCGGCTTCCAGAGTGATAAGGACGATTCCAAGTCCATGTCGGGATATGTCTTTACCCTCAATGGAGGGGCGGTGTGCTGGAAGAGCTCCAAGCAGGACACCGTTGCTGACTCGACGATGGAAGCGGAGTATATAGCTGCTTGCGATGCCGCAAAAGAAGCAGTCTGGATGAAGAAGTTCCTAACAGAACTTCAGGTGGTTCCTACCATAGTTGATCCAATACCTCTGTATTGCGACAACAACGGAGCTATAGCTTTAGCGAAGGAACCAAGGTCCCATCAGAAATCCAGACACATCTTATGGCGGTATCACCTGATCAGGGAGATCATTGATCGTCAGGAGATCGAGGTTCGGAGAGTTGCTTCTGAAGAGAACATTGCTGATCTATTCACGAAGGCCCTACCTCAGATTCAGTTCGAGAGGCTACTCGAGATCATCGGTCTACGATATGCCAGTACATAGCCCTAGTGCAAGTGGGAGATTGTTAGTGTTTATGCCCTAGAAGGCCATTACTGTATCATACTAGTTTGTATATTACTTAATGGAAGCTTGGGATATTCACATGTATATAACAGTCTTGCTAAACATGGTAGTATGCTACTTGGTTTTTCTATCTTAATATGTGAGTGTACGTATTGATAGAGCTCTTAGGATCTTGCTTGTCTACCAGCGTTGTGATGGCAGTCACACTAGTGGGGGCTGGGTAGTCTACAAGCACATCCTTATTCAGGTCCCTGGTCGTTGGATTATCGAGACAGAGCATCGATACTCCGGAGTAGACTAGTGTGTACGCTTCTCATCCCAGTTGGGGAGATGGTCTGTCCCACAGCCGTCAGTACGTCGTACTGTAGATAGTATGCAGGTGCTCGTTAGGTTACGGGTACACCGGACAGGACTCACAGGGAACTGTTGGTTGGTTTTATACCAGTCGTCAGTGAACAGTTCCCAGGTGACATGAGTACAGCATAGTCCGCAGACTTGACACTGCTACTTCGCCTCGAGTGTGTCCCACTGTTCTTAGATTGCTACCCTACCACGGCTCAAAGGAGTCGTGCAAACAGGTAGCAGTTGGGTGCAGTCCCGAGCACTAGGAGGCAGTGGCGGTTAGACAGGATTCGTCTCTCCCGGTATTGGGAGTTGATATCGCGCTGTGTCAGAGAGCCATTACGCAAAGTCCCTGGCCAGGGCAAGCGAGATTTGCTGGTAGGTTCTAGTAGTTTCTCAGGGTGTAATGGGCTTCGCTCCGACACGACTTATACCGCTATTAGGGGACTGACGCTTGCCACCCCCTAGGCCCGATATGCGATAGTCTAAGACGAACGGACCGGACTGTATGGAGATTGTCACAGCAGGCTCAGTAGGAGTTCGGATGGGTTTTTCTCATCGGCCTTCTTATCGACAACTACCTGGGGACCGTTACGTACAGCTAGTGCCGCTTGCGGTCTGTGGTTAAACCCACTGCCAGCGTAGTAGTCGAGTCTCTAGAGTCCCACACAGAGAGTTTCCTACTCCAGGCGAAACGATATAGAGGTCGTATGGTTTTACGACAAAGGGTTCAGACGCATACGTGTGTTTACGCACGTACGACTTTCGGACAGTTTTTACCAGTCGGCTTTGGTTTAAGCCAGTTACTGGTATCCGGTTATTGGATTTATACAGTCTAAAGTTTTTCCGTATTTTTGCGGAAAGGAGGGGCGTTCTCGTAATTGTGCGAGAAGCTTCTAGAAGATGGTGACTAAGGAGGTTTAGGTGTCATATGCATTGAATGAGTTTAGTGAGTCATGAGAGTGATTCATCCATATCATTAATGCATAATAAATGATTAATGAGTCATGGTTATGAATCACCATTAGATATTTATGAAACTTGATTATTCATCATTTGTTTTTCTTTTATTGATGAATTTTAAAGTTTCATATATATTATGATAACTTACTATTCTCACTTCATAATATCATTCACATTCTCTCTCCTCAAGCTCACTCTGTTCAAACCCTAATTCTCACCTCTCATGTGTTGAGAACAAGGATTAGTTAGACTAAACAATCCATAACCCTCACTCTATCTCATCTATCTTCTTTGATTAGCAATCCAAGAAGGTTAGTTGCCTCAAGTTTAGAGGCTAAGCTTGGAGTTTTGCTCTCGGGTGGATCATCTACTACATCGAGAAGGCCGAGGAGGACGAGGAGATCGTAAAGCCGAAGGACTTGGTTCGATAGGTATAATCCCTAAGCATAGTAGTTTAGAACAACTATGTGTTTGGTTAGTTATCGTTTAGCTTCGATTCAAGCGGTTAGTCGATGTTTGTTCACTAAACAAGTTCGTTTTCGAAAATTCCGCCTCCCCACAAGTATTGGGGTGTTGTACGTCGACTTACACCGTTCAGGCCGGTTTTCCTTTGTTCCTTCACGGCCGGACTTTTTCGTTGGAGGGCGTTATTTGCAGTTTGCAAATAACATTTGTGGAGGGGGTCCTTTGTAAAATGGTAGCATCATGATGAGATTCCTTTTGAATCAATCCTATGCATTTATGAGATTAGAATGAGATGAGATATGAAAGGATTTATATATGACTTTGGATTGACCATTTTCTTATCTTGATCATGCCTTTTCTTTTATTATTGATTGATTCCCTTTTTCCTCCTCCACTTGGAGATTTGGCCGGCCACTAGAGAGGGTAGTGAGGATGAGGTTTCATTTTGGTGTGAAAAATTAATCTCATTTCTCATGTAGTATAAAAGTTCATAGCTCCATTTTAAAACCTCTCTCCAAAGTTCTTCTCTCCTCCATCACCAAGGCAACTACACTAAACCCCAAGAGACAATAGATTCTACACTAGTCTACAGCATATCTTGGACGCGTCGGCTAGCCAACTTCGCGCCCGAGTTGCCTCGATCCAGAGGTGGGAGCCCGTAAACGAACCCGGCTACGTGGTGCCCTTTCTGACGATGTCGTGACGGACGGAGATTCCGCGAGAGATCGGAGTGGAGACGAAGACCGAAGGACACGGATCGCTTGGTATACATCTCTACCCATCTTGTATTTTGCTAGTAGCTAGGTTAATGGCCCGATCCGGGGTAAAAGTGCGCGGTGGTGCCGGTTTGCTAGTTTGCAAAGTTTTTGTTTCTGTGTTTCCGGCGTCGGATCGACGGCCGGGGCGCCGCCGCGGACTTACATTGGTATCAGAGCCACTCCATTAACCTTGCCTAGCTTGCTCTAGGGTGTTTAAAACCCAATCGAACAAAAATCGCAAAAACAGTATTTTCAGTGCACTGGTTTCTGTCGAATTTTTTTTAGCTCCAAAAATTTTTCAGGTTGATTCAGAATACTGTGCATGGACATCTAAGCAATCTGTGAAAATTGTTGGAGATAGTGCCCTCAGAGTCAATTATTGGATCACAGGCACGTGATTGCAATGATTGAGGGAGGACCTATCCCGGTAGGACAGTCTTACTCGAGATGATAGTATGCTATCTGGTTTATCTTTATCATCGTGTACTGCTTTAGGTAGCCTTACGAGTCGCTATTACACGTTGATAGAGCCCCTAGGATTCTTGCTTGACTACCAGCAATATGAGGGCGATCATTTACGTGAGAGCTGGAGTCTATAAGCACATCCTTAAAAGGTCCCTAGTCATGGGAGTTTCGAGACTGGGCATCGATACTCCATTAGTAGACTAGTGTATACAGTCGAGACCCCGACGAGGGGCGGTGGCCGGTCTCACAAGCAATTGGTGTCAGTTGGTTCACCTAAGATGTATACAGGTGCTCATTGGGTTATGAGTACACCGGACAGGACTCGCCGGGAACCTGCTAGTTGGGATTATACCAGACGTCAGATAGCAGTTCTCTGGTGACATGTGTACAGGTTAGTTCATCGACCTGAGATCGTCATTTGTCTCGTGTGAGTTCCCACTATGCTTTGATTACTACCCTACCACGGCTCAAAGGAGTCGTGCAAACAGGTTTTAGTTGGGTACAATCCCGAGCCACAAGGAGGCAGTGAGTGGATCTGCAGGGGTTCGTCTCTCCCGGTATTGGGGGTGAGGTCACACTGTGTCTAGGAGAGCCATTACACAAAGCCCTCGGCCGAGGCAGGAGATTTACTGGTAGGTATTCCAGTAGTATCTCAGGGTGTTCTGGGCTTCACTCCGACACGAGTTGTACCGGTTTTGGGGGTCTGACTTTTACCAACCCCCTAGGCCCGCCATGCGATACTCATAGACGAACGTACCGGACTGTACGGATATTGTCACTGACAGGCTCAGTAGGGTGTCAGGATGAGTTCGCTCATCGACGTCCCTTTTGGTCAATAGCTGGTGGCCCGTCACGTATGGCTAATACCTCTGACATGCTAGTGGTTAAATCCACAGCCATAGTATTGACGAGTCTTCAGAGTCCACCACACACAGTTACTCAAGTTTCGGGCGAAACGCTGTAGAGGCCGTATGGAGATATGGCAGGGTTCGATCAGATACGTGCGGTATTGCACGGATCGTGATCGGACGGATTTTTACTAGCCGGCTTTGGCTTAAGCCGGATCCTAGTATTAGATAGTGTAGATTTTGTCTCTTTGCATTTGTATTCAGTGGGAATACAAATGCGGGCATGTATATGCAGTCGAGGGGTTTTCCTGTAATTTATTACGGGATCAGTTTTTGGAGGTTGCCAGTTTGCATTCCGTTCCGGCCGGTTTTCCTTTTTTCTTTCGCGGCCGGACTTTCCGTTGGAGGGGGTTATTTGCAGTTTGCAAATAACATTTTGTGGAGGGGGTTTCTTCCATATGTGGCTTTATGATGGGTTTTAGCATCATGAGATTCCTTTCTTATCTCTTCTTTTGCATTTATATGAAAGGATTTGTTTTGACTTTGATTAGAAATGGTTGTGACATTTATTCCTCATTTTCTTCACTTGGTTGTGGTCACCATTAGCTATCCCTACACTCACCTCCCTTGTTGCTTTTCCCCTCTCATTAAGGCCGGCCACTTCATGAGAGAAAATGAGAGAGAGGTTTTATTTGGTGTATGGAAATTATTCTCATTCTCATTTTTGTATCAAAGTTCACAAGCTCTCTCCAAATTTCATTATCTTCTCCATCCATGGCAACTTCACTACCCCAAAAGAGACAACACGTTCTACACTACACCTACAGCAAATCTTGGACGCGGCGGCTAGCCAACTTCGCGCCCGAGTTGCCTCGGTATAGAGGTGGGAGCCCGTAAAAGTATTTGGCTACGGGTGCCATTTCCGACGAGAAGACGACGAATGGTGATTCCGCAGGAGATCCGAACGACGAAGAGAAGACCGAAGGACACGGATCGCTCGGTATATCTCTCACCCTTCTCTAGTTAGGTAGTATAGGTTAATGGTTATGATCCGGGTATATTGTCCGTGGTAGCGCCAGTTTAAAAGTTAAGAAAAAATTTTGATTCCGCATTTTGGCCTCGAGTAGACGGCCGGGGCGCTGCCGTGGCGCAACATGGTATCAGAGCCACGCCATTAACCTAGTCTAGCTTGCTCTAACGTGTTTACAAGTTCGATCGAACGGATTTTCCGAAAACTCATTTTCATTTGCACAGTTTTCTGTCGAAATTTTTTTGGCTCCAAAAATTTTTCAGTACATTGCAGTGACATGTGCAGGGAATTCTAAGCATTCTATGAAAATTTGGTCGCGTGATCTCACTATTCCACCGCGGAACCGCGGCCAAACCCACGTATTTGTAGCGGTTCCGCGGCCATTTTTACTATTCATCGGACCAAATTTTTGCAGTGAGCTCATGGGTTGAAAATGGGGTTTTTGGAATATTCTTTTTGGGCCTAGACTCTCTTTAAGTGCTACAGTAATGCTTGGGGCCCATTTCGATAAATTTGATCGATCGAAAAGTTTAAACACATTAGTTCATAGTATTTACATTATATCTGCGACCGTGAATGTCACTTGATCGGTAAATCCTGTCTAACTGCTATAGCCCGGTTAGACGGATTTGCGAACGTGACATTCACGTTGATGTTCTGTGTTGTGCTGTGTTGTAGCGGATCGGTCGTGGAGATAGCCTGGTTGCAGTGGTAGTACAGTTTTGTTTTATATGTACATTTGATATTGCGGGGCGAGCGTCCGACATGTGGACTGCCGTCACTGCCTGTTTGTATTATTCTTTTGGGGCACGACCAGGTTGCGGTCGATATACCCGTTGTATGTATATTTTACTTTCTGTACTAGGATTGCCCCGCGGAGGGGTGCACGGATAGCCGGGTTCTAGAGGGCAACGAGCCCGCATCTCATGGCATTGAGACGGAGAGGGCTTTACTCTAGAATTGGCGGGCTATTCGCCGCACTCGTAGGGGGTACAGGTTGACCCAGAAGGGGTGCCCAAGTTACCGGATTCCGTGAAGTGCTGGGTGGTCCATTCACGTTGCTGAAGGGGGCTGCCTCGCTTCAGGTTTTGGCGGGTGACTTGCCGCGCCCGTAGGGGTCTAGGATTTCATTGCACAGGCTATCCACACGACCAGGGGAACGTCGGGTTTCAGTAGCGGCTCTATGAAACCCGGGGATCCCAGATATATGTATTGTTCTGTGATGCTGGTTACATTTCTGTGATGTTGCATTTTATCACGCCTTGAGCGAAATATTATATATTTATATATATACTAGTAGATGTTGTATATGTTTTGCATCCGCGCTAGTCCAGTCCCCGCTCTGTCATTAGTTAAGTAACCTAACGGGTGATGACGGGACCCAGTGGCGAATGCGGATGGCATATACGTACATCATTATTTTCGTTCTTTTGTGGTGTGATCAATTGATGGGACTGCATTGATTCGGATCAATTCAAGCTAAACAAACCTATTCTGATGTTGTTGGAACATTTTTCAAAAGCTGTTAGTGCAAGGACGTTCACTTTTGTTTTGCATCGTGGTATTCAGTTGGAATATCCTGCTCCTCTGTCGACGAGGCAAGGGCCGAGATCCCTTCACCGGGAGTGACCCCTTGGACAGAAGTTTGCGTCAGGGCAATAACTTCACTATAGCCGATTACTTTTGCTTTGCATCGTGGTATTCAGTTGGAATATCCTGCACCTCATTCTACGGGGAAAGAGCCGAGATCCCTTCACCGGGAGTGACCTCTTTAGCAAAGGTTTTCGTCACTATAATTTTATAAAAAGTTATCCAGTTCCTTCAATGATATCAAGTTCTTTACGTTAAAGGTTTTTCGCCAAAAACCAGTCGTATCCCTCCGTCATTTCAGATTAGTATTGCTTAGTATTCGGGCTACTTTTGTCGTTGCTATTCGCCGAGGCGTAGTGTGCGGTAGCTTTGTTGTGCTTTTCTGTCGCATGGATATGTGGATTGGTCAGGACAGTCGTACGACTTTGTTGATTATTCGTCAAGGGTCGTGCGGGTGGGTTTAACGCAATCAAGATAATGACGGGTTGAACTTGACTAAGACCTTTTGATTTGTTGATTATTCGTCAAGGTCACTTAGGTCCTAGGGGTAAAAATCACATCGGGAGTTTCTAAAGAAACTGAAACTTGCCAGGCATGCGCATACCTTCTGGAGTGTGGTGACTTGAGTGGATTCCATCAAGTTATCATGCGATGATAGTTGGATCCCGATTCCCACTGATGAGTTGGTTTACTCCTCGGGTGATCCCGACTAATTCTTCTTTTAGGTTTGGAGAAGAATTTGAGGTTACAGTGGGAGGTTTCCAGATTACATAAAGTGATAACCATTCTGATCTAGGTTAGAGTGCACGCTGAGTGTTTCTTTTCTCTCTCTCTTTGGCAGCGACCATTGACCCGACCCTAGACTATAACTCAGTGAACAAATTGACCGAACCTTCTTAACACTGGCTTTTGGATTGTCAGAGTTGCAAACCTCATTGCCACTCCTACTTTTACCCTTTTCTCCAGGACACCCCGTATTACTACGAACGTCCACTTCCATTGGACAAAACCATCGTATGGTTATATACGAACTCGAAGGAATTCGAGGATGGTTTCCGGTTCTGGAGAAAACGAATAAGACTATTCAGTTGTCTTTTCCTTTTACCTTCTCTCAGGTTGCGAGTACTCCTTGGTTTAGGAGATAGTACACCTATTACACAAATTGGATAGTCTTCTTCCAAACCTTAGGCTGGTGCCGAACGGTGGGGAATGAAGAAAACCAATTAGCATAACGATGGTGTACAGAAGGTATTAAGTTAAGACAAAGAAAGGGATTAGTAAGAGGGCAAAGTAAATTGCGACTGCTATTCACAACCAAACCAAGTATTTCTTCGCCAATCCTAAATCACCTTTGTATTTCTCCAGGACACTCCATATCACTACGAAGATCCCAAGTTTATTGGATAATCCATCGTATTGTTATATACGAACTCGAAAGGAACTTGTTCCAGTTCGGGGATGGATCCTGGTTCAGGAGAAATAGGAATAAGGTTCATTCGGTTGTCTTTTATCTTCACCTTCTCTCGCATTGCGAGTGCTCCTAGGATTAGGACAGTACACCCTTTATGCTTATTGGATTGTCCTCTTCCAAACCATAGGCTGGTGCCGAACGGTAGGGAAGGAAGAAAACCATTTGGCCTAAAGGGGTGTGCAGAAGGTAATGACTAAAGACATATAAATGGATTTGGAGAGATGGCAAAGAATTATATGGTTACAGTTGTGAATCTGGATAATGGAAGAGGCATTACTAGGAATACCAGGATACCCCATCGAAACATTTCAATGTTTCAGTTTCACTGTGTACTGTTAAAAGAAAACTGATTTCCCGATTAGACACTTGCTCCAGGGTATGTATTTACCAGGTTTGATTTTCACATCTGTATGGTTTTACAGATGATGAGTGGGAGTAAGTTATTGGGAATTAGGTGATCATCCTCATTATATCGCGATTCGTTGTAATTGGTGATATTTGAGGAAATCACCTGAGTTGTTTGCCGATCGGCAAATATTTGGTTTTGAATATCCGTTGTTATGCACCAATTTCAAATTAATATATCTGTACGTCTATTTTTATAGGGTGAGATATACCTTTTTGAAATTATGTCTATGACATTTACCTATATCAGTGGATAGTTAGGTAAGGAGTATTAAACAGCGGTGTAATTCTTCATAACCATAGTACAGTTTTCAACCTACGACACACAGTGAATGAGTTATCAGACTCAGGGGACTTATACAGAGTATTGTATCTTGTCCAGTGTCCATTAGGACAGAGGGGTTGGTCTTCGTACTATATTCAGTTTACTTATGACTTCTCTAGTTCTTAGACAAGTGTTTCGTAGAAACACAGGGTCCAAGTTTTGAGAAGTTATTGGTATAAGAATAGAGTAGAGAACCAGGTGTTGCAAGTATCGGGATTCTTCAGGGTGATCGAAGATGTAGATACTTGTGAATGGTATTCAGATGATAATAATGATTAAGAGAACTTGCTTCTCTTTCAGGTTACTCATAATTGGAAGTACTCCTAAGTTGAGTAACGCTGATCGGCCTCCTTCCATTTAGTTGACATGCACTGGAGACAGCTGCATGATTTGAATCTGGTTCAATTAAATCAGTGCCTCTGTTTCTATATTGGATATAGAACAGTTCATATCTTGACATTGTTAAGATACGGGGAGTTGTCCGGCTTATGCTTAAAACCAGACTCTGGATAACTCAAGGCACGTTTCTGTAATGGCTGTTTGTGGGTTGACCCGGGCTATGACGAGGGTTGACTTTCTACCATCTACAAGATCAATAGTGATATTGTTCTTAACTCGCCACAGTTTTAACAAAAAGGATTTTTTTTCAGAAAACAGTAGTGGGAGTATGGTAGAACTGGAAGTGATTCCAGAACCGCAAACGATTACTGAAGATTTGATAAGAACCTAAAGATTCAATCTGATTTGACATTCCATTGGCCACTCCGCAGATAAAGTGGGTAACCTCAGGCACCCGAGAGATACTTCGGTATGCTCAAGGACGGTGGCAGGGAGGTTCTTGTTTACCAAGACTTGCCATTGCTGTTGTTCCAGACTGTGAGATCCGGCAGGAGGATGAGTATAGCGTCGTTCTAAACTGGCTTTAGAAGTGTACGTCTATATGACTCTGCCAGAGGGTTGTCGTAGTCAGTGGGAGCAATGGAAGCACAGTGGGCAAGAGGCTTATGTCTATTTATAGACTTAAGCAGATATAGCGGAGATAGATCATCTATTTCTGATGTGACAGTCATAGGTTTGACTTCATCAGAATAGGGGATGGATCTGTTAAGAAGGTAGTAGAGTGTGATGCCCTGGTATTTGGATGACATACACAGAGTAGGAAGTGATATTCCTATACTACGATCGGTTATTCTTTGGTTGTCACACAGTGGTTTCTCCACATAGGACTTGGATATTATACATTCTGGTTACTGGATCTATGGTTTTAGATCTAGATTTGGGTGGTTTCCCAATCTGGGTACTTAGATGGCATTCTATGAGTATTTAGAATGGACGAATCCTGGCACGGTAGTGTACCTGCAGGTGATGGAGTCACCCTCTCTAAAGGTATCTTACAGACTAAAGTAGAGAGGGATGTGCATGATTGGCAGATCACTTGCTTAGGCAATTGAGTCAATCATGAGATGTCAAGTACCACACCAGATGTTGTTCTTGTAGTAGATGCAATAAGTTGATATCAATCCAATCCTGGAGAAACGATCGGAAGCAGTTTTAGGACATAAGTGCGTGTTCTAGGGATTTGATAACGGCAGCCTCCTTTAGGAGACGGTTATCATTCCAGGCTTCCAAGGTGACCTGGATGGCAGAGTGGCTGTCAGAGTTATAGTTTTCCCTCTGACGAGGGGCAGTATTTTGGACAGGTGGTCCAGGTGGATACTGAGGGAAAGGCATGGCGCAGGATACTGATTAAGTTCAATTGACGATACAGTCTAAGAAGTTTGGATTTGGAGTTCATTTATGAGCTAGGTCCAATCAGACATCCAGACACATTCTAAGACAGGTATTGCTCATTTCGGGAGATGGCTTTCTCCGCGAACTTGAGATATAGAGAGACATAGAAAGAAACATCACAGCGGATCCACTCACTGAGGCTATTCCTTGAACGCAATAGTTTCGCAAACGAGCTTTGTGAGACTGACTAGTAGAGGAGTTGGGTGTTCGGTATCACACGGGCTGTGAGTATGCGACATCACAATAATTAGCCTTGAGTGCAAGTGGGAGATTGTTGGAGATATTGCTCTCAGAGTCAATTATTGGATCACAGGCACGTGATTTTAATGATTAAGGGAGGACCTATCCCGGTAGGACAGTCTTACTCGAGATGATAGTATGCTATCTGGTTTATCTTTATCATCGTGTACTGCTTTAGGTGGACTTACGAGTCACTATTACACGTTGATAGAGCCCCTAGGATTCTTGCTTGACTACCAGCAATATGAGGGCGATCATATAGGTGAGAGATGGAGTCTATAAGCACATCCTTAAAAAGTCCCTAGTCATGGGAGTTTCGAGACTGGGCATCGATACTCCATTAGTAGACTAGTGTATACAGTCGAGACCCCGACGAGGGGCGGTGGCCGGTCTCACAAGCCACTGGTGTCAGTTGGTTCATCTAAGATGTATACAGGTGCTCATTGGGTTATGAGTACACCGGACAGGACTCGCCGGGAACCTGCTAGTTGGGATTATACCAGACGTCAGATAGCAGTTCCCTGGTGACATGTGTGCAGGTTAGTTCATCGACCTGAGATCGTCATTTGTCTCGTGTCAGTTCCCACTGTGCTTTGATTACTATCCTACCATGGCTCAAAGGAGTCGTGCAAACAGGTTTTAGTTGGGTACAATCCCAAGCCACAAGGAGGCAGTGAGCGGATCTGCAGGGGTTCGTCTCTCCCGGTATTGGGGGTGAGGTCGCGCTGTGTCTAGGAGAGCCATTACACAAAGCCCTCGGCCGAGGCAGGAGATTTACTGGTAGGTATTCCAGTAGTATCTTAGGGTGTTCTGGGCTTCACTCCGACACGACTTGTACCGCTTTTGGGGGTCTGACTTTTACCAATCACCAAGGCCCGCCATGCGATACTCATAGACGAACGGACCAGACTGTACGGATATTGTCACTGATTGGCTCAGTAGGGTGTCAGGATGAGTTCGCTCATCGACGTCCCTTTTGGTCAATAGCTGGTGGCCCGTCACGTATGGCTAATACCTCTGACGTGCTAGTGGTTAAATCTACAGCCAAAGTATTGACGAGTCTTTAGAGTCCACCACACACAGTTACTCAAGTTTCGGGCGAAACGCTGTAGAGGCCGTATGGAGATATGGCAGGGTTCAATCAGATACGTGCGGTATTGCACGGATCGTGATCGGACAGATTTTTACTAGCCGGTTTTGGCTTAAGCCGGATCCTAGTATTAGATAGTGTAGATTTTGTCTCTTTGCATTTGTATTCAGTGGGAATACAAATGCGGGCATGTATATGCAGTCGAGGAGTTTTCCTGTAATTTATTACGGGATCAGTTTTTAGAGGTTGCCAGTTTGCATTCCGTTCCGGCCGGTTTTCCTTTGTTCTTTCGCGGCCGGACTTTCCGTTGGAGGGGGTTATTTGCAGTTTGCAAATAACATTTTGTGGAGGGGGTTTCTTCCATATGTGGCTTTATGATGGGTTTTAGCATCATGAGATTCCATTCTTATCTCTTCTTTTGCATTTATATGAATGGATTTGTTTTGACTTTGATTAGAAATGGTTGTGACATTTATTCCTCATTTTCTTCACTTGGTTGTGGTCACCATTAGCTATCCCTACACTCACCTCCCTTGTTGCTTTTCCCCTCTCATTAAGGCCGGCCACTTCATGAGAGAAAATGAGAGAGAGGTTTTATTTGGTGTAAGGAAATTATTCTCATTCTCATTTTTGTATCAAAGTTCACAAGCTCTCTCCAAATTTCATTATCTTCTCCATCCATGGCAACTTCACTACCCCAAAAGAGACAACACGTTCTACACTACACCTACAGCAAATCTTGGACGCGACGGCTAGCCAACTTCGCGCCCGAGTTGCCTCGGTATAGAGGTGGGAGCCCGTAAAAGTATTTGGCTACGGGTGCCCTTTCCGACGAGAAGACGACGAATGGTGATTCCGCGGGAGATCAGGACGACGAAGAGAAGACCGAAGGACACGGATCGCTCGGTATATCTCTCACCCTTCTCTAGTTAGCTAGTATAGGTTAATGGTTATGATCCGGGTATATTGTCCGCGGTCGCGCCAGTTTAAAAGTTAAGAAAAAATTTTGATTCCGCATTTTGGCCTCAAGTAGACGGCCGGGGCGCTGCCGTGGCGTAACAAAAATTTGGTCGCGCGATCTCTCCATACCGCCGCGGAACCGCGGCAAAACCCATGCTTGGGCCGCGGTTCCGCTGCACTTTTGACTGTTCATTGTACCAAATTTTCACAGTAGGCTTCTGAGTTGAAAATGGAGGTTTTGGGACATTCTTTTTGGGCCCAGATTTTCTGTAAGTGCTACAGTACTGCTTGGGGCCCACTTCGATAAATTTGTTCGATCGGATATTTTAAACATGCTAGTTTACAGTGTTTACATTATATCTGCGACCGTGAATGTCACTTGATCGGTAATCCCGTCTAACTGCTATAGCCCGGTTAGACGGATTTGCGAACGTGACATTCACGTTGATGTTCTGTGTATTGCTGTGATGTTGCGGATCGGTCGTGGGGGATAGCCTGGATGCAATGTTAGTACATTTTAGTTTTATATGTATATTTGATATTGCGGGGCGAGCGTCCGACATGTGGACTGCCGTCACTGCCTGTTTTTATTATTCTTTTGGGGCACGACCAGGTTGCGGTCGATGTACCCGTTGTATGTATATTTTACTTTCTGTACTAGGATTACCCCGAGGAGGGGTGCACGGATAGCCGGGTTCTAGAGGGCAACGAGCCCGCATCTCATGGCATTGAGACGGAGGGGGCTTTACTCTAGAATTGGCGGGTTATTCGCCGCACTCGTGGGTGGTATAGGTTGACCTAGGAGGGGTGTCCAAGTTACCGGATTCCGTGAAGTGCTGGGTGGTCCATTCACGTTGCTGAAGGGGGCTGCCTCGCTTCAGGTTTTGGCGGGTAACTTGCCGCGCCCGTAGGGGTCTAGGATTTCAGTGCGCAGGCTATCCACACGACCAGGGGAACGTCGGGTTTCAGTAGCGGCTCTATGAAACCCGGGGATCCCAGATATCTGTATTGTTCTGTGATGCTGTACATTTCTGTGATGTAGCATTTTATCACGCCTTGAGCGAAAATTATATATTATATATATACTAGTAGATATTGTATATGTTTTGCATCCGCGCTAGTCCAGTCCCCGCTCTTTCGTTAGTTAGCTAACCTAACGGGTGATGACGGGACCCAGTGGCGAATGCGGATGGCATATACGTACGTCATTATTTTCGTTCTTTTTAGTGTGATCAATTGATGGGACTGCGTTGATTCGGATCAATGCAAGTTAAACAAACCTATTCTGATGTTGTTGGAACATTTTTCAAAAAAGCTGTTATTGCAAGGGCATTCTCTTTTGTTTTGCATCGTGGTATTCAGTTGGAATATCCTGCTCCTCGGTCGACGAGGCAAGGGCCGAGATCCCTTCATCGGGAGTGACCCCTTGGACAGAAGTTTGCGTCAGGACAATAACTTCACTATAGCCGATTACTTTTGCTTTGCATCGTGGTATTCAGTTGGAATATCCTGCACCTCATTCTACGGGGAAAGAGCCGAGATCCCTTCACCGGGAGTGACCTCTTTAGCGAAGGTTTTCGTCACTATATTTTTCTAAAAAGCTATCCGTTCCTTCAACGATATCAAGTTCATTACGTTAAAGGTTTTCGCCAGAAACCATTCGTAGCCCTCCGTCATTTCAGAACGGTAGCACTGAGTATTCATGCAACGTATGTTGGCCTTCGTCAAGGCATAGTGTATGGTAGCTATTTGTTACTTTTCTGCAGCATAGATAGATGCGTTGGTTTGGGACAGTCGTACTACTATTTTGGCCTTCGTCAAGGGTATGTACGGGTGGGTTCAAATCAATCTGGATAATGACAGGTAGAACTTGACATGTGACTTATGATATGTTGGCGTAGGCGGAGTACCGTGTCGTGAGTATGCCGCGGAACATACACACGCTACGCTACCCTGCTGCAGCTACCTACTCCATCATACCAGGGTCATCCTACACTCCGAAGGTAAAACCTACGCTCTGATGCCAACTTTGTCACGACCCGAGAATTTCGACTCGTGACCGGCACTTAACCACACAATGTCTACAGGCATAACGCGGCTAAGTAAACCGAACCCAGAAATCAAAACCAATAAATAAAGAGTGATTAAAACATCTTTTGTAAAAACAGTCATACATATCTGAGAAACTTCCATTTATTTAGTAGAAATCCTTTTTAGTTCAAGAGTTATAATTTTTATAATTTTGGCAACATTTCCTTTTTTTTTAAACATTTGTCCCGCAAGTCGGGTAGAACAAGGTGTAGCAGGAATAACAAGTAAAAGAATAAAGCATCACAATATGATATACGACGCCGTAGCGAAGAATACACAGTAAAGCAAGGACAAATATCACGAAAGGTAAAACTGCATATAATAAAGTCGGCTCACATGCGAGCTCGACACCAGAATATAAAATCATACATAACGTCCTCACAACTGTCTCTAAGTCAATACAGAACGGTAGATGGAGAATACTAGATACATCAATATACAACTGAAAGATAACAGATACCGTACAAAACCCACCTAACAGCAAAAAGGCTAACTCGCCTCAGCAATGGTATCTGTGCCAAAAGATGCGGTAAACAGCCAGCCGCGACTACACCCAAGGGCAACCTGCAAATACTGTGGCACAACGGGGGTGAGTTGCCAACTCGTGAATAGAGATAACATATAAAGGTGATCGTGAGCATGCACATATAGCGCGGCCCTACTAATGCCAGCAGATGATGTCAATGCATGACAAACAGTGGATGCAATAGTAATGCAAGAGCTCTATCAGGTAAATGCTACAGGATGAGGTATATAGTAATCAATACTGAGCATGGGATAAATAACATCTACATGGATATGTCAACATGGAAAACAATAATCGGTGTCTCAGGCTGCACCCAAATCCCAAATACACTCAGGCGTCGGCACACCCATTGGCCCTCAAATCCTGTATATCTCTGAGAAATCACGAATGCCCAACATCGGCACCCAAAATATCATAAATAATCGTGTCCAGCATCGACACGCAAATCCTCGTATATCGGGCTCCGTCAGTCCGGATCGGCCCACGGGGTCCGTCTGCGGTATCGGCCCTCGGCCCCGGCAGTACGGATCATCCCGCATCCATCTCTCGACTCTGGTCAATATCCTCCGGACAACTGCCAGGTCCAACCAATCACCGGTAGGTACTCGCCTGCCTCCAGGCTCAATCGGCAAACCCATCGATCATCTCGCCGAGGGGAACCATACCGGGCCCACCACGAACCCGCAAACGGAACATCCACTCCTCGAATCGGGTTTCAAGCACACGTCTCAGCACCGAGAAAACGCGTGGTGGACACACCAAAATATCATATCACGAGGTACCGGGTTTTTCAAAATAGTGCATCTTTTCTTAAAGACTTCCACGGTTCTCAAAACCAGAAATCGCATGAAATCCAACACCAATAAGTAAATCCAATGCGAGGTACAATGTAAATCAATCCATGGTATGAGCATAAGGGGAAAACCGCTTTTAAAAATAGTTTCCGTTTTTAAAGATGTCATGCGGCTCCCAATTTCCAGGAAATCACCACCAATCATATGTAAGATGAATTACAGCAATATAATCATGGCAGCTCTACAGTGAGTGTGGCATGGCAATTACTAACGGTGTGTGTGTAGCATGTAAATTAGTGCCCGTGCAACATAAACCGTTAGTAATAGTGCAGTGTTCTATCAGTTCTAAGCATATATATATATATATATAGCAGGGAATGCAATATGCGATGACAGTCTATGGGGTACATGCAACATATAATAGTAAAGTCCTATCAGCCCGGACGCATAACGCCATGCGGGCGATATCCCCGTAGATGTGAAATCTACTCACCGAGTCTCGCGCTAAGTGTAGCCGATGACTTGCTTGCCCTTCTTCGCAGCGTCCGTCTCACTGGCCTGCGAACCTAGAATCACATAACAGATATCACACATAAGCTCAATTTCACAGAAACGCGACATTACGGTCTAACTAGAGACCCGTGTCGCAAACCAATCGCGCGTGTGCGCGATACGCTAAAACGTGTGATCACGCGCCTGAAACTACCCCGACGCGTCGCGATACGCAAAAGCCCCAAACCTACTCACGTATCACGCGTGTCGCGAAGGTTTAGAAAAACGGCAAAATAGGTATTTGGTCCCAGATTTCTATACAAAACTAAACTTATAAAAATATACACATCACAGCACCCTGCACACTAGCAGACACCTACAGGACCAAACCCTAACCCAAACCCTACCCATCTGGCCGCAATTGGCGGCCAGAACGAATTAATTGGCGGCCTACTGTAGCAGTTAGGGGGTCGGGTTAAATCTGGGGTATCAGCACATCTCCACTATACTGCAGTCTTCCCAATTTCACTCAGAACTCATCGGGTCAAAAGCAGTTCCAGAAAACTCAGTTTTGCTCAAATACGACGAATTTGCATCAATTAGGGAAACTGGTGGTATTTTAGTGCAATCGGGGTTAAGCTAAGTTAACATGGTCTCAATAACTCACTAACAACTTACTGAAATCAATTCACACCACACTAGCACAAGATTCCAACTAAACACCTCATATCGCACTAAAACACACTAAAAACCACTAACCGATGCAAAACTACTCTAACCAAGCAAACTAGGGAATAAGTTTAGGAAATATATACCTCATACTTAACCCTAGGGAGCTGGAGGAAGAAGAAGGAGGTGCAGGGAAGGGCTGCACTTGGTGCTGGTGCTGCTGCTGCTCACTGTGCTGCTGCTGCTGCTCTCTGCTGCTGCTGCTGCTACTGCCTCTGGCTGCTGCTGCTGCTTCTGGCTTCAGTTGGTGCTGTTGCTGTGCTTGCTGCTGTTGCTGCTGCTGGGGGTTGGAAGAGGTAAGTGTGTGTGTGTGTGTGTGTGAGTGTGTGTGAGACTTGAGAGAAACAAGGAAATGAGAGGAACAATTATCACCCAATTGTCAACCCTCCTCTCTCTCTCTCCTCATGATTGCAAGCATGGCTTAAAGCCATGATGCACTCTCCCTCTCTCTCACAAGTCAACACCCATAACAATTCAAATTAAAGTAACTTTTAATTAACTAATTAAACTCAATTAAAACCCATAAGACTTTAATCCTCAAGATTAATCCACTATGGCTACTAATCATGGTAAAACTCATTTTAAAAACCCTAGTTTACATGCACATGTGTGTGCAAGCCTAGGAAAATTTTGGAAAAATATTTATTAAATTAGGAAAAATGTTTAAAACACAATTTGGTAAACTTTTTGTTAAAAACCCAGTATTTAAATATAATTAGTCACTAACACATCCTAAGGTGTTACAATCTCTCCCCCTTAAAGAAATTCGTCCCCGAATTTCAAAAATCTAACTACACGTACCTTCAAAAAGATGGGGATATGTCTTCATCATCTCGCTTTCGGTCTCCCAAGTGACCTCCTCACGGTTCTGGCCACTCCAAAGCACCTTAACTGATGGGATGTCCTTCGATCTCAATTTCTTCACTTGTCGATCCAAGATCATCACCGGCTGTTCTGCATAGGAAAGGTCGCGCTCCAGCTGGATCGTCGGATGCTGAATCGCATGCGAAGGATCATGAAGATATCTGCGGAGCATCGAGACATGAAATACGGGATGCACATCTGGAAAGCTGGGCGGAAGGGCTAATCGGTATGCTATTGCACCAACACGCTCGAGGATCTCGAAGGGGCCCACATACCTGGGACTGAGCTTCCCCTTCTTCCCAAACCTCATCACACCTTTCATTGGGGAGACCCTCAAGAAAACATGATCACCAACAGAAAACTCAAGTCTGCGTCGCCGACGGTCCGCATAAGATCTCTGCCTACTCTGGGCTGCTCTCATCCTATCGCGAATCAACTGGATCTTCGCTGTCGTCTCCTCAACAATCTGTGGCCCTAAGATACTGCTCTCACTGAGCTCTGTCCAACAAGTGGACGACCTGCATCTCCTCCCATAAAGAGCCTCAAATGGTGCCATCTGAATGGTCTCCTGGTAGCTGTTATTGTAGGAGAACTCTACTAAGGGCAAACGATGATCCCAGCTACCTCCAAAATCCAATACACAAGCTCTGAGCATGTCCTCGAGAGTCTGAATGGTCCGCTCTGACTGTCCATCGGTCTGCGGATGAAATGCTGTGCTGAAACTCAAGCGAGTGCCCAAAGCCTCCTGAAGCCTCTGCCATAGTCGACTGGTAAACTGGGTGCCTCTGTCGGACACAATGCATGTCGGGACTCCGTGTAGTCGCACAATCTCGTCGATGTAGATCTGGGCATACTGAGTAAATCCGAAAGTCGTCTTCACCGGTAGGAAGTGAGCCGCTTTCGTCAAACGATCCACGATCACCCAGATGGAGTCATACCCCCGACTAGTCCTGGGTAATCCCACAATGAAGTCCATCGAAATCTGTTCCCATTTCCACTCGGGAACGGGTAACGGCTGTAGCTCTCCCGCGGGCCTCTGGTGCTCAGCCTTGACTTGCTGACAAGTCAGGCATCTCGACACAAAATCTGCGATGTCCCTCTTCATTCCGTCCCACCAGTAAACACCTCTCATATCATGATACATCTTGGTGGAACCAGGATGGACGCTATATACCGATCGATGTGCCTCCTCAAGAATCTCACGCCTCAGTCCCTCAGCATCAGGTATGCACAGTCTGACTCCAAATCGTAGTATCCCCTGATCATCGATCACGA
This sequence comes from Agapanthus africanus, assembly GCA_030015575.1. NCBI lineage: Eukaryota > Viridiplantae > Streptophyta > Magnoliopsida > Asparagales > Amaryllidaceae > Agapanthus > Agapanthus africanus. The sequence goes on along the minus strand of JASDDO010000006.1, from coordinate 408,163,423 downwards.
ACTCGGAAAATCTGCCCTGTCCAATCTGTGCCATGATCTCTGAACATCGGTCATCACTGAGCTGTGCATCACGTATACGATCGATCAATTGTGGACGTGCACGGACATGCGCTATCTGTCCTCCAATCGGCGTGAACTCGAACTGTATCCGGCTGTCGCATAATATCTGCCAATCCGCTGATGACTGCTCCTGTACTGCGCTCAAACAAGATAGACTACCCCCGGGCCTCCTACTCAAAGCATCCGCCATCACATTTGCCTTGCCCGGGTGATATAAGATCTCACAGTCGTAATCCTTCACTAACTCCATCCATCGGCGCTGTCGAAGGTTCAGGTCCCGCTGCTGGAATATATATTTCAGACTTTTGTGGTCCGTGAATATCTGGCACGACTCGCCGTATAGGTAATGTCGCCAGATCTTAAGTGCGAAGACCACTGCAGCCATCTCCAAATCGTGAGTGGGGTAGTTCTGCTCATGTTTCTTCAATTGTCACGAGGCATACGCGATCACCCTGTCATGCTGCATCAGTACGCACCCTAACCCCACTCGAGAAGCATCACAATATACCACAAATCCGCCCGATCCGGAAGGTAAAGATAACACCGGTGCCGTCGTCAGCCGAGTCCGTAACTGCTGGAAACTGTGCTCGCACTCCTCCGTCCAATCGAAAGGAACTCCCTTCCGGGTCAACCCGGTCAACGGTGTAGCAATACGGGAGAAGTCCTGCACAAAACGTCTGTAGTAACCGGCCAGCCCCAAAAAGCTGCAAATCTCCGTCACCGATGTGGGTCTGGGCCAACGCTGAACGGCCTCGATCTTCCTCAGGTCTACACATATACCGTCTCGTGAAATCACATGTCCCAAGAAGTCCACGCTGTCCAGCCAAAAAGCGCACTTGGAGAATTTCGCATAAAGCTGGTGCTCCCTTAAGGTCTGCAAGGTAATCCGCAGGTGCTGCTCGTGCTCCTCACTACTCTGGGAATACACCAAGATATCGTCAATGAAGACTACGATGAACAGATCCAAATATGGCCGGAAAATACGGTTCATCAAGTCCATGAAGGCTGCTGGCGCATTGGTGAGTCCGAACGACATCACCAAAAACTCGTAATGGCCGTAACGCGTACGGAAAGCTGTCCTGGGAATGTCCTCCTGTCGAACCCGCAGCTGATGATAGCCCGATCGCAAATCGATCCTCGAAAAGTACCCTGCCCCCTGAAGCTGGTCGAACAAATCGTCGATGCGCGGCAAAGGATACCTGTTCCGCACTGTCACCCTGTTCAGCTGGCGGTAGTCGATACACAAACGCAAACTGCCGTCTTTCTTCTTGACGAACAGGACTGGAGTTCCCCAAGGAGAAACACTGGGTCGAATAAGTCCCTTGTCCAGCAAATCTTGCAACTGACCCTTCAATTCTCTAAGTTCCGCCGGGGCCATCCGATAAGGCGGTATGGAAATAGGCCCCGAGCCAGGAACCAAATCAATACAGAAAGAAATGTCGCGCTCGGGCGGCAACCCTGGAAGCTCGGCAGGGAACACATCAGGAAACTCGCTGACAACCGGGACCTGATCTAATAGAACCTCTGTAGCGCGAGCATCGCAAACATAGGCGAAAAATCCCTGACATCCCTTCCTCAAAAGCTGTCCAGCGCGAAAAGAAGAAATCACACTGTGAGGGGCGGCACCACGGTCCCCCAACACAAAAAAAACCGACCCGCCGGGAAAGAAGAATCTAACTGTCTTCTCACGGCAGTCCACAGAAGCATAGCACGTGGCTAACCAATCCATACCTAAGAGAACGTCGAAGTCCAACATCTCCAGAAGGATCAAGTCGACAGGCAACTCTCTCTCGCCAATACAGACGGTACAGGATCGGAACACATGCCTAGCAACAAACAACTCTCCCACAGGAGTGGTCACCACAAGCGGCTGATCAAGCAAATCGGACTCTCTACCCAAACTCGGCACAAAGTGTGTGGATACGTACGAGTGTGTGGATCCGGGATCGAACAGTACGTGTGCATCAACTGTACATACAGGAAGGATACCTGAAACCACCGCATTGGACGCCTGCGCGTCCTGATGTGTCAAAGCAAAAATCCGTGCCTGTCCACCACCTGCAACTGACTGCCCTCTGCCTCGGTCATCTCGTCCCCTCTGAGCAACTCCTCCATGCCCACGACCTCTCTGTGCATGAGTCTGGCGCGGAGCAACGGTAGGTACAACAGGCAACGCCCTCTAGGGTGGTGATGGTGGTAACGTAACATGCGGTGCTGCCGCCTCCCTCCGGTGTCTCTCAGGACAATCTCTAACAAGGTGAAGTAGGCTTCCGCATCTAAAGCAACCCCGCGGTGACTGCTGACCCTCTCGTGGATAGGAACTAAACATCTGGCTCCGTCCCGAATCTCTGCTACTCCTCGTACCAGAACGATACCTGTCGCGGCGTCTGAATGACTGCCTCCGTGCGGAAATACTGGTACGAACTCTCTTCGGCTCTGGAACTACCAAAGTCTCAGCAAGGTGCTCCTCGACTACTAGGGCTGCGTCTACAGCTGCTGCATAGGTCTCGTAGTGCTGCGCGCTGATCGCGAGGAACAGTGGTGTAAGCAAGCCTCGAACAAATCTCCTGACTCGTAACTCCTCGGTAGCCACTAAATATGGGGCATAGACTGCTAGCTCTGTAAACAGCACGTCATACTCTGCCACTGTCATCCCTGGCGTCTGGCGCAAGGACTCAAATCTGCGTGCTCGGGCATCCCTAACACTCTGGGGAAGGAAACGGGATAGAAATATGGTCACGAACTCCGTCCAGGTCATAGGAGGAAGACCTGCTGCTCTGCCCTTCTCAACTGAATCACACCAGGCGAAAGCTCGCGAACTCGACCCATCTCGCATCTGCGCATCTGAGGGAACGGCATATCCTGGCCATCCTGTCGATGAAAGACTGTGGGTCCCCGGCTGTATCGGTGCCTGTGAAGACCGGAGGCTTCAGCCTCATGAATTCTGATAACGATACTGTGATCACCTCGGTGGCTGCACGGGCAACTGGCTGTGCAGTAGGTACCATCGCGGTCGCTGGAACAGGTGGAGCTACCTCTGGTCGCTGGGCTCGAAGTGTCTCAACTAGCGACCCTATCATCTGGCGCATCTCCTGCATGCTAGATCCCACCGTCTGGCGCATCTCCTGCATACCAGCCCCTAGCGTGGCGATCTGATCTGTCACGGCAGGAACAGCCTGCTCGGGTACAACGGGTGCATTTCCCGGATCAGTCCTCGTCTCGGACGAGTCAACACGAATCTCGGCCCTCGCGGCCGCTCTCTGTGCCCTCGTAGTCTTAGGCGGCATAATGGCTGAAAGAAAATTTGGATTCGATAAGAACACGGAAATCGAATCGCAAGAACATATGTAATCAAGGAGGAATTTAAATCAACAAGTCCTAAGGTCGCGTAGGCGGAGTACCGTGTCGTGAGTATGCCGCGGAACATACACACGCTACGCTACCCTGCTGCAGCTACCTACTCCATCATACCAGGGTCATCCTACACTCCGAAGGTAAAACCTATGCTCTGATGCCAACTTTGTCACGACCCGAGAATTTCGACTCGTGACCGGCACTTAACCACGCAACGTCTACAGGCGTAACGCGGCTAAGTAAGCCGAACCCAGAAATCAAAACCAATAAATAAAGAGTGATTAAAACATCTTTTGTAAAAACAGTCATACATATCTGAGAAACTTCCATTTATTTAGTAGAAATCCTTTTTAGTTCAAGAGTTATAATTTTTATAATTTTGGCAACATTTCCTTTTTTTTTAAACATTTGTCCCGCAAGTCGGGTAGAACAAGGTGTAGCAGGAATATCAAGTAAAAGAATAAAGCATCACAATATGATATACGACGCCGTAGCGAAGAATACACAGTAAAGCAAGGACAAATATCACGAAAGGTAAAACTGCATATAATAAAGTCGGCTCACATGCGAGCTCGACACCAGAATATAAAATCATACATAACGTCCTCACAACTGTCTCTAAGTCAATACAGAACGGTAGATGGAGAATACTAGATACATCAATATACAACTGAAAGATAACAGATACCGTACAAAACCCACCTAACAGCAAAAAGGCTAACTCGCCTCAGCAATGGTATCTGTGCCAAAAGATGCGGTAAACAGCCAGCCGCGACTACACCGAAGGGCAACCTGCAAATACTGTGGCACAACGGGGGTGAGTTGCCAACTCGTGAATAGAGATAACATATAAAGGTGATCGTGAGCATGCACATATAGCGCGGCCCTACTAATGCCAGCAGATGATGTCAATGCATGACAAACAGTGGATGCAATAGTAATGCAAGAGCTCTATCAGGTAAATGCTACAGGATGAGGTATATAGTAATCAATACTGAGCATGGGATAAATAACATCTACATGGATATGTCAACATGGAAAACAATAATCGGTGTCTCACGCTGCACCCAAATCCCAAATACACTCAGGCGCCGGCACACCCATCGGCCCTCAAATCCTGTATATCTCTGAGAAATCACGAGTGCCCAACATCGGCACCCAAAATATCATAAATACTCGTGTCCAGCATCGACACGCAAATCCTCGTATATCGGGCTCCGTCAGTCCGGATCGGCCCACGGGGTCCGTCTGCGGTATCGGCCCTCGGCCCCGGCAGTACGGATCATCCCGCATCCATCTCTCGACTCTGTTCAGTATCCTCCGGACAACTGTCAGGTCCAACCAATCACCGGTAGGTACTCGCCCGCCTCCAGGCTCAATCGGCAAACCCATCGATCATCTCGCCGAAGGGAACCATACCGGGCCCACCACGAACCCGCAAACGGAACATCCACTCCTCGAATCGGGTTTCAAGTACACGTCTCAGCACCGAGAAAACGCGTGGTGGACACACCAAAATATCATATCACGAGGTACCGGGTTTTTCAAAATAGTGCATCTTTTCTTAAAGACTTCCACGGTCCTCAAAACCAGAAATCGCATGAAATCCAACACCAATAAGTAAATCCAATGCGAGGTACAATGTAAATCAATCCATGGTATGAGCATAAGGGGAAAACCGCTTTTAAAAATAGTTTCCGTTTTTAAAGATGTCATGCGGCTCCCAATTTCCAGGAAATCACCACCAATCATATGTAAGATGAATTACAGCAATATAATCATGGCAGCTCTACAGTGAGTGTGGCATGGCAATTACTAACGGTGTGTGTGTAGCATGTAAATTAGTGCCCGTGCAACATAAACCGTTAGTAATAGTGCAGTGTTCTATCAGTTCTAAGCATAAATATATATATATATATAGCAGGGAATGCAATATGCGATGACAGTCTATGGGGTACATGCAACATATAATAGTAAAGTCCTATCAGCCCTGACGCATAATGCCATGCGGGCGATATCCCCGTAGATGTGAAATCTACTCACCGAGTCTCGCGCTAAGTGTAGCCGACGACTTGCTTGCCCTTCTTCGCAGCGTCCGTCTCACTGGCCTGCGAACTTAGAATCACATAACAGATATCACACATAAGCTCAATTTCACAGAAACGCGACATTACGGTCCAACTAGAGACCCGTGTCGCAAACCAATCGCGCGTGTGCGCGATACGCTAAAACGTGTGATCACGCGCCTGAAACTACCCCGACGCGTCGCGATACGCAAAAGCCCCAAACCTACTCACGTATCACGCGTGTCGCGAAGGTTTAGAAAAACGGCAAAATAGGTATTTGGTCCCAGATTTCTATACAGAACTAAACTTACAAAAATATATACATCACAGCACCCTGCACACTAGCAGACACCTACAGGACCAAACCCTAACCCAAACCCTACCCATCTGGCCGCAATTGGCGGCCAGAACGAATTAATTGGCGGCCTACTGTAGCAGTTAGGGGGTCGGGTTAAATCTGGGGTATCAGCACATCTCCACTATACTGCAGTCTTCCCAATTTCACTCAGAACTCATCGGGTCAAAAGCAGTTCCAGAAAACTCAGTTTTGCTCAAATACGACGAATTTGCATCAATTAGGGAAACTGGTGGTATTTTAGTGCAATCGGGGTTAAGCTAAGTTAACATGGTCTCAATAACTCACTAACAACTTACTGAAATCAATTCACACCACACTAGCACAAGATTCCAACTAAACACCTCATATCGCACTAAAACACACTAAAAACCACTAACCGATGCAAAACTACTCTAACCAAGCAAACTAGGGAATAAGTTTAGGAAATATATACCTCATACTTAACCCTAGGGAGCTGGAGGAAGAAGAAGGAGGTGCAGGGAAGGGCTGCACTTGGTGCTGGTGCTGCTGCTGCTCACTGTGCTGCTGCTGCTGCTCTCTGCTGCTGCTGCTGCTACTGCCTCTGGCTGCTGCTGCTGCTTCTGGCTTCAGTTGGTGCTGTTGCTGTGCTTGCTGCTTTTGCTGCTGCTGGGGGTTGGAAGAGGTAAGTGTGTGTGTGTGTGAGTGTGTGTGAGACTTGAGAGAAACAAGGAAATGAGAGGAACAATTATCACCCAATTGTCAACCCTCCTCTCTCTCTCTCCTCATGATTGCAAGCATGGCTTAAAGCCATTATGCACTCTCCCTCTCTCTCACAAGTCAACACCCATAACAATTCAAATTAAAGTAACTTTTAATTAACTAATTAAACTCAATTAAAACCCATAAGACTTTAATCCTCAAGATTAATCCACTATGGCTACTAATCATGGTAAAACTCATTTTAAAAACCCTAGTTTACATGCACATGTGTGTGCAAGCCTAGGAAAATTTTTGAAAAATATTTATTAAATTAGGAAAAATGTTTAAAACACAATTTGGTAAAATTTTTGTTAAAGACCCAGTATTTAAATATAATTAGTCACTAACACATCCTAAGGTGTTACAGCCAGAAATGCCGCTATGGAATCTGTACGGCAAAACCTGCAAGGACTGTGGCACAACGGGGGTGAGTTGCCAACTCGTGAATAGAAAAATATCTACAAGCAGAGATCGAATGCATGACCCATCCTAGGTCAATACGATCAGATATAAATAAACCTCATATGAATAAAGCTGTAGCATGCTAAACTGGCAATGTAATCTCTAAACATGAGTGTAGTGCCAAGTGCTCGTGCTAGTGCCTCAGATAATAGCATGTCATGAATATGAGGTATGATCAAAGTAATCAAATCTACACACACGTGGATCCCGTCCACTCGTCACCCACTGACAATAACCACCATGCATGCAAATATCATAAATCATGTGCATAGGAAAAATATAAGGATATAAACCATCTGTGTCCCTCGCGACACGTCAAAATCATGAAACCGGAGTGCCCAGCATCGACACTCGAAAACATCATGAAAGTTGTGCCCAGCATCGGCACGTAAATCCTCATATATCGGGCTCCGTCAGTCCGGATCGGCCCGCGGGCTCTGTCTGCGGTATCGGCCCTCGCCCCCGGCAATATGCCCATATCCATCTAGCGACACTGGTCAGTATCCTCCGGATAACCGCCAGGTCCAACCAATCACCGGTAGGTACTCGCCCGCCTCCAGGCTCAATCGGCAAAGCTCATCGATCATCTTGCCGAGGGGAACCATACCGGGTCCACCATGTACCCGCAATCGGCTCGTCCACTCCTCGATTCGGGTTTCACATGTCGCTCTCAGCACCGAGAAAACACATGGTGGACGCACTGAAATATCATATCAAGGGTAACCGGGTTTTTAAAGCAATGACATATTCTCTTTCGAAACACCCTCGGTTCCCAAATCCAGAAATATCATAGAAACAACATATCTCAATGCGTATAATCAAAGAGCATGAAGTATGCGACATGTAAAGGAAATGTAAGCATATCATCGTGTCATGCAAGGATCATATACTGAATGCAATAGTACTACAGTGTAGTGACATGGCAATTATCGATGATAAGTGTGTGAGCCGGCAACGAGTGTACGTGGAACATATGCATCATCGATAATGGTGCTGGTGTCCTAGCAGCATGACTGAAATGTATCAACAATATAAGCGATGCAATGCAAACAGCATGAATGTGCGGAATCGAGTAATCAACGCAACAGTAGAGAACCTGCCTCAATAATTATATCATGCAACCTTGCCTTTTTAAATAAGACGAATCAGGGCTTTTGGTAAAATAAGGGCTACGGTGTTTTAAGAAAAGACGTGTCGTTTGAAAATATCCGTATAAACCCTTTTTGCCTATCTTTAAAATATCCCCGATTCGTTAGTTTTGAAATAGGTATGACTCGGGTCTAGCATAACGCCTACTATGCAAACTACGAACCCGACAATCAAGCCAATAGAGAGGGGTATGGAAACCACCTAAATCTGAGTCGATATCACAATATCTCATCACATGACAGGCATCACTACCATCATATCACATCTCCAATACGAACTCTGTCATGTCGCCAAATCTCACGGTCTTAATCGCATTTCATCGACTCATCTCAATCCCACGTATCATCCTCAAAACCCGTATATAAACACATAGTCCCATACCCATGTGTAGATATACACACCATCATATGCGCACAGATATACGAAAGGATGTATGCAAGTATGTGTGTATGTGTGAGTGCACCCACTACTCTAGGGTTTCGCACTACTAAACCAATACATCCTTATTGTCAATAATCCATTATTACCATCAATAATCCTAAACAACACATAATAAATATATGTGTGTATACGTATTCGTATACATCACCACGGACTGCGGGGGTGCTATACGCCATCCACCCGACTTCTCCCCGTAGATATAAATCTACTCACCTTGCGTCTCATGTGTCGGTGTCGATGTCGCCATCTTCATCTTCTTTGCCTCACATCTCGTAGGGTACCTACAAGTATATCACAACGCTAAAGCACATGAAAATCACATCGGAAACCAAAACGGCACACGCTACGCCTATAGGTAAAAACCTATAACCTCGCATGCAAACACGATCAATATCCACCTGTCGTTGACGTCCAAACGCCACCCGACAGGAATGGAACACCAAATACCAAAATCCATGCTAAAACAAGTCTCAAATCATGCACCAACATAGGAAAATCATCCCAGATTTCACCCTAGATGGAATCTGTCAAAACTAGACATACTCAGGGTCAATACTAGAGGAGATAGGGCCATGCACAAAAATCGAGACAGAACCCTCCTGCTCTGGCCGCAATTTGCGGCCAGAAGGAATTAATTGGCGGCCTCAGTTTGGAGTTGGGGGCTAGGGTTTGGTGTGGTGGTTCCACGGTGCCTGCACATCTTACTGTCAACTCAGTTTTATTTTTAAGGTCCCGGGGTGATAGCAGATTACACAAAACAGTGACAGATTTCCAGTTTTTCCGATATCGGTTCCGTAATTCCGTATTTTGGTTTCAATTCCAGGTTTGGGTCCAATTTTGCATTACACCAGGGGTTCTAAGGTCACAATAAGCCTCAATCTCAACTTGATTTCAGTTTTACCCTAAACCCTCACTTGAATTCTCCAAAATCCACAACATGACACAATATCGATATGAAACTAGTATGGATGTAATAGAAATGAGTTACTACTCTAATAGGTGCAGATATTACCTCCTTTGGCAACTCAAGAAAATTCTTGAGTTGCTCAAAGTCCTCCAAATCCAATCTTGCTCGGTTCAATGTGTAGCTAGTGAGCCCGGGAACATTTTTTGTGAAGTGGGAATAGGGTTTTGGCTTTGTTTTCATGGTGGATCTAGGGTTTCATGAAGAGGGAGAAAGGAAGAAGAGAGAGATCAGCAGCAAGAGGAAGAGAGGAGAGAGAATGAGAAGGGGAAAATGATGAGGGATGGTTCAAAAAGTGGGGGGTTTGACTTGGTCTCTTTCTCACTCATTACCTACCTTTTTCCCTTTCTTTTCTTTTCCTTTATCTTTTCCTTCTCACTCCAATAGTGAATCCAAATGAACCATGACTACAAAAATGTAACACAAGTGTAACAAGTGTGGAAAAAGATATGTGCACATTTTTGCACAAAAATGCTAAAAATCCAATTAGCGATTCTTAATCGCGATTAGCACTAAATTAGCATATAACTAATCTTAAAAACTTTAAAATGGCATAATTCCATAAAATACCTCATTTTAGAATTTTCCATAATTTTTCCCCATTTATTTGTATTTAATTAAACCAGAATATTAAAATATTCATTAAAATAATATTAAATTATAAAATTTCCCAAAAATCATATTTTAATATTTTGGAAACGTTACACTGTTGAAACACAAGTCCGAACCTTTTGAGAAATTCACATAATATAAGTTAGAAGTAGAGAACTAAAATACGGGTATAAGTATTATGTCCTTTGATGAGATCAATGAGGAGAATACTTGAGCACGGAATTCCTGGACTATTCTAAAGGAGAATGAGATTCTCTCTCAGCATTACTCCTCCGTATATACCACAGCACGTCGATGTATCGGGGCGGAGAAATAGCACCCTATGTAATATGGTGTGCTCTATGATGAGTACTACTGAGTTGCCTATTTCCTTTTGGGAGTTATGCACTTGAGAAGCTGCATACCTATTGAATAGGGTTCAAATCAAATCAGTTGCCTACCACTTCATATGTGATATGGAAAGGGAAGAGCCCATATCTTAAGTTTGTTAAGATTTGGGGGTTGTCCGGCCTATGTCTAAAATCAAAATCCGGACAAGATCGAGGCAAGGTCTGTTATGTAGAACTGGAAATGTTCCAGCTATACAAACTGCAGCTGATGATTTGGTAGAACTAAAGGATTCAATAGTTTCTAATGAAGCTCAGCCTCTCCGCCGATCTAGTAAGGTTCCTCACCCACCAGAGAGATACTTTGGTTTCTCTATGACAGTGGGAGCGAGGATTGCATCATGAGATGATGACCCAACTAGTTTCGAGCTGGCCATCAGGAGTGGGACTCTGTAAGAATGGCTGGATGCTTATCGATCTGAGATGGAATCCTTATACACCAATAAAGTATGGACTTTGGTTGCTTTATCTGAAGGGTTAAATCCCCATCAGGAGCAAGTATATCTTGAGAAGATTACTTGGTGTACATGGAAAATTTGAGACTTTCAAAGCTATGCTTAAGTCCATCCAGATCCTACTTGCCACTGCTACATACCATGACTACGATATCTGGTGGTTGGGTGTCATGACTGCTTTTTCTAAATGATGTTTTAGAAAAGAGCATCTATAAGTACACAGCCAGAGGGCTTCGTAGACAGTGGGAGCAGCGAAAACCTGTGCAAGATGTTTTATGTGATAAAACAGGCATCGCGGAGTTGGAACATCTGTTTTGATGTGGTAGTCAAAGAGATTGACTTCATCAAAATGGTAGATGAACCAAGTATATACAAAAAGATAGTAGGGAGTATGGTGGTGATCCTCGTAGAGTACGTGGATGACACACTCTTGATAGGGAAGGAGTTTCCTATGCTACGCTCTGTCAATCTCCGCTTATCACAAGGATTCTCCATATAGGATCAATGTGATACCTCCTAAATCCTGGATTTTGGATCTATGAGATAGATCTAATTGGATGTTAGGATACTCTCTAGTTGTAGTGAGATGGTATCAATCGATCCTGGGGAGAATCACTGGAAAGGTTCCAGGGTGATAAGGACGACTGAATGTCAGTCGCAGGCATTGTCTTTACCCTCAGTGGAGGGATGGTATGTTGGAAGAGTTCCAAGCTAGATACCGTGACATACTAGATGATTAAAGGCAAGATACATCGTTACCAAGGATGCTACCAAAGAGGCAGTCTGGATATATATAAGTTCATGAGATGAACTTCGTTCCTACCATTGTGTGACAATGGAGTTGTGGCTTTAGCCAAGGAACTACCGTCCCATCAGAAATCCAGATATAATTCTTAGGCAGTATCACCCGATCATGGAGATGGTTGATCTCCAGGGAGATCGAGGTTAGGAGAGTAGACAAAGAGGACAACAGCGCGGATCCTAGTAGAGACTTTTATGGGATGGTTGAGTATGAGATACTTCAACCGCAGCTAATTGTTGGGTATGTGATACCACAACAGATGGCCCTAGTGCAAGTGGGAGATTGTTAGTTATATGTATGCCCTAGAGGCCATTACTGTACATACGATGTATATTGTAATGGATGCTTGGACATATATAGGGAGGACTTTCTTGCTCGACATGATAGTATGCTATCTGGTTGTACTTTATCTTAACATGTACTCTGATTGTCTCTATGTTACATGTTGATAAAGCCCTTAGGATATGTACTCGACTACTGGGACTATGATGAGATCATACTAGTAGGGCCACGGTAGTCGACGAGTACATCCTATAACTGTTCCTAGTCGAGGGTGTATCGAGACAGGGCATCGATACACCAGAGTAGACTAGCGTATACGTATCTTGACCCATATGATGGGCGATGGATGATCCCATATCCATAGGTGTTTGACATCAAGGATGGTGTACGGGTGCTCAGTGGAGACTGGGTACACTGGACGGACTCGCCGAGAACTCCCAGATGGTATTATACCTTACGTCAGATGGCAGTTCTCCGGTGACACTGGTACAGAGTAGTCTGTTGACCCGAGATCGTCATAGAGTCTTGTGTGATTCCCACTGTGCTTTGATTTCCATCATACCACGTCCAAGTGGGCGTGCAAAAAGGTGGCTTTTGGGTACAGTCCCGAATCATATGGAGGCAATGAGCGATAGGAGGGGATTCGTCTCTCCCGGTATAGGGAGTTGATGTTGCGCTGTGTTCGATTGGCTATAACTGGAAATCCCTGGCCAGGGTTGCTGAAATTTACTGGTAAGTGTTATCAGTAGTTTCTTAAACTGTTATAGACCTCATATCGACACGACTTATCGAGCTACTGGGGTCTGACGTTTACCACCCCTAGGCGAGATATGCGACATATCAGACGACGAGACCGGACTGTACGGGAGTGTTATTGATTGGATTCATAGGAGAATGTACAGGCTTGCTTGTTGATCTTCTGAGCGCTCAATACGTGGGTAGCTGTTACGTTTAGCTGACCTCTTGCAGCTTGTGGGTGTTTGATATGATCATCACCTACTGCCGGCGTATTGACGATTCTTTAGAGTCCTACACAGAGGTTTCTTGACTCAGGCAAAACGGAGTAGGAGCACATATGTGATATGTGCGGGACCAAGGATAATGCGGTATGTCATACCGTATTGGATTCTCGCGATATGAGATATCGGCCGGGTATATGTGATATAGCCGGGTCATCGTATTAGTCGGTTATTTGTGAAATAGCCGGATTATCGGATCAAGTGTTGATTCGATAATTTAATGTATAATAATATATATGATATATTAAATTACATTAACTAATATTAGCTCACTAAAAGATTCATTTTCTCACGGGATAATACATTGATATATATGCGATATATGTTAATTGTATTATTTTCTATTGTTACAAAATATATTGTATATGTGATATATAATATTGTAACATGTTAGGGTTACAAATTTAACAATGGATTAGGGTTTAAACTTGGTTAGGGTTTGGATTAGGGTTAGCTTTTGCATGAAGCTTCCATGAAGCTTCATGAAGCTTTGACTTTGTGGTTGCTTGATATTTTTGTGAGATATTATGTTAACCCTATCCAAACCATTAACTCTAGTTAACTCTCTACAAGGGTTAACTCTTCTCATGCTTAACCCTTGGTTAGATTTGTAACCACTACAATAATTCATTGTTCATCACAAAAGGATTAAGGTTATCATCTTCATTCTTCTTCTTCTTCCTTGAGTTCCTTCATGAAAAAGCTTTCTTTTGTGATGAAAGTGAGTGAGAAAAAGATAATAAATGAGAGAAAAAATCCTACTTCATCATTCTCATCTATCCTTGCCATTTAGATGAGGGCGTTCACTTCATATTATGAGTGTTAGCTTGTGTTAACGAAACTTCAAGGTAGATCATCTTTGTATCGGAGATCGGAAGCAAAGGTTGCATCATTCTCTTCGTGAAGTCTCTCGAGAGTCCACAACACGATGATCGCAGCGAAGGGACCTCAACACGGAGCTTAAGAAGTGAAGGACCGGATCTACAAAGGTTTTAATCCCTCTCACTTAGTGTTAAAGAGTTTAACATGCATGTTTTCGCCTAAAACCTAGTTTAAAGATCCGGCTTCGGGTTGTTCGGCACGGCTAATTTTTAATCGGGCATGGTTGATGCCTCGTAGACCCTTGTGTAAGTCTACGGTAGCGCCCCGGCCGTCTACAGACTCCAAATGCGGAACAAAACTTTTTAACTGGCGCTATCGTATACTTTAACCCGGATTTGCCATTATTGCTAAACTAACAAACTGTAAAGAGTGTAGAAAGGTTATACCGAACGATCCGAGTCCTTCGTTCTTTAACCATCATCCCACGCTCCGTTGCGGCTGCTCCGATCTCATCGATCTCCGATCTGCTCGTCCAGGTGGCACCACGTCAAAGATTCTTTAAACGGGCTCCCGCCTCTGACTCGAGGCAACTCGGTCGTCAAGTTTGCTAAAAGAGACGACCAAGATTGATATAGAGAATGAGTAGAAGACTTTGTCTTGTTCCGTCCAAAGCTATGGACGAACGGTTAATGAAGCTGCCAATTGATTCGGATGATGGAATGAAATGAGCAATGATATTTCCATACACCCAAAACTATCATAATCTCTTTTCTAAATGAAACCTCAAGTGAGAGAGAGAGAGAGTGAGGAGGGGGCCGGCCATATATAGCAATGGGGGGGTGAGTGTAGGAGGGAAGAGGGTGACCACAAGAGAAAAATATCAAGTGTGAACACAAGAAAATATCTAGTGTGAACACAAAGTGTGAACACAATAAATGCAACCAATGAAACATCAACACCATTCTAACCTAGTCACCTCTTCTAGAACCTTCTAGAAGCATCCACACTTATCCAAAAAAAAGATAAATCCGTCTTTAACCGAATGTTAAAAGACGGCTGATAGAAAACTGGAAACTGGCATAGAAAACTGGAAACCGGCAACTTCCAAAAGTGATCCCGAAACGAATTTCAGGATAACCCCGTAACTGTATAAATATACCCGCATTTGTATTATGACCGAATAAAAATGCAACTGAGACAAAGATATTATATCTACTCAATATAATACTCGGATCCGGCTTAAACTAAAGCCGACCAGTATCAACTGCCCGAAATCTGACACGTGCGTAAACGCACGTGCATTTTCCGAACCCTGCCATAAAACCATACAGCCTCTACAACGTTTCGCCCGAACTTGGGAAACTGTCTGTGGGGGACTCTAATGACTCGTCAGTACCCTGGCAGTGGGTTTAACCACAAACCGTCAGCGGCACTAGCTATGCGTAACGGCTGCCCATGGACTGACCTCAAGGGAGACCGATGAGCGAAATCATCCGGAAACCCTACTGAGCCTAACAGTGACAATGTATATACAGTCCGGTCCGTTCGTCAATGAGTATCGCATATCTGCCTAAGGGGCTAGTAACGTCAAACCCCCAATAACAGTATAAGTCGTGTCGGAGTGTAGCCCAATAACACCCTGAGATACTACTGGAGTACCTACCAGTAAATCTCCTGCCACGGCCGTGGGCTTTGTGTAATGGCTCTCCTAGACACAGCACGATATCGCCCCCAATACCGGGAGAGACGAATCCCCTGCCGATCCGCTCACGTGACTTCATGTGGCTCGGGACTGTACCCAAAAACTACCTGTTTGCATGACTCCTTTGAGCCGTGGTAGGGTAGAAATCAGAGCACAGTGGGAACTCACACGAGACAAATGATGACCTCAGGTCGATGAACTAACCTGTACACATGTCACCAGGGAACTGCTATCTGATGATATGTATAATACCAACTAGCAGGTTCCCGGCGAGTCCTGTCCGGTGTACTCATAACCCAATGAGCACCTGTATCATCTTAGGTGATCCAACTGACACCAGTGGATTATGAGACCGGCCACCGCCCCTCGTCGGGGTCTCGACTATATACACTAGTTTACTCCGGAGTATCGATGCCCTGTCTCGAAACTCCCACAACTAGGGACCACAATTAAGGATATGCGTATAAACCACCCAACTCTCACGTATATGATCGCCATCATACTGTTGGTGGTAAAGCAAGATCCTAAGGGCTCTATCAAAGTGTAACATGTAATCAGTCACCTGAACATGTACACGACTGATAAAGGCAAACCAGATAGCATACTATCATCTCGAGTAAGACTGTCCTACCGGTATAGGTCCTCCGCAATCATTGCAATCACGTATCAGCGATCCAATAATTAACTCTGAGGGCACTATCTCCAACAATCTCCCACTTGCACTCAAGGCTAATTATTGCGATGTCGACTACTCATAGCCCGTGTGAAACCGAACATCCAACTCCTCTACTAATCAGTTTCACAAAGCCCGTTTGTAAAACTGTTGTGTTCGAGAAATAGCCTCAGTGAGTGGATCCGCCTAAATGTTTCTTTCTATATCTCTCTTAATCTCAAGTTCGCGGAGAAAACCATCTCCCGAATTGAGTAATACATGTCTTAGAATATGTCTGGATATCTGATGGGACCTAGTTCATAAATGAACTCCAAATCCAAACTTCTTAGACTGTATCGATCACTGAACCTAATCAGTATCCTCTTGGACCACCTGTCCATAATACTGTCCTTCGTCAGAGGGAAAAACTATAACTATGACAATCACTCTGTCAACTATGTCACCTTTGAAGCCTGGAATGATAATCGTCTCCCGAAGGAGGCTGCCGTCATCAAATCCGTTGAACATGCACTTATGTTCTAAAACTGCTTCCTTATGTTTCTCCAGGATTGGATTAATACAAACTTATTGCATCTAGTGCAAAAACAACATCTGGTGTGGTACTTGACATCTCATGATTGACTCAATTGCCTAAGCAAGTGATCTGCCAATCATGCACATCCCTCTCCCCTTTAGTCTGTAAGACACCTTTAGAGAGGGTGACTCCATCACCTGCAGGTACACCACCATGCCAGGAGTCATCTATTCTAAAAACCATTAGAATACTGTCAAAATACCCACATTGGGAAACTACCCAAATCCAGATCTAAAACCATAGATCTAGAAACCAGAATGTTAAATATTATATCCATATCCTGTCTGGAGAAACAACTGTGTGACAACCATAGTACAACCGATCGTAGTATAGGAATTTTACTTCCTACTCTGTGTATGTCATCCAAATACCATGACATCACACCCTACTACCTTCTTAACAGATCCATCCCCTATTCTGATGAAGTCAAACCCATGACTGTCACATCAAAAATAGATGATCTATCTCCGCTATATCTGCTCTAATCTATAAATAGACATAAGCTACTTGCCCACTATGCTTCTGTTGCTCCCACTGACTACGACAACCCTCCTACCGGGTCTCATAGCCTGGAACAACAGTAGTGTCAAGTCTGGGTAGATAAGAACCTCCCTGTCACCGTCTTTGAGCCTACCGAAGTACCTCTCGGGTGTCTGAGGTTACCCACCATATCTGCGGAGTGGCTATTGGAATGTCAAACCTGATTGAATATATAAGTCCTATTAAATTTTCCGTAATCGTTCGCGGTTCTGGAATCACTTCCAGTTCTACCATACTCCCACTACTAATTTCTGAAAAAATCCATTTTACTAAAACTGTGGCGAGTCAAGAACAATATCACTATTGATCTTCCAAATGGTAGAATATCAACCCTCGTCATAGCCAGGGTCAACCCACAAACAGCCATTACAGAAACGTGCCCTGAGTTGTCCAGAGTCTGGTTTTAAGCATAAGCTGGACAACTCCCCGTACCTTAACATCTTTTAAGGTATGAACCATTCTATATCCAATATAGAAACTTTGGCACTTATTTAATTGGAACCAGATTCAAATCATGCAGCTGTCTCCAGTGCAAATCAACTTAATGGAAAGAGGCTAATCAGCATTACTCAACTTAGGAATCCATCCATTTATGAGTAACCTGAAAGAGAAACAAGTTTCTCAAAACCATTACTATCATCTGAATACCAATCACAAGAATCTACATCTTCGATCTCTTTGAAGGATCCCGATACTTGTGACACCTGGTTCTCTACTTTATTCTTATACCAACAACTTCTCAAAACTTAGACCTTGTATTTCTACAAAACACTTGTCTAAATACTAGAGAAGTTATAAGTGAACAGAACATAGTACGAGGACCTACCCCTTTGTCCTGATGGACACTTGGACAACATACAATACTCTGTATAAGTCTGCTGAGTTAAACAACTCAAAACATGTGCGTCGTAGGTTGAAAAACTGTACCCTGGCGATTTCCTCAAATATCACCAATTACAACGAATTCCGATATAATGAGGATAATTACCTAATTCCCAATAACTTACTCCCACTCATCATCTGTAAAACCATACAGATATGAGAATGAATCCTGGTAAATACATACCCTTGGAGTAAGTATCTAATCGGGAAAACAATTTTCCTTTAACAATGCACTGAAACATGAAAATGTTTCGTAGGGGTATCCTAGTATTCATAGCAATGCCTCTTCCATAATCCAATTCATGACTTCAACCGTATATTTTATTGCCAGCTCTCCAAATCCCTTTATTTGTCTTCATTCGTTACCTTCTGTACACCATCGTTAGGCTAAATGGTTTTCTTCCTTCCCTACCGTTCGGCACCAGCCTTTGGTTTGGAAGAAGACTATCCAGTAAGCATAATAGGTGTACCCTCCTAAACCAAGGAGTGCTCGCAACTGAGAGAAGGTGATGATAAAAGACAACTGAATAATACATTATTCTTTTAAAGGTGAAATAGGAGTGGCGATGAAGTACGCGGTTTGGTCGTGAATGATAACAGTCGTAACTTACTTTGCCCTCTTTCTAATCCCGTTATTTTTTCTTTACATATTACCTTCTGCACACCCTACTTAGGCTAATTGGTTTTCTTCATTCCCTACCTTTCGGCACCTGCCTATGGTTTGGAATAAGACTATCCAATAAGCGTAATAGGTGTACTCTCCTAAACCAATGAGCCCTCGCAACCTGAGAGAAGATGATAATAAAAGACAACTGAATAAACCAATTCTATTTCTCCTGAACCTTGATTCATCCTCGAAGAAGTCCCTTCGAGTTCGTATATAACCATACGATGGATCTATCCAATGGAAGTGGATGTCCGTAGTAATACGGGGTGTTCAGAGAAATTCAAAGGGTAAAAGAATGAGTGGCAATGACTTATGCAACTCAGACAATCCAAAAACCAGTATTTTAAGAAGGTTCGGTCAACCTGGTCACTGAGACATAGTCAAGGTTTGGTCAAAGGTCGCTGCCAAAGAGAGAGAGAAAAGAAACACTATGCGTGCACTCTAACCTAGATCAGAATGGTTATCACTTTATCTAATCCGGAAACCTCCCACTGTCCTGTCAAATTCTCCTCCAAACCTGAAAGAAGAATCAATCGGGATCACCCGAAGAGTAAACCAACTCATCAGTGGGAATCGGGATCCAACTCTCATCGCATGATAACGTGACGGAATCCAATCACGTTATCATACTCCAGAATGTATGCGCATGCCTGGCAAGTTTCAGTTTCTTTAGAAACTCCCGATATGATTTTTACCCCATGCTCTTATAACCTTAGCTTTGGTCAAAATGTCATAAGTCACATGCCAAGTTCTACCCGTCACTATCTTATCAATTTGAACCCACCCGCATATGCCCCTGGCTTTAGCCAAATGGCAGAACGACTGTCCCAAACCAACTCATCTATCTATGCAACAAATGAATACCCAGCAGCTACCAAACATTATGCCTTAACTTTGGCTAAAATGCATATCTTGAATACTACTGAATACCCAAAAGAAGCGACGGAGGGCTACGGCTGGTTTTTGGCGAAAAACCTTTAACGTAACGAACTTGATATCGTTGAAGGAACCTGATAGATTTTTAAAATATAGTGGCGAAAAACCTTTTGCTAAAGAGGTCACTCCCGGTGAAGGGATATCGGCTCTTTCCTCGTGGAATGAGGTGCAGGATATTCCACTGAATACCACGATGCAAAGCAACTTGTAATCGACTATAGTGAAGTTATTACCCTGACGCAAACTTTTGCCCCAGGGGTCAGTCCCGGTGAAGGGATATCGGCCCTTGCCCCGTCGAATGAGGTGCAGGATATTCACACCGAATACCGCTATGCAAAACAAAAGGAAACATCTTTGTAATAACACTTTTTAAATTTGTTCCAACAACTCCAAACAGGTTTGTTTTCCTCTGCATTGATCAGAATCAACGCAGTCCCATCAGTTAATCACACCAGAAAAGAACGAAAATAAAATGTATGTATATGCCATCCGCATTCGTCACTGGGTCCCGTCATCACCCGTTAGGTTACTTAACTAACGACAAAGCGGGGACTGGACTAGAGCGGGTGTAAAACATATACAACATCTAATAGTGTATAAACCAATATACAATAATCGCTCCAGGCGTGATAATATGCAACATTACAGAAAAGTAATAAGCATCACAGAACAATACAGATAATCTGGGATCCCCGGGTTTCACAGAGCCGCTGCTGAAACCCGACGTTCCCCTGTCGTATGGATAGCCTGTGCAATGAAACCTAGACCCCTACGGGTGCGGCCAGTTACCCGCAAAAAACCTGAAGCGAGGCAGCCCCCTACAGCAAAGTGAATGGACCACCCTGCACTTCACGGAATCCGGTAATCTTGGGCACCCCGCCTTGGGTCAACCTGTACCCCCTACGAGTGTGGTGAATAGTCTGCCAATTCTAGAGTGGGGCCCCTCTGCCTCTCAAAGCCATGAGATGCGGACCCGTTGCCCCTCAGAACCCGGCTATCCGTGCACTCCGTCGCGGGGTAAAACCTAGTACAGAAATGGAAAAATAGTACAACAGGTACATCGACCGCAACCTGGTCGTGCCCCAAAAGAATATTATACAACAGGCAGTGACGGCAGTTCACATATTGGACGCTCGCCCCGCAATATCAAATGTACAAATAAATTCAAACTGCACTACCATTGCACACTGCTATCCACCACGACAAATCCGCAACATCACAGCACAACACAGAACATCAACGCGAATGTCACGTTCGCAAACCCGTCTAAAAGAACTATAGCAATCAGACGCGGTTTACCGATCAAATGACATTCCCGGTCGGAGATATAATGTAAGCACTGTAAACTAACATGTTTAAATTTCGATCGACTAAATATCATGAAGTGGACCCCACAAACAACTGGTGAACGGTAACAAAATCTGGGCCCAAAAGATATATACCAAAAACCCCAAATTCCAACATAGAAGACACTATGCAAATTTGGTGCAGTGATTCAATAGAATGGCCGCGGATGCGCGGCCAAACCATGGGTTTGGCCGCGATTCCGCGGCAGTTTGGTGGAATCACGTGCTCAAATTTGGTCGGTGAGCTTATAAAACCCTGCACAACTTTCTGAGATATGTAGAATAATTTTAGGACATCATTTAAAATCTACAAAAACTGTGAACTTGGAAAAATGCGGTTTTTGATATCCGGTTCGATCGATACTTTAAACGCGTTAGCACAAGTTAGTAAAGCAAAATGGTGAGGCTCTGATACCACTGTAAGTCTACGGTGGCGCCCCGGCCATCTACAGACGCCAAATGCGGAACAAAACTTTTTAACTTGGGCTATCGTATACTTTAACCCGGATCTGCCATTATTGCTAAACTAACAAACTGTAAAGAGTGTAGAAAGGTTATACCGAACGATCCGAGTCCTTCGTTCTTTAACCATCATCCCACGCTCTGTTGCGGCTGCTCCGATCTCGTCGATCTCCGATCTGCTCGTCCAGGTGGCACCACGTCAACGATTCTTTAAACGGGCTCCCGCCTCTGACTCGAGGCAACTCGGTCGTCAAGTTTGCTAAAAGAGACAACCAAGATTGATGTAGAGAATGAGTAGAAGACTTTGTCTCGTTCCGTCCAAAGCTATGGACGAACGGTTAATGAAGTTGCCAATTGATTCGGGTGATGGAATGAAATGAGCAATGATATTTCCATACACCCAAAACTATCATAATCTCTTTTCTAAATGAAACCTCAAGTGAGAGAGAGAGAGAGAGTGGGGAGGGGGCCGGCCATATATAGCAATGGGGGGGTGAGTGTAGGAGGGAAGAGGGTGACCACAAGAGAAAAATATCAAGTGTGAACACAAGAAAATATCTAATGTGAACACAAAGTGTGAACACAATAAATGCAACCAATGAAACATCAACACCATTCTAACCTAGTCACCTCTTCTAGAACCTTCTATAAGCATCCACACTTATCCAAAGAAAAGATAAATCGTCTTTAACCGAATGTTAAAAGACGGCTGATAGAAAACTGGAAACTGGCAACTTCCAAAAGTGATCCCGAAACGAATTTCAGGATAACCCCGTAACTGTATAAATATACCCGCATTTGTATTACGACCGAATACAAATGCAACTGAGACAGAGATATTATATCTACTCAATATAATACTCGGATCCGGCTTAAACTAAAGCCGACCAGTATCAACTGCCCGAAATCTGACACGTGCGTAAACTCACGTGCATTTTCCGAACCCTGCCATAAAACCATACGGCCTCTACAACGTTTCGCCCGAACTTGGAAAACTGTCTGTGGGGGACTCTAATGACTCGTCAGTACCCTGGCAGTGGGTTTAACCACAAACCGTCAGCGGCATTAGCTATGCGTAACGGCTGCCCATGGACTGACCTCAAGGGAAGCCGATGAGAGAACTCATCCGGAAACCCTACTGAGCCTAACAGTGACAATGTATATACAGTCCGGTCCATTCGTCAATGAGTACCGCATATCTGCCTAAGGGGCTAGTAACGTCAGACTCCAAATAGCAGTATAAGTCGTGTCGGAGTGTAGCCCAATAACACTCTGAGATACTACTGAAGTACCTACCAGTAAATCTCCTGCCACGGCCGTGGGCTTTGTGTAATGGCTCTCCTAGACACAGCACGATCTCGCCCCCAATACCGGGAGAGACGAATCCCCTGCAGATCCGCTCACGTGCCTCCATGTGGCTCGGGACTGTAACCAAAAACTACATGTTTGCACGACTCCTTTGAGCCGTGGTAGGGTAGAAATCAAAGCACAGTGAGAACTCACACGAGACAAATGACGACCTCAGGTCGATGAACGAACCTGTACACATGTCACCAGAGAACTGCTATCTGACGATATGTATAATACCAACTAGCAGGTTCCCGGCGAGTCCTGTCCGGTGTACTCATAACCCAATGAGCACCTGTATACATCTTAGGTGATCCAACTGACACCAGTGGCTTATGAGACCGGCCACTGCCCCTCGTCGGGGTCTCGACTATATACACTAGTCTACTCCGGAGTATCGATGCCCTGTCTCGAAACTCCCACGACTAGGGACCATAATTAAGGATATGCGTATAAACCACCCAATCTCACGTATATGATCTCCATTATACTGTTGGTGGTAAAGCAAGATCCTAAGGGCTCTATCAAAGTGTAACATGTAATCAGTCACCTGAACATGTACACGACTGATAAAGGCAAACCAGATAGCATACTATCATCTCGAGTAAGACTGTCCTACCGGTATAGGTCCTCCGCAATCATTGCAATCACGTACCTGCGATCCAATAATTGACTCTGAGGGCACTATCTCCAACACCTTGTGCGCGTGCCTAGCAACACGACAACCCCAACCCCCAACCCCACCCCGACCCCGACCCCGAGCCCCGGGCCCGCCCCCGGCCCCCGGCCCCGGCCCCCGGCCCCCGCCCCAGGCACCGCCCCCGGCCCCTGCCCTGGCCCCGGCCCCGGACCCCTGACCCCGACCCCGACCCCGACCCCCACCCCCACCCGACCCCGACCCCGACCCCGAGCCCGAGCACGAGCCCCAGCCAGAGCCCGAGCCCGAGCCCTAACCCGAACCCTAACCCTAACCCTACCCGAACCCTAACCCCAACCCCACCCCAACCCCAACCCCAACCCCCCCAACCCCAACCCCCACCCGACCCCGACCCCGACCCCGACCCCGACCCCAACCCTAACCCCAACCCCAACCCCAACCCCAACCCCAACCTAGGCACTCTTGTGAAGGTTCATAAGGCATCAAACATGCCCGGATAAAAAATTAGACGTGCCGAACAACCCAAAGCCGAGATCTTTGCTAGATTATTAGGGTTTAACATGCAAGTAATCATCTTTACTACTAAGTGTGAGGGATTACAACTTTTGTAGTCCGCTCCTTCGCTTCATAAGCTTCGAGTAGAAGTCCCTTCGCTTCGATCCACGATCTCCCGGACTCAAGAGAGGCTCCACGACTCGAACGATCCATGCTAGCTTGTGGTATTCCTTTTCTCCGATGATCTACGTCGAAGTTGCAATAACTCAAGCTCTCTCACTCTAATGAGGTGAACACCCTAATCTAATGGGCTAGATTAGATGAGGATGATGGAGTAGTATTTATGCTATCCTTTTATATCATAATCTCACATGAAAACATCGCAAAAGGAAAATCAAGTAAGCTTTCTCAAAGCTCAAGAGAGAAGAAGATGATGAATAATGAGATTAATTCCTTTTGTGATGAATAATGAAATGAGTATATCAATAATAATGCAACCATGGTTAATGATGACAAGGATAACCCTTGTAGAGAGTTAACTAAGGCTAGGGTTTGGTTGGGTTAAGAAATGAGTCATAAGAAAATATCTATCATAATATCTTCTTCATGACAAAAAGAATGCTTCTAGAAGTTGCAAGAAGAAGCTAACCTTAATCAAACCCTAATCTCTTTTTATCATCACCAAACATGTTTCATTATAAATCATATCATGTTACTTTAATATATATCACATATATATTATATATTTGTAACAAAAGAAAATAATACAATTAATATATATCGCATATATATCAATGTATTATCCGGTGAGAAAATGAAATAATAAAGCGAGCCAATATTAGATAATGTAATACAATATATCATATATATTATTATATATTAAATCATCGAATAAATACTTGATCCGAAAATCCGGCTATATCGAATATAACCGACTAATATATCATGTACCGATTTATCGAATCAACACTTGATCCGATGATCCGGTTCATATCTAAATATCGCGAGAATATAATACGGTATCTCATATCGCGTTATCCTTGGTCCTGCACATATCTCAAATGTGCCTCCACTCCGTTTTGCCTGAGCCAAGAAATCTCTGTGTAGGACTCTAAAGAATCGCCAATACGCCGGTAGCAGGTGATGATCATATCAAACACCCACAAACTGCAAGCGGTCAGCTAAACGTAACAGCCACCCAGGTATTGAGCGATCAGAAGATCAACAAGCTAGCCTTTACGTTCTCCTGTGAATCCAACCAGTAACACTCCCGTACAGTCCGGTCTCTTCGTCTGATATGTCGCATATCAAGTCTAGGGGTGGTATACGTCAGACCCCAGTAACCGATAAGTCATGTCGATGTGAGGCTCATAACAGGTCGAGAAACTACTAGTAACACTTACCAGCAAATCTCTATATCAGCCCTGGCCAGGGACTTCCAGTTATAACCAATCGAACACAGCACAACATCAACTCCCTATACCGGGAGAGACGAATCCCCTCCTATCGCTCATTGCCTCCATGTGATTCGGGACTGTACCCAAAAGCCACCATTTTGCACGCCCTCTTGGACGTGGTAAGGTGGAAATCAAAGCACAGTGAGAATCACACAAGACTCTATGACGATCTCGGGTCTACAGACTACCCTGTACCAGTGTCGTCGGGGAACTGCCATCTGACGTGTGGTATATCACCATCTGGGAGTTCCCGGCGAGTCCGTCCAGTGTACCCAATCTCCACTGAGCACCCGTACACCATCTCTGATGTCAAACACCGATGGATATGGGATCATCCATCGCCCATCATATGGGTCAAGATGCGTATACACTAGTCTACTCTGGTGTATCGATGCCCTGTCTCGATATACCCTCGACTAGGAATAGTTATAGGATGTACTCATCGACTACCATGGCCCCACTAGTATGATCTCATCATAGTCCCAGTAGTCGAGTACAGATCGTAAGGGCTTTATCAACATGTGAGAGAAAAACAGTAAACCAATACAAGTCAACATGTTAAGATAAAGTGAAACCAAATAGCATACTATCATTACGAGCAAAAAAGTCCTCTCTATATATATCCAAGCATCCATTATAATATACATCATATGTACAACAATGGCCTCTAGGGCATATACATAACTAACAATCTCCCACTTGCACTAAGGCGAGCTGTTGTAGTATCTCATACCTAGCATCCCGAATAATCTCTCAAACTGTATCTGGGGAATAGCCTTCGTGAATGGATCCGCAGTGTTTTCCTTCGTATCTACTCTCCGGAACTCGATCTCCCGGCGATCAACTATCTCCCTGATCAGGTGATACCGCCTAAGAATATGTCTGGACTTTTGATGGGACTTGGGTTCCTTGGCCAACTCCACAACTCCATTGTTATCACAATACAGAGGTATTGGATGTTCAATGGATGGAACCACACCAAGTTCACTAATGAACTTCTTGATCCAGACAGCCTCTTTGGCAGCATCGTTGGCAGCAATGTATTCAGCCTCCATCGTCGAGTCTGCAACGGTATCCTGTTTGTAACTCTTCCAACATACCGCCCCTCGATTGAGGGTAAAGACAAATCCCGAGTGCGACTTAGAGTCGTCCTTATCACTTTGGAAGCTGGAATCGGTAAAGGACTCCACCTGGAGTTCTCCGTTACCATACACCAAGAACATGTCTCTAGTCCTTCGCAAGTATTTGAGAATGTTCTTCACAGCTGTCCAGTGACTCTCTCCAGGATCTGCTTGATACCGACTCAATACACTTAGTGAGTATGCAACATCGGGTCTGGTACATAGCATCACATACATGATAGAGCCTACTGCCGAAGCATAGGGTATCCCTTGCATGCGAGCTCTCTCCAAATCAGTCTTGGGAGACATCTCTTTGGAGAGAGTGATTCCAGAGATCGTGGGTTGGTTCTCACGCTTGGATTCTTCCATACTAAACCTCTTTAGTATGGTGTCAATGTACCTGGATTGGGATAATCCCAGTATCCTTTTAGATCTATCTCTATAGATCATTATTCCCAATATGCAGGAGGCATCACCTAGATCTTTCATTGAGAATCTTTGTGATAAGAAGAGCTTGACTGATTGCAGCATAGGAATATCATTTCCTATCAAGAGTATGTCATCCACGTACAATACGAGGAAGACAACCTTACCCTCTGCTACCTTCTTATAGATACAATGTTCATCTATATTTTTGATGAAGTCAAACTCTTTGACTACAACATCAAAACAGATGTTCCAACTCCACGATGCTTGCATTAACCCATAAATGGATATAAGCAGCTTGCACACATTTCCGCTACTCCCACTATCTACGAAGCCCTTTGGCTGAGTCATGTACACGCACTCTTCTAAATCACCGTTTAAAAAGGCGGTCTTAACATCCATTTGCCAGATTTCGTAGTCATGGTATGCAGCGACGGCAAGTAAGATCCGGATGGACTTAAGCATAGCCACTAGAGAAAAGGTTTCGTCATAATCCACACCTGGTCGTTGACGAAAACCCTTTGCTACCAGTCTAGCTTTGAAAGTCTCAACTTTTCCATCTACACCAAATTTCTTTTTAAAGATCCACTTGCTCCCAATGGGTTTTACCCCTTCAGGAGCATTTTCCAAAGTCCATACTTTGTTGGTGTGCATGGATTCCATCTCAGATCGCATTGCATCCAGCCATTTCACAGAGTCACCACTCGTGATGGCCTGCTCGAAACTAGTCAGGTCATAATCATCCATGATGCAATCCCCGCTTCCACCATCAATGAGAAAACCGTAGTATCTCTCAGGTGGATGAGAAACCCTACTAGATCGGCGGAGAGGCTGGGGTTCGTCGGGTACTACTGAATCCTCTGGTTCCACTAAATCATCTGTTGTAGTTTGTTCTGCTGGAACTTCTTCCAGTTCTACCTCAGAGCCACTAATCTCTTTTGCAAGAAATTCCTTTTCTAAAAAGGTGGCGTGTTGAGCAACAAACAACCTTTGTTCCTCACTGTGGTAGAAAATATACCCCCGTGAATGCTTGGGATATCCAAAAAACTTACATAAAACATAACTTGCCTCGAGTTTGTCCGGGTTTTGTCTTTTGACATAGGCCGGGCAACCCCATATCTTAACAAAATTAAGATATGGTTTTTTCCCTTCCCATATCTCATATGGGATGGTAGGAACAGATTTGGTAGGAACTTTATTCAGTATGTATGCTGCTGTCTCAAGCGCATATCCCAAGAAGGAAATAGGTAACTCAGTTGTACTCATCATAGAGCGCACCATATCTAATAGGGTCTGATTCCTCCGCTCCGATACACCGTTGTGTTGTGGTGTATAAGGAGGAGTAAGCTGAGAGAGAATCCCATTCCCTTTTAGATAATCTAGGAACTCATTGCTTAAGTATTCTCCTCCTCGATCAGATCGAAGGATCTTAATACTTTTTCCTGTTTGGTTCTCTACTTCGTGCTTATATTCTCTAAATTTCTCAAAAGCTTCAGACTTGTGTTTTATTAGGAACACATGTCCGTATTTAGAGAGATCGTCAGTGAATGTAATGAAGTAGGAAGAACCGTTCCTGGCATGCGTAGACATGGGACCGCATACATCACTATGTACCAGTCCTAAGAGTTCCGTAACTCTTTCTCTGTGTCCACTAAACGAAACTTTGGTCATTTTTCCTTTGAGACAAGAATGGCAAGTATCATAAGATGATAATTCGAACGGATTCAAATATCCATCTTTATGTAACTTAGCCAGTCATGTCATATTGATATGACCAAGTCTACAATGCCACAAGAAGGATTCGTTCATTTCTGAATTCTTCCTCTTGTGTGTGTTTTGTATATTGAGGACTGTATTTTGATTTAGAATGAATATGACATTATGTAACGAGCCTGATGCAATCAACTTTTGATCTAGGAAGATGTTCATAACATTATCCTGTAGTACAAAATTATATCCTTCTTTACTTAATAAAGAAACTGATATAATGTTGCACATCATGTTCGGTATATAATAGCACTCATTCAGAATCAGTGTATTACGACTTGGCAATACTAGGTGATATTCGCCAACTGCTTTGGCTGCAACATTTGCACCGTTCCCTACTTGAACGGAATGATCACCTTTTCCCAGTTCTCTACCTTTCCGTAGCCCATGTAACAATTTACATATGTGGGATCCTGATCCGGTATCTAATACCCAGGACGTAGGGTGAACTGAGAAACAGTTCTCAATAACTAACACACCTGAAGAAGATGCATCTGCATGCATGTTCTTTTGGGCGGCTTGAGAATCTAGATATATATCCTGTTTCCTGTTCAGTCTTATAACTCTTATAAGAAAGAACGGGTCCAACGTTCCCCTGCTCAGTATAATAAGCGGGTTCAGTCAATACATCCATATTATTATCTTGATTATGGCCTGACATGGTCGCTACCTGGAGAGAAAGAGAAGAAAACACTTTAGCGTATGCTCTTGCAAGATTAAATTGGTTATTATCTTATCTAATCAGGATGTCTCCCACTGTTTTTTATCAAATCTTCCTTCAAACCCTAAAAGGTAAGATTAGCCGGGATTAATTACACCCTACAATTTCGTCAATCTTTCAGCCAGATCAGTGTCGGTACTTGAGGGAGGTTCCCCGAGCTTTCGCACGGACCTAATTAAAGTAAACCTCGTTTTCCCAGAGGCGTAACCCCGTTAACACTTTTCTAGACACCTACTTGATCGGCTAATTGTCCTGTGTAAAACTCTCCCAGGAGTAACACTTACTCGCAGTGGGTATCGGGATCCAACTATCTCATAGGAGGTATGCAATCTCATTGCAAATTTCAACACTTGAAATTCCCGATAATATTTTACCCCTAGCGTCCTATGACCTTGACGGAGGTCAACAAACCATAGGCTACTAGTCAAGTACAACCCGTCATTTCCTGATCGAATTAAACCCACCCGCACGACCCTTGACGGAGGTCAACAAGGCCGTACGACTACCTGTTCAGTTGATAAAACTGCACATTTGTTATTACATTTTTTCTACCAATTTCATATTAAAAAAGGACCTTATTATAATATATCATACATATGAGGGTTTATGTGTAAAAATATTATTTTCTATATGTTGATATATTATAATTAGCATTAGGTAGGAAAATGTATGCAAATAAATTCATTGACCTAATCCTAGTAGAACTAAGTCTACTAAATATTATTTGAGTTGTTGTGCAAAAGATTTCCAAGTGTGCAGAATTTTTCAAAGACTAGAATCAAGCAAATCAAGTTGTTGAAGAAGACTTGCCTAATTAAGAAGCAAAACTTGAAGACCAAGTCTGGAAGCAACCACGAAAACATTTCCAAATTCTAAAGGTTCCAAGGATCGCCAAATGTCATAAGGACAGAGTGTAAGTCGATGTAGTACACCCCAGTACTTGTGGGGAGGCGGAATTTTCAAAAACGATCAAGTTTAAAGAACGAACATCGACTAACCGCTTAAATCGAAGCTAAACAACTAATAACCGAACACATAGCTATACTAAACTATAGTGTTAAGGGATTATACCTATCGATACTAGTCCTTCGTCTTTACGATCTCCTTGTTCTCCTCGGCCTTCTCTAGGTAGTAGACGATCCACCCGAGAGCAAAACTCCAAGCTAAACCTCTAACTTGAGGTAACTAATCAACTTTGATTGCTAATCAAAGATGAAAGGATGATATAGAGTGATGGTTATGGATTGTTTAGTCTAACTAATCCTTTGATCTCAACTCATGAGGTGTAAGGATTAGGGTTTGAAGATGAGAGCTTGAGGAGAGAGAATGTGAGATAAGATAATAAGAGAAGAGAGAGAGTGTATAATAATATATCATGAAGCATTTCTTTTTAAGAAAAATGAATAAAGGAAATGAATAAGCATGCTTCATGAAATATCTAGTGGTGATTCATTAGCATGAGTCATTAAGCAATAAATGTGCATTAATGAAATGAATGAATCACCACCATGACTCACTTTCTTATCCAAAAGAAACCTCCTTAGTCACATCTTCTAGAAGCTTCTCGTACAATTACGAGAACGCCCCTCCAATCCGTAAAAATACGGAAAAACTTTAGACTGTAAAAATCCAATAACCGGATACCAGTAACTGGCTTAAACCAAAGCCGACTGGTAAAAACTGTCCGAAAGTCATACGTGCGTAAACGCACGTATGCGTCCGAACTCTTTGTCGCAAAACCATGCAACCTCTATATCGTTTCGCCTGGAGTAGGAAACTCTCTGTGTGGGACTCTAGAGACTCGACTACTATGCTGGCAGTGGGTTTAACCACAGACCGTAAGCGGCACTAGCTGTACGTAACGGTCCCCAGGTAGTTGTCGATAAGAAGGCCGATGAGTAAACCCATCCGAACTCCTACTGAGTCTGATGTGACAATCTCCATACAGTCCGGTCCGTTCGTCCAAGACTATCGCATATCGGGCCTAGGGGGGCGGCAAGCGTCAGTCCCCTAATAGCGGTATAAGTCGTGTCGGAGGGAAGCCCATTACACCCTGAGAAACTACTGGAACCTACCAGCAAATCTCGCTTGCCCTGGCCAGGGACTTTGCGTAATGGCTCTCTGACACAGCACGATATCTACTCCCAATACCGGGAGGGACGAATCCTGTCTAACTGCCACTGCCTCCAAGTGCTCGGGACTGCACCCAACTGCTACCTGTTTGTACGACTCCTTTGAGCCGTGGTAGGGTAGCAATCTAAGAACAGTGGGACACACTCAAGGCGAAGTAGCAGTGTCAAGTCTGCGGACTACGCTGTACTCATGTCACCTGGAAACTGTTCACTGACGACTGGTATCAAACCAACCAACAGTTCCCTGTGAGTCCTGTCCGGTGTACCCGTAACCTAACGAGCACCTGTATACTATCTCCAGTACGACGTACTGACGGCTGTGGGACAGACCATCTCCCCAACTGGGATGAGAAGCGTACACACTAGTCTACTCCGGAGTATCGATGCTCTGTCTCGATAATCCAACGACCAGGGACCTGAATAAGGATGTGCTTGTAGACTACCCAGCCCCCACTAGTGTGACTGCCATCACAACGCTGGTAGACAAGCAAGATCCTAAGAGCTCTATCAATACGTACACTTACATATTAAGATAGAAAAACCAAGTAGCATACTACCATGTTTAGCAAGACTGTTATATACATGTGAATATCCCAAGCTTCCATTAAGTAATATACAAGCTAGTATGATACAGTAATGGCCTTCTAGGGCATAAACACTAACAATCTCCCACTTGCACTAGGGCCATGTACTGGCATATCGCAGACCAATGATCTCGAGTAGCCTCTCGAACTGAATCTGAGGAAGGGCCTTCGTGAATGGATCAGCAATGTTCTCTTCTGAAGCAACTCTCCGAACCTCGATCTCCTGACGATCAATGATCTCCCTGATCAGGTGATACCGCCTCAAGATGTGTCTGGACTTCTGATGGGACCTTGGTTCCTTCGCTAAATCTATAGCTCCGTTGTTGTCGCAATACAGAGGTATTGGATCAACTATGGTAGGAACCACCTGAAGTTCTGTTAGGAACTTCTTCATCCAGACTGCTTCTTTTGCGGCATCGCAAGCAGCAATATACTCCGCTTCCATCGTCGAGTCAGCAACGGTGTCCTGCTTGGAGCTCTTCCAGCACACCGCCCCTCCATTGAGGGTAAAGACATAACCCGACATGGACTTGGAATCGTCCTTATCACTTTGGAAGCCGGAATCAGCAAAGGCCTCCAACCTGAGGTCTTTTCCGCCGTAAACCAAGAACATCTCCTTAGTCCTCCTCAGGTACTTGAGAATGTTCTTTACTGCTATCCAATGTTTCTCCCCTGGGTCAGACTGATACCGGCTTACCACGCTCAGTGCGTAAGCTACATCTGGTCTGGTACACAACATCGCATACATTATAGAGCCTACCGCAGAAGCGTAGGGTATAATAGACATGCGTTCCCTTTCCAAATCAGTCTTGGGAGACATCTCTTTGGAGAGGGTGATTCCGTGACAAGCCGGTAGATTACCGCGCTTAGAATCTTCCATACTGAATCTTTTCAGTACAGTGTCGATATACCTGGACTGCGAAAGTCCCAACATCCTCTTGGATCTATCACGATAGATCCGGATCCCCAGAATGTAAGAGGCATCACCCAGGTCTTTCATGGAGAACCTGTGTGACAAGAATCCTTTGACAGATTGTAGCATAGGAATGTCATTTCCTATCAATAGAATGTCATCCACGTACAAGACGAGGAATACGACACTTCTGGCCACAACTTTACTATATATGCACGGTTCATCTGGATTTTTGATAAAGTCATACTCTTTGACTGTCTCATCAAAACAGATGTTCCAACTCCGCGATGCCTGCTTTAGTCCATAAATGGACTTAAGCAGCTTGCATACTTTCCCGCTGCTCCCACTCTGATTGAAACCCTCTGGCTGATCCATATAGACGCTCTCTTCTAAATTTCCATTCAGAAAAGCTGTCTTTACGTCCATCTGCCAGATTTCATAATCATGGAAGGCAGCAATAGCAAGAAGGACCCGAATGGATTTGAGCATAGCCACTGGAGAAAAAGTTTCGTCATAGTCCAAACCAGGTCTTTGACGAAAACCCTTTGCAACAAGTCTAGCCTTATAGGTTTCCACCTGTCCATCTACACCAATCTTTTTCTTGAAGATCCATTTGCATCCTATGGGTTTTACCCCATCTGGAGCAAAGTCCAAAGTCCATACTTTGTTGGTGTACATGGACTCCATCTCGGTCCGCATTGCATCTAGCCATCGTACCGAGTCGCCGCTCTGGATGGCCTGCCGGAAGTCAGTAGGTTCATCATCATCTATGATGCAATCCTCTCTATCCCCATCTATGAGAAAACCGTAGTATCTCTCAGGCGGATGAGACGGCCTACTACTCCTGCGGAGGGGTGCGGGAATGTTCTGTTCTTCTTGAACCTCTGGTTCTACCAAACTTTCAGTAGCAGTTTGTGGTTCTGGAATTTCTTCCAGTTCTATTTCGCTCCCACTTGATTCCTTTTCTAAAAACTGATGTTCTAGAAAATGGGCATTACGAGAAACAAACACCTTTTGTTCCTCTGCGTAATAGAAAAGATATCCCCTGGAGTGCTTTGGATATCCCACAAACATACATTTTACTGATCGTGCCTCGAGCTTGTCCACATGCTGCTTTTTAACAAAAGCTGGACATCCCCAAATCTTTATATACTGTAGATGGGGTTTCTTCCCGCTCCACATCTGATATGGAGTGGTAGGCACAGTCTTGGTAGGAACCATGTTCAAAAGATATGCCGCTGATTCTAGCGCATAACCCCAGAAAGATCGCGGTAACTCAGCATTACTCATCATGGATCGTACCATATCCAATAGGGTTCGATTCCTTCTCTCTGATACACCGTTATGCTGTGGAGTGTATGGAGGAGTAAGCTGAGAGAGAATTCCTTTCTCTTTTAGGTAACCTAGGAACTCGGCACTTAAGTATTCTCCACCTCGATCAGATCTTAGTGTCTTAATACTTTTGCCGGTTTGGTTTTCTACTTCATTCTTATACTCTTGGAATTTCTCAAAAGCCTTGGATTTATGTTTCATCAGATAAATGAATCCGTATCTTGAGTAATCATCCGTGAAAGTAATGAAATAGGAATAACCACCTCTCGCATGTGTAGACATTGGACCGCATACATCACTGTGTATGAGTCCTAAGAGCTCGCTCGCTCTTACTCCTTGTCCAGTAAATGGAGTCTTTGTCATCTTTCCTTTGAGACAGGATTGACAAGTGTCATAAGATTGATATTCGAACGTGTCTAAATATCCTTCTCTATGCAACTTAGTCAACCTTCTCTCATTGATGTGACCCAGTCTACAATGCCATAAGAAAGCTTTATTTAAATCTGGAGACTTTCTTTTTAGTGTGTTCTGGACATTGAAAATTTGGAGTTGGTTTAAAACATATATGCCGTTATTTAGAGTACCGGACCCAATCAAACCATGATTAAGGTGGATGTTAACAACATCTCTTACAAACGTGAAATCATAACCTTTATTTGATAACAAGGAAACTGATATGATATTACACGTTAAGCTTGGTACAAAATAACAGTTATGCAAAACCAAAATATGTCCACTCGTCAATCCTAGGTGATAATCCCCGACGGACGCAGCTCCCACGCTAGCTCCGTTAGCAACCCTGAGGATCATATCACCTTCCTTCAGCACCCTACGGTTTCTCAGTGCCTGCAATGAATTGCAAATATGAGATCCTGATCCGGTATCCAATACCCAGGAAGTAGAGTTGATTGACAGACAATTCTCAATTACAAACACACCTGAAGTCGAAGCCACAGCTTGCTTCGGTTCCTGGTTCTTGGCGTTCCACGCCTTGCAATCCTTCTTCCAGTGCCCTTTCCTGTGACAGTGGAAGCACTCATCCTGGCCAACTACCGGTGCTGCAAGCTTTTTCTTTCCCTTCTTTCCCACCTTACTAACACCTCCTCTAGGTTTGGGTGCGGCCTTCTTCTTCCTTCCTTTGGCCCTAGCCTTGGACCCTGAAGAAGATGAACCGCCAACAAACATAGCGGGTGTTTCCCTTACCTTCTGTAAGGTGCCCTCTGCACTCCTTAACATGTTCAGGAGTTCCGCAAGTTCAACTTCTTTTCCTTGAAGGTTGAAGTTGAGGATAAACTGGGCGTAGGTGGGAGGAAGGGACTGGAGAATAAGGTCTGTATAGAGCTCATTATCCAAAGTCGTCCCAAGGTCTGCGAGCTCCTCAATATAGCCGATCATCTGTAGGACATGTTCACCTACAGATGACCCGACAGCCAACCTCGCTCGAAATAATTTCTTCGAGGTCTCGTATCTAGCAATACGAGATTGCACTCCATAAAGTTCCTTTGTATGGAGAAATATGCCATCTAGAGACATATCCTCGTGCCTCCTCTGATGTTCGTTGTTCATAGAGGCAAGCACGATGCACTTGGCTCTCGCGCAATCTAAATCCCAGGTTTTGCGGATTTCCTTATCCGCATTGCTGGATTTGGGACCAAGGACAGCAGGTGCCGTAGCGGTGAGGACGTACCCCAGTTTGTCATAGGTCAAGGCCATTTTGACATTCCGCAGCCAATCTTTATAGTTTGGCCCAGTCAGTATATTCTTTTCTAAAAGTAACTTAAGTCCAGTCATTTTCAGGGTCGCTGCAATTAGGAGAGAGAGAAGAAAACACTTTAGCATGATGCTCTTGCAAGTTTAGAGTGGTTTTTAGTTTATCTAAACTGGATGGCTCCCACTGTTTCTCGAATCCTTCCTCAAACCATAAAAGAAGAATTAGCCAGGACTATTCTCACCGTACAATACTTGCTTAACCGTTCAGCCAGGCCAGTGTCGATACTTCGAGGGAGGTTTTCCAACGCTTTCGCGAAGTTCCTTAATTAAATAACCTCTTTTCTCTGGGGGCGTAACCCCGCTGACACCTTTCTGGACACCTACTAGGTTTATAGCATTGATCGTTAAGTGACGAATATCCTGATAAGTAGCATATACTCACAGTAGGATCGGGATCCAAATATCATCGTCTGATAATGTTGTAGGAATGCTACCAACATTCATCAAACTCAAAATGGTATGCATCTCTTTGCAAATTTCAGTTTCTTTAGAAATTCCCGATATTTATTTCTGCCCCATGCTCTTATGACCTTGGCGTTAGGTCAAAATGTCATAAGTCACATGTCAAGTTCTACCCATCATTATCTTGTCAATTTGAACCCATCCGTATATATCCTTGACGTTCGGCCAAAATGATAATACGACTGTCCCAAACTAACTACATCTACCTATGCAACAAATGAATACCCAGTAGCTACCAAACACTATGCCTTGGCGTTAGGTCAAAATACATAGCTTGAATACTACTGAATACCCAGATGAAATGACGGAGGGCTACGAATGGTTTTGGCGAAACCGTGAACGTAGTGAACTTGATATAACCGAAGGAACCTGATAGCTTTTAAAAGGAGTGGTTAAAGCTCCGCATTTAAAAATATCTGTTTTAAAAATAACCGAGTGGTTTCTTTTAAATTGTTCCAACGATTTAAACTTTGGTTTGTTTTACTTTGCATTATAGATAATGCGTCCCATCATTAACCTATCATTGCAGAAAACAACGAAAATACAACGTCCTCTTATGCCATCCGCATTCGCCACGGGGTCCCGTCATCACCCGTTAGGTTACTTAACTAACGACAGAGCGGGGGCTGGGCTAGCGCGGGTGTAAAACATAAGTGACGTCTAAATAGCTACAATATATATAGATATTTTACATTCGTCTGACGCAATGATATTCATTCCAGAACACAGATAAACAATATTGGATTTGCAAGCAATCTGTATTTCTTTTGAGCCTGCAAGAAAAGACAGATTACACAGTTGTGATGAATAGCCGTTACCCCACCCTCGACCCCTACGGGTACGGCAAACTACCCGCCCGGCAGTTTGTGTACCCCACCTTGGGTCAGTCCTAGGAGCAAAAACAGTAAAATGAAATAATACAACGGTGGCTACAACCGCAACCTGGAAGTGCCCCGCAAAAATAATATTACAACAATTTACATTTACAACAAATGAATTAAACAATAACCCATTGCATACCCCGGCTATACACCACAACAGTCCAATACAGTTTATATGCACAAACAGATATAACCATTTCAGAAATGTGCAACCCCCTGCCAACCGACATACTAGCAGTTAGGGGAGGTTTACGAACACATTAAACAATCACAGATATAATCCATATGCAAATACTGTACAATTTCGATCGAATAAACAACATCAATATTGCTCCAAAATCTGCTCTGTTAAACAGTAACCTGAGCAATAATTAAACATTCCAGAAAACCCCAAACACCAGAGGGGACCCACACATGAAAGATGAGCCCATGAGTCGGCAAAAGCGCCGCGGAAGGGCGGCGGATCCCACCGATCCGCCGCGCTTCCGCGGCCGAGTTGCCGAGTCATGGGTTCAAATTTCATGGGTGTTCTCCTGGACTCATTTCATGCTTTCTGAACACACCTGAAAAATTTTTGGACTTCATTTTAAGTTCGACAGAAACTTGAAACTTTTAGGGTTTTCCGGCTTCGTTTTTCCGTTCGAAATTCGTATAAATTTGCAATCAAGTTATTTAGTGTTTAGCGAGGCTCTGATACCACTGTAAGTCGATGTAGTACACCCCAGTACTTGTGGGGAGGCGGAATTTTCAAAAACGATCAAGTTTAAAGAACGAACATCGACTAACCGCTTAAATCGAAGCTAAATAACTAATAACCGAACACATAGCTATACTAAACTATAGTGTTAAGGGATTATACCTATCGATACTAGTCCTTCGTCTTTACGATCTCCTTGTTCTCCTCGGCCTTCTCTAGGTAGTAGACGATCCACCCGAGAGCAAAACTCCAAGCTAAACCTCTAACTTGAGGTAACTAATCAACTTTGATTGCTAATCAAAGATGAAAGGATGATATAGAGTGATGGTTATGGATTGTTTAGTCTAACTAATCCTTTGATCTCAACTCATGAGGTGTAAGGATTAGGGTTTGAAGATGAGAGCTTGAGGAGAGAGAATGTGAGATAAGATAATAAGAGAAGAGAGAGAGTGTATCATAATATATCATGAAGCATTTCTTTTTAAGAAAAATGAATAAAGGAAATGAATAAGCATGCTTCATGAAATATCTAGTGGTGATTCATTAGCATGAGTCATTAAGCAATAAATGTGCATTAATGAAATGAATGAATCACCACCATGACTCACTTTCTTATCCAAAAGAAACCTCCTTAGTCACATCTTCTAGAAGCTTCTCGTACAATTACGAGAACGCCCCTCCAATCCGTAAAAATACGGAAAAACTTTAGACTGTAAAAATCCAATAACCGGATACCAGTAACTGGCTTAAACCAAAGCCGACTGGTAAAAACTGTCCGAAAGTCATACGTGCGTAAACGTACGTATGCGTCCGAACTCTTTGTCGCAAAACCATGCAACCTCTATATCGTTTCGCCTGGAGTAGGAAACTCTCTGTGTGGGACTCTAGAGACTCGACTACTATGCTGGCAGTGGGTTTAACCACAGACCGTAAGCGGCACTAGCTGTACGTAACGGTCCCCAGGTAGTTGTCGATAAGAAGGCCGATGAGTAAACCCATCCGAACTCCTACTGAGTCTGATGTGACAATCTCCATACAGTCCGGTCCGTTCGTCCAAGACTATCGCATATCGGGCCTAGGGGGGCGGCAAGCGTCAGTCCCCTAATAGCGGTATAAGTCGTGTCGGAGGGAAGCCCATTACACCCTGAGAAACTACTGGAACCTACCAGCAAATCTCGCTTGCCCTGGCCAGGGACTTTGCGTAATGGCTCTCTGACACAGCACGATATCTACTCCCAATACCGGGAGGGACGAATCCTGTCTAACTGCCACTGCCTCCAAGTGCTCGGGACTGCACCCAACTGCTACCTGTTTGTACGACTCCTTTGAGCCGTGGTAGGGTAGCAATCTAAGAACAGTGGGACACACTCAAGGCGAAGTAGCAGTGTCAAGTCTGCGGACTACGCTGTACTCATGTCACCTGGGAACTGTTCACTGACGACTGGTATCAAACCAACCAACAGTTCCCTGTGAGTCCTGTCCGGTGTACCCGTAACCTAACGAGCACCTGTATACTATCTCCAGTACGACGTACTGACGGCTGTGGGACAGACCATCTCCCCAACTAGGATGAGAAGCGTACACACTAGTCTACTCCGGAGTATCGATGCTCTGTCTCGATAATCCAACGACCAGGGACCTGAATAAGGATGTGCTTGTAGACTACCCAGCCCCCACTAGTGTGACTGCCATCACAACGCTGGTAGACAAGCAAGATCCTAAGAGCTCTATCAATACGTACACTTACATATTAAGATAGAAAAACCAAGTAGCATACTACCATGTTTAGCAAGACTGTTATATACATGTGAATATCCCAAGCTTCCATTAAGTAATATACAAGCTAGTATGATACAGTAATGGCCTTCTAGGGCATAAACACTAACACAGAGCTCCAAAATTTTGATGAAGGGATGTTATTAAACGACCGCGGATCCGCGGCCTTACCCACCCTTTTGCCGCGGATCCGCGGCATGATAGAGGGATTACTTGCCTAAATTTTGGGCGATGAATCTCTGCTATATTTTACCAACTTTGGAAGCAAAAGATTCTGGCTTTGCACTATAAAAAGGAACCGAGAGCCTCTTGGAAAATTTATCAAGCCGACGAGATCACGAAGTCCCAGACGGCTCACGCATCCAGACTGATCATCAACTGTTCATCTACCTCTTTCGGAAGAGTTCGAGAAGCAAACCAAGTTTTTGTAATCATTTTCTAAGGAATAAAGTGCAGATTGTTCAAGTTGATTAATAAAGGTAGTTGTTTTATTTAATTCTTTTGTATTTTACATTATGTTTTCCCTCTCTATCTTTTCAACTTCTTTTCCCAACATGCGCGAGTAATTCTCCGCTTGTTAGGGTTCGTAAGATTAGGGTAGGCTAATGGATGATGAACATCCCTAAACCCTTTTTAAGTCCTATAAAGTTTATGAACTTTATCAAAAGAATCATTAACATCCTAATCGGGCATGCTAACAATTCTTTGTTAGTTCCGACCACGATTAGAGATTAGATTAATAATTGTTTTGGTAAAGGCTAGATATGAACGGAGTTCCGTGTCGAGATAAGGGTTAAGAGTGGGATTCCTTTTCCCTCCAGAAACCCTAATCTACACGCATCACCGTCGTTCTAGTTATAAATCTATTAAAGGATAAAAAGGGTAACTTTTAATTAATCGACCATGACTACTAAATCCTAATGAACCCTACAAGCCCTTTTATTATATTAACTACATCCCTAAAATAATCTAGATCTATATTTTTGTATTCTTGCTTAACGTAGATCTAGAAACTTTTCACAAAATTCTTCATTCCTCCTCTCTTTTTCAACACATCTAAAATAAGATTAAAAGGTTCCACGTTTCCCTGAGGACGGCCCGTACTCACCTCGGTCTAGCTACACGCGACACCGTTCTGATTGCGGTTACACTACAAACACACTCTTTCGAAACAATCAAATGGCGCCGTTGCCGGGGAAACGTGCGTAATTTTTTATTCTTGCTATTTGTGTTGAATTCTTATACGATTCATATCATTATTAAAACAAAACTGCAAATTGCATATTTAACGATTTGTGTGTGAATTTTGCGAGGGAATCTGGAGTCACGGACTTGAGGAAACAGGAGATCTAGGGTTTCACACTTCTCTGGTATCTTTCTTAACTCCTTCTCTCTCCTCTCAAATCCAATAAAATCTATTTTCTGCAGGATTCTTTGCAAAATATCGCCACTCAAAAATCTTTTTGCAAAGTTTTGTTTTGCGGTTTGTTTTTGCATATTTTAATACGGATTTTTAAGGGGCAAAGACCAAATCAAGATTAGGTGGGGATTTCATCACCCTTCCTAAGCCCCACAAATCACAAACCGAGCATCTGCATCAACCCTACATTAATTTAAAAAATATCTAGACCAGACTCTAAGGACTGTCGCGCTCAATAAGGACAGAGGAAGGTCGTGGGTAACTATCGCTTATCCGCATTACTTTTGTAGTGTCTAGGCAAGTGTGTCAAAGGCTAGTGGTTTTTAATTAGGCCCACTACTATGGTTCCTTCCCACTTACCTGGCACTTACCTGGCTACAAGGGTAGTACAGAGGCGGTAGAGGATTGATCCTGTGGCTTGTCCTTTGGAAGTCTAGGAGCGGTCTAGAGACTGGACCTAGGTAACCATAGTTCTAGGGTTGTGCATTTTTGTGTGATTTGTCTAAATCCGTCATTTTTCAAAACAAACCAATTACTTTCTCTCCTTTTTACCTCTTCCCCTTTCTTCTCTTCTTATAATGGGTGACCTAAACAGAAGAACACTTGCCGAGCTTTGCTGTCCACAACCAGATATCTCTTGTTTTCGAAATCCCTTCGGTATACCGTCCGGCTCTTCCATGTCCTTAAGAGATCATATAGAACAAGCAGGGAGAAACAGTTGGCCACCTCAGTCTAGGTCTTATCAACCGTATCCTAATCCTACACCTGTTTCAGTTCATACCCAGAGTGAGGATGCCCCTAGACGAATGTCCATTGCTGATCACATAGCTAGGTCTAGAGGCCAAAGTTTCAACCCGGACCAATATCAACCATCACCACCACTGTCCGGAGAAGAGTTTGATATGCGGTTTGTGGCATATAAGATGTCTGTTGAAAATAGACAACCAACCAACCCATATCAATA
Organism: Agapanthus africanus; assembly: GCA_030015575.1. Lineage (NCBI taxonomy): Eukaryota > Viridiplantae > Streptophyta > Magnoliopsida > Asparagales > Amaryllidaceae > Agapanthus > Agapanthus africanus. Next base: position 408,120,766 of record JASDDO010000006.1, on the reverse strand, counting down.
TTTTTCTTATCATAATATTGATCCTACTCCTACCCAAGTTCCGCAACCATTCTATTCCTATCAATCCAATCCGACTTTTCCACCTACTCTAGACAGTTCTTCTAATCGGTCATTTGGGAGTTTTAATTATCCACAGGAATTTCAATCTTATACTGAAACCCCTTATCAACCCAAGACTAGTCTGGAGCAAACGTTAGAAAAATTTATGGAAATGTCGAACCAAATTATGAAGGATTTGGGTAGTAAGACAGAACTATACACCCTTCCTAATCAAACCTCCCCATTCCAAACTGAAATCCACAACTCGAGTTTTATAGATTCATCAAGTACACCAAATAGAATGACTGATAAGTTGTGTAACTTTGTAGTGTTTGATTTACCCGACTGTGAAGGGTCCAATTCAAGTGAAACCATACCCAACCCTTGTGATCTCTACACCTCCACTCTTGAACCAAAACTGATTGAAAACCATACTTTTGATGAGGTGTTTGAGAATTTTAACCTTCACTTGAATGAGGTGATTGACGTTGGGGATATATTGATTGATGAACCCGAAATTTTGGATGATCTTGTCCCACCAATACATCAAATCCTTTCACTTCCGTGTGGTCATCATCTTGAGCCTTTAATTCTTCCCGAATCCCAAATATATCTTGAAGTTGATGATAATGGTATACCCGAAAATCAGACCGAAATACAGCCTCCATCTTCCACATCTGGTACAGCAACACTCGACACACCAATTTGTTTACCCATTTCACCTTCTATTTTCTCCGGTTCTTCTTCTGTTCCTATAGTTTCATTGAGTTTTGATGAATCACAATCCGTTAATTCAAGTTCAATAATACCAGAAATTCAACTTGATTTGGATATTTTTGAAAATGAGGTAGATGAGTTTTTCGAGTCCTTTACCTCAATAATTTTTGAATCAAGTAGGATAACTTCTGGCACAAAATTCGTTAACAGCAAAATGTTCAATCACACCATTGATAAAAGTTTTGAAGAACTTTTTGCTGACGAACTTGAATTTTTAAACAATACGGATTTTGTGATTAATCAATCTCCACCTATAGAGATTGAACCGTCACCATTCCTTCTTCCTAATCATTCGCATTCATCCCCATTCTTTCTTTTCTCTAATTTCAAACCCTTTCCAGACCACCTCTTATCCCTTCCCCATTTTTTCTTGACTCGATACAACACATTCTTCCACCAACCTATACGCTATACTGATAAAATCTTTGAATGGTTGGTGTTAACTTTTGGTCTTTGTAAAGTCTTACTTTGACCAAATGACTCACCCCCTCTTAAAATGCTTCGTATTGTCTAACTCATGTTTGAGGGGGGTATATTTTTGGCTCTTGAACATAACTTTTGTCCTCAAATTTGTGAGCCAAAAATAAGTTTGGGGGAGGATTTTCACTTTCATATATTCTTGCCCCCATTAATAATGTCCTTCCAAGCTTACAGGTTTTTGTGATCCAGCAGATAGCAACAGTGAGGACACTGTTGAATACAAGTTTGGGGGTATTAGGTTTGTGCTTATTTACACATACTATGCATTATACTATATATAAGCACAATTTTTTTTTATAACAAAAGAGTAGAAAGTGAAAAATTACATCCAAAAGATAGGAACAGTTTAAGAAAACCAAGAAAATTAGAAGTTTTCTTAAACGAACTAGTAATAAATAGTTATGAGCTGTTGTCCCAAGGGTTAGTAAGATGAAGGAAATCACTAATATGAGGATAAAAATAAGTCTGAAAAATAGTTCCTATTCTGGAAGCCAAACATTTGAACGTTGATACCCTACTATTTGCACTTACACACGTCTTGAAACTCGGGATAGCAGAGGATACCTTGAAATGCTCTTGTCTAAAAGCCAAAGTATGAAGGAAATGAAAAAAATGAAGAAAATATAAAAATGGTGAAAAGAAAAATGAACACTGGTTTTTTTATCGCCAAGGCAGCAATAAAAAAATATAGCAAGGGTGCCTCTTCACCTAGTGCCCTAAGGCCAACTGGTCTGGGGGTCACTGCTAAGCCTTAGGTGGTGCAAGACGAGGAAAATATTATCACCTAATCAGCAAGCACATGAGTAATCGGTCGGTTGGTACCTCAAGAAGTATTAACGGTCGCATGAAAATGTGTGAGCAAATCTAAATATTCATCAAGTTAAAAAGTACTGAGGTAGATGGACAAGAGTATGATAGCTTGAATTGAATTCTCCGAGTGTAGGGATGTCCATTTCACGCACGTAGGGGTATATGATCGATGTTTGGATGAAAGATAGGAATGAAGAATAAAGACGATATTTTATTGAGGGATGATGTGATTTCTAACATTTTTCATGACTATTAAGATAGGGCTCATGACAACTGAAAAGCTAGTATAGTTGAAAACTCTTAATTTAAAGTCTTTCTTTTATGGTTCTTATCTTTATATTTAAATTTCACCATCTCTCTTTTATTATAGGATTTTGTGGGTGTAATCCGCTGAAAACGCTCAGGAGACAACACTCCTCCTACTAGGGACACCTAGAGGTTTAACGGCTTGTTGCACGTGCTCAGTGCAATCGTGTCTGCCTACGAAAGTGTGCTTAGTTTTTGTTGGAGATAGTGCCCTCATAGTCAATTATTGGATCGTAGGTACGTGATTGCAATGATTGCGGAGGACCTATCCCGGTAGGACAGTCTTACTCGAGATGATAGTATACTATCTGGTTTGCCTTTATCAGTCGTGTACATGTTCAGGTGACTGATTGCATGTTACACTTTGATAGAGCCCTTAGGATCTGGCTTTACTACCAACTGTATGATGGCGATCATGTACGTGAGAGTTGGGTAGTTTATATGCATATCCTTAATTGTGGTCCCTAGTCGTGGGAGTTTCGAGACAGGGCATCGATACTCCGGAGTAGACTAGTGTATACAGTCGAGACCCCGACGAGGGGCGGTGGCCGGTCTCACAAGCCACTGGTGTCAGTTGGATCACCTAAGATGTATACAGGTGCTCATTGGGTTATGAGTACACCGGACAGGACTCGCCGGGAATCTGCTAGTTAGTACTATACCTATCGTGAGATAGCAGTTCCCTGGTGACATGTGTACAGGTTAGTTCATCGACCTGAGGTCGTCATTTGTCTCGTGTGAGTTCCCACTGTGCTTTGATTTCTACCCTACCACGGCTCAAAGGAGTCGTGCAAACAGGTAGCTTTTGGGTACAGTCCCGAGCCATATGGAGGCACGTGAGCAGATCGGCAGGGGATTCGTCTCTCCCGGTATTGGGGGCGAGATCGTGCTGTGTCTAGGAGAGCCATTACACATAGCCCACGGCCGTGGCAGGAGATTTACTGGTAGGTACTCCAGTAGTATCTCAGGGTGTTATTGGGCTTCACTCCGACATGACTTATACTGCTTCTGGGGGTCTGACGTTACTAGCCCCCTAGGCGGATATGCGATACTCATTGACGAACGGACCGGACTGTATATACATTGTCACTGTTAGGCTCAGTAGGGTTTTCTGGATGAGTTCATTCATCGGCCACCCTTGAGTTTGCTCATCAGTCTCCCTTGAGGTCAGTCCGTGGGCAACCGTTACGCATAGCTAGTGCAGCTGACGGTTTGTGGTTAAACCCACTGCCAGGGTACTGACGAGTCATTAGAGTTCCCCACAGACAGTTTTCCAAGTTCGGGCGAAACGTTGTAGAGGCCGTATGGTTTTATGGCAGGGTTCGGAAAATGCACGTGCGTTTATGCACGTGTTATTTTTCGGGCAGATAATACTGGTCGGCTTTGGTTTAAGCCGGATCCGAATATTATATTGAGTAGGTATAATATCTTTGTCTCAGTTGCATTTGTATTCGGTCGTAATACAAATGCGGGTATATTTATACAGTTTCGGGGTTATCCTGAAAGTTGTTTCAGGATCACTTTTGGAAGTTGCCAGTTTCCAGTTTTCTATCAGCCGTCTTTTAACATTCTGTTAAAGACGGATTTATCTTTTCTTGGATGAGAGTGAGTGTTGCTTCTAGAAGGTTCTAGAAGGTTCTAGATTTGGTGAGGTGTCTTGTGACTCATGCTTTGATTTCTAAACATTCTTGTTTTGGATGAGATCTTTATGCTTGATATTTGTTTTAGTGTTCACATTATGATAAGGATGGTTGTTTATGGTCACCTCCTTATCTCCTCCTACCATCACCTCCCTCCTTGCTTAAATATGGCCGGCCCTCTCTCTCCTCCCTCACTTGCTTGCTTGATTAATTTTGTAGAAAAGATATGATAGTATTTGGGTGCATGGAAATTTCATTACTTCATTTCTTTCCATCACCCAATTTCCTCGGCAACTTCATTAACCGATCGTCCACGGACTTGGACGAAGTGAGACAAAGTCATCTACTCATTCTCTACATCAATCTTGGTCGTCTCTTTTAGCAAACTTGACGATCGAGTTGCCTCGAGTCAGAGGCGGGAGCCCGTTTAAAGAACCGATCATGTGGTACCACCTCGACGAAGGAATCGGAGATCGACGAGATCGGAGCAGCCGCAACGGAGCGTGGGATGATGGTTAAAGAACGAAGGACTCGGATCGTTCGGTATAACCTTTCTACAGTCTTTACAGTTTGTTAGTTTAGCAATAATGGCAGATCCGGGTTAAAGTATACGATAGCGCCAGTTTAAAAGTTTTTGTTCCGCATTTGGCGTCTGTAGACGGCCAGGGCGCTAGCGTAGACTTACAGTGGTATCAGAGCCTCACCATTTTGCTATACTAACTTGTGCTAACGCGTTTAAAATATCGATCCGACCGGAAATCGAAAATTCCAAAATTCAAGCCCGACAGTTTCTGTTAATTTTAAATGGCTTCAAAAATTAATTCTGTATGTCTTAAAAATCTGTGCAGGGTTTTCTAAGAACCACGTAGAAATTTGGGCACGCAATTCGATGATGTAGCCGCGGAAACGCGGTCAAACCTATGGTTTGACCGCGCATCCGCGGCCATACAGTGAGGTCGTGTCTCCAAATTTTTACAGTGGGTTCTCTGTTGGATTTTGTGATTTTTGGTATATATCATTTTGGCCCAGGTTTTGTTACTGTTCACCAGTAAGTCGTGGGGCCCACTTTTTGATATTTGGTCGATCGAAATTTAAACACGTTAGTTTACAGTGCTTACATTATATCTCCAACCGGGAATGTCATTTGATCGGTAAACCGCGTTTGATTGCTATAGTTCTTTTAGACGGGTTTGCGAACGTGACATTCGCGTTGATGTTCTGTGTTGTGCTGTAATGTTGCGGCTTTGTCGTGGTGGATAGCAGTGTGCAATGGTAGTACAGTTTGAGTTTATTTGTACATTTGATATTGCGGGGTGAGCGTCCAACTTGTGGACTGCCGTCACTGCCTGTTGTATAATATTCTTTTGGGGTACGACCAGGTTGCGGTCGATGTACCTATTGTACTATTTTTCATTTCTGTACCAGGTTTTGCCCCGCGACGGAGTGCACGGATAGCCGGGTTCTGGAGGGCAACGGGTCCGCATCTCATGGTTTTGAGAGGCAGAGGGGCCCCACTCTAAAATTGGTAGACTATTCGCCGCACTCGTAGGGGGTACAGGTTGACCCAAGGAGGGGTGCTCAATTTACCGGATTCCATGAAGTGCCGGGTGTTCCATTCACTATGCTGTGGGGACTACCTCGCTTCAGGTTTTGGCGGGTAACTTGCCGCACCCGTAGGGGTCTAGGTTTCATTGCACAGGCTATCCACACGACAGGGGAACGTCGAGTTTCAGCAGCGGCTCTGTGAAACTCGGGGATCCCAGATTATCTGTATTGTTCTGTGATGCTTATTACTTTTCTGTAATGTTGCATATTATCACGCCTGGAGCGATTATGTATATTGGTTTATATACTATTAGATGTTGTATATGTTTTACACCCGTGCTAGTCCAGTCCCCGCTCTGTCGTTAGTTAAGTAACCTAACGGGTGATGACGGGACCCAGTGACGAATGCGGATGGCATATACGTACATTTTATTTTCGTTCTTTTCTGGTGTGATGATTGATGGGACTGCGTTGATTCTGATCAATGCAAAGTAAAGCAAACCTGTATACAGTTGTTGGAACAATTTAAAAGGTGTTATTGCAAAGACGTTTCCTTTTGTTATGCATAACGGTATTCGGTGTGAACATCCAGCACCTCATTCGACGAGGCAAGGGCTGATATCCTTTCACCGGGAAAGACCCCTTGGACAGAAGTTTGCGTCAGGGTAATAACTTTACTATAGTCGATTACAAGTTGCTTTGCATAGCGGTATTCAGTGGAATATCCTGCACCTCATTCCACGAGGAAAGAGCCGAGATCCCTTTACCGGGAGTGACCTCTTTAGCAAAAGGTTTTCGCCACTATATTTTAAAAAGCTATCAGGTTCCTTCAGCGATATCAAGTTCACTACGTTAAAGGTTTTCGCCAAAAACCATCCGTAGCCCTCCGTCACTTCTTTTGAGTATTCAGTAGTATTCAAGCTATGTATTTTAGCCAAAGTTAAGGCATAGTGTTTGGTAGCTGCTGGGTATTTCAATTGTTGCATAGATAGATGAGTTGGTTTGGGACAGTCGTTCTGCCGATTGGCCAAAGTCAGGGGCATGTGCGGGTGGGTTCAAATTGACAAGATAGTGACGGGTAGAACTTGGCATGTGACTTATGACATTTTGACCAAAGCCAAGGTTATAAGAGCATGGGGCAAAAATCTGATCGGGAGTTTCTAAAGAAACTGAAACTTGCCAAGTATGCGCATACCTTCTGGAGTATGAGTAACGTGGATGCATTCCATCACGTTATCATGCGATGAGAGTTGGATCCCGATTCCCACTGATAAGTTGGTTTACTCTTCGGGTGATCCCGATTGATTCTTCTTTCAGGTTTGGAGGAGAATTTGACAGGACAGTGGGAGGTTTCCGGATTAGATAAAGTAATGACCATTCTGATCTAGGTTAGAGTGCACGCAGAGTGTTTCTTTTCTCTCTCTCTTTGGCAGCGACCTTTGACCGACCCTAGACTATGACTCAGTGACCAGATTGACTGAACCTTCTTAAAATACTGGCTTTTGGATTGTCTATGTTGCATAAGTCATTGCCACTCCTTCTTTTACCCTTTGCATTTCTCAGAACACCCGTTTTACTACGGATATCCACTTCCATTGGATAGATCCATCGTATGGTTATATACGAACTCGAAGGGACTTCTTCGAGGATGGATCCAGGTTCAGGAGAAATAGAATTGGTTTATTCAGTTGTCTTTTATTATCACCTTCTCTCAGGTTGCAAGAGCTCCTTGGTTTAGGAGAGTACACCTATTACGCTTATTGGATAGTCTTATTCCAAACCATAGGCAGGTGCCGAAAGGTAGGGAATGAAGAAAACCAATTAGCCTAAGTAGGGTGTGCAGAAGGTAATATGTAAAGACAAAATAAAGGGATTAGAAAGAGGGCAAAGTAAAATGCGACTGATATCATTCACGACCAAAACCGCGTACTTCATCGCCGCTCCTATTTCACCTTTAAAAGAATAAGGTATTATTCAGTTGTCTTTTATCATCACCTTCTCTCGAGATGCGAGTACTCCTTGGTTTAGGGGGGCACACCTATTATGCTTACTGGATAGTCTTCTTCCAAACCATAGGCTGGTGCCGAACGGTAGGGAAGGAAGAAAACCATTTAGCCTAACGATGGTGTACAGAAGGTAACGACTAAAGACAAATAAAGTGATTTGGAGAGATGGCAATAAAATATACGGTTGAAGTCATGAATTGGATTATGGAAGAGGCATTACTATGAATACCAGGATACCCCTACGAAACATTTTCATGTTTCAGTGCATTGTTAAAGGAAAAACTGTTTTCCCGATTAGACACTTACTCCAAGGGTATGTATTTACCAGGTTTCATTCTCATATCTGTATGGTTTTACAGATGATGAGTGGGAGTAAGATATTGGGAATTAGGTGATCATCCTCATTATATCGGAATTCGTTGTAATTGGTGATATTTGAGGAAATCGCCAGGGTACAGTTTTCCACCTACGACGCACAGGTTATGAGTTGTTCAACTCAGCGGACTTATACAGAGTATTGTATGTTGTCCAGTGTCCATCAGGATAAAGGGGTAGGTCCTCGTACTATGTTCTGTTTACTTATAACTTCTCTAGTATTTAGACGAGTGTTTCGTAGAAATACAAGGTCTAAGTTTTGAGAAGTTGTGGGTATAAGAATAAAGTAGAGAACCAGGTATCACAAGTATCGGGATTCTTCAAAGAGATCGAAGATGTAGATTCTTGTGATTGGTATTCAGATGATAGTGATGGTTTTGAGAAACGTGTTTCTCTTTCAGGTTACTCATAATTGGATGGTTTCCTAAGTTGAGTAATGCTGATTAGCCTCTTTCCATTAAGTTGATATGCACTGGAGACAGCTGCATGATTTGAATATGGTTCCAATTAAATAAGTGCCAAAGTTTCTGTATTGGATATAGAATGGATCGTACCTTAAAAGAAATTAAGGTATGGGGAGTTGTCCAGCTTATTCTTAAAACCAGACTCTGGATAACTCAGGGCACGTTTCTGTAATGGCTGTTTGTGGGTTGACCCTGGCTATGACGAGGGTTGATATTCTACCATTTGGAAGATCAATAGTGATATTGTTCTTGACTCGCCACAGTTTTAGTAAAATGGATCTTTTTCAGAAAACGGTAGTGGGAGTATGGTAGAACTGGAAGTGATTCCAGAACCGCAAACGATTACGGAAAATTTAATAGGACCTATATATTCAATCAGATTTGACATTCCAATAGCCACTCCGCAGATATGGTAGGTAACCTCAGACACCCGAGAGGTACTTCGGTAGCCTCAAGGACGGTGACAGGGAGGTTCTTATCTACCCAGACTTGTTTGTATTAATCCAATCCTGGAGAAACATAAGGAAGCAGTTTTAGAACATTAGTACATGTTCTACGGATTTAATAACGGCAGCCTCTTCCGGGAGACGGTTATCATTCCAGGCTTCAAAGGTGACATAGATGACAGAGTGATTGTCAGAGTTTTAGTTTTCCCTCTGACGAGGGACAGTATTATGGACAGGTGGTTCCAGAGGATACTGTGGGTGGCATGGTGCCGGATACTGAATAGGTTCATTGATCCATACAGTCTAAGAAGTTTGGATATGGAGTTCATTTATGAACTAAGGTCCCATCAGATATCCAGACATATTCTAAGACAGGTACTACTCAATTCGGGAGATGGCTTTCTCCGCGAACTTGAGATTAAGAGAGATATAGAAAGATACTTATAGGCGGATCCACTCAATGAGGCTATTTCTCGAACACAATAGTTTTACAAACGGGCTTTGTGAAACTGATTAGTAGAGGAGTTGGATGTTCGGTTTCACACGGGCTGTGAGTAGTCGACGTTGCAATAATTAGCCTTGAGTACAAGTGGGAGATTGTTGGAGATAGTGCCCTCATAGTCAATTATTGGATCGCAGGTACGTGATTGCAATGATTGCGGAGGACCTATCCCGGTAGGACAGTCTTACTCGAGATGATAGTATACTATCTGGTTTGCCTTTATCAGTCGTGTACATGTTCAGGTGACTGATTGCATGTTACACTTTGATAGAGCCCTTAGGATCTGGCTTTACTACCAACTGTATGATGGCGATCATGTACGTGAGAGTTGGGTAGTTTATATGCATATCCTTAATTGTGGTCCCTAGTCGTGGGAGTTTCGAGACAGGGCATCGATACTCCGGAGTAGACTAGTGTATACAGTCGAGACCCCGACGAGGGGCGGTGGCCGGTCTCACAAGCCACTGGTGTCAGTTGGATCACCTAAGATGTATACAGGTGCTCATTGGGTTATGAGTACACCGGACAGGACTCGCCGGGAATCTGCTAGTTAGTACTATACCTATCGTGAGATAGCAGTTCCCTGGTGACATGTGTACAGGTTAGTTCATCGACCTGAGGTCGTCATTTGTCTCGTGTGAGTTCCCACTGTGCTTTGATTTCTACCCTACCACGGCTCAAAGGAGTCGTGCAAACAGGTAGCTTTTGGGTACAGTCCCGAGCCATATGGAGGCACGTGAGCGGATCGGCAGGGGATTCGTCTCTCCCGGTATTGGGGGCGAGATCGTGCTGTGTCTAGGAGAGCCATTACACTTAGCCCACGGCCGTGGCAGGAGATTTACTGGTAGGTACTCCAGTAGTATCTCAAGGTGTTATTGGGCTTCACTCCGACACGACTTATACTGCTTCTGGGGGTCTGACGCTACTAGCCCCCTAGGCGGATATGCGATACTCATTGACGAACGGACCGGACTGTATATACATTGTCACTGTTAGGCTCAGTAGGGTTTTCTGGATGAGTTCATTCATCGGCCACCCTTGAGTTTGCTCATCAGTCTCCCTTGAGGTCAGTCCGTGGGCAACCGTTACGCATAGCTAGTGCAGCTGACGGTTTGTGGTTAAACCCACTGCCAGGGTACTGACGAGTCATTAGAGTTCCCCACAGACAGTTTCCCAAGTTCGGGCGAAACGTTGTAGAGACCGTATGGTTTTATGGCAGGGTTCGGAAAATGCACGTGCGTTTACGCACGTGTTATTTTTCGGGCAGATAATACTGGTCGGCTTTGGTTTAAGCCGGATCCGAGTATTATATTGAGTAGGTATAATATCTTTGTCTCAGTTGCATTTGTATTCGGTCGTAATACAAATGCGGGTATATTTATACAGTTTCGGGGTTATCCTGAAAGTTGTTTCAGGATCATTTTTGGAAGTTGCCAGTTTCCAGTTTTCTATCAGCCGTCTTTTAACATTCTGTTAAAGACGGATTTATCTTTTCTTGGATGAGAGTGAGTGTTGCTTCTAGAAGGTTCTAGAAGGTTCTAGATTTGGTGAGGTGTCTTGTGACTCATGCTTTGATTTCTAAACATTCTTGTTTTGGATGAGATCTTTATGCTTGATATTTGTTTTAGTGTTCACATTATGATAAGGATGGTTGTTTATGGTCACCTCCTTATCTCCTCCTACCATCACCTCCCTCCTTGCTTAAATATGGCCGGCCCTCTCTCTCCTCCCTCACTTGCTTGCTTGATTAATTTTGTAGAAAAGATATGATAGTATTTGGGTGCATGGAAATTTCATTACTTCATTTCTTTCCATCACCCAATTTCCTCGGCAACTTCATTAACCGATCGTCCACGGACTTGGACGAAGTGAGACAAAGTCATCTACTCATTCTCTACATCAATCTTGGTCGTCTCTTTTAGCAAACTTGACGATCGAGTTGCCTCGAGTCAGAGGCGGGAGCCCGTTTAAAGAACCGATCATGTGGTGCCACCTCGACGAAGGAATCGGAGATCGACGAGATCGGAGCAGCCGCAACGGAGCGTGGGATGATGGTTAAAGAACGAAGGACTCGGATCGTTCGGTATAACCTTTCTACACTCTTTACAGTTTGTTAGTTTAGCAATAATGGCAGATCCGGGTTAAAGTATACGATAGCGCCAGTTTAAAAGTTTTTGTTCCGCATTTGGCGTCTGTAGACGGCCAGGGCGCTAGCGTAGACTTACAGTTTTCTCCTTTCTTTTTATCCTCTTAAATAAACTAGTTTGCTCGGGACGATCAAAGATAAGTTTGGGGGTATTTGTTCAGTTGATAAAACTGCACATTTGTTATTACATTTTTTCTACCATTTTCATATTAAAAAAGGACCTTATTATAATATATCATACATATGAGGGTTTATGTGTAAAAATACTATTTTCCATGTGTTGATATATTATAATTAGCATTAGGTAGGAAAATGTATGCAAATAAATTCATTGACCTAATCCTAGTAGAACTAAGTCTACTAAATATTATTTGAGTTGTTGTGCAAATGATTTCCAAGTGTGCAGAATTTTTCAAAGACTAGAATCAAGCAAATCAAGTTGTTGAAGAAGACTTGCCTAATTAAGAAGCAAAACCTGAAGACCAAGTCTGGAAGCAACCACGAAAAGATTTCCAAATTCTAAAGGTTCCAAGGATCGCCAAATGTCATAAGGATAGAGCTCCAAAATTTTGATGAAGGGATGTGATTAAACGACCGCGGATCCGCGGCCTTACCCACCCTTTTGCCGCAGATCCGCGGCATGATAGAGGCACTACTTGCCTAAATTTTGGGCGATGAATCTCTGCTATATTTTACCAACTTTGGAAGCAAAAGATTCTGGCTTTGCACTATAAAAAGGCACTGAGAGCCTCTTGGAAAATTTATCAAGCCGACGAGATCACGAAGTCCCAGACGGCTCACGCATCCAGGCTGATCATCAACTGTTCATCTACCTCCTTCGGAAGAGTTCGAGAAGCAAACCAAGTTTTTGTAATCATTTTCTAAAGAATAAAGTGTAGATTGTTCAAGTTAATTAATAAAGGTAGTTGTTTTATTTAATTCTTTTGCATTTTACATTATGTTTCCCTCTCTATCTTTTCATCTTCTTTTCCCAACATGCACGAGTAATTCTCCGCTTGTTAGGGTTCGTAGGATTAGGGTAGGCTAATGGATGATGAACATCCCTAAACCCTTTTTAATTCCTATAAAGTTTATGAACTTTATCAAAAGAATCATTAACATCCTAATCGGGCGCGCTAACAATTCTTTGTTAGTTTCGACCGCGATTAGAGATTAGATTAATGATTGTTTTGGTAAAGGCTAGATATGAACGGAGTTCCGTGTCGAGATAAGGGTTAAGAGTGGGATTCATTTTCCCTCCAGAAACCCTAATCTACACGCATCACCGTCGTTCTAGTTATAAATCTATTAAAGGATAAAAAAGGTAACTTTTAATTAATCGACCATGACTACTAAATCCTAACGAACCCTACAAGCCTTTTTATTATATTAACTACATCCCTAAAATAATCTAGATCTATATTTTTGCATTCTTGCTTAACGTAGATCTAGAAACTTTTCACAAAATTCTTTATTCCTCCTCTCTTTTTCAACACATCTAAAGTAAAATTAAAAGGTTCCACGTTTCCCTGAGGACGACCCGTACTCACCTCGGTCTAGCTACACGCGACGCCGTTCTCATTGCGGTTACACTACAAACACACTCTTTCGAAACAATCACTACCCTAACCCAATCTGCATCATATGCATAAGCAGATAAATACTAATTAGCTACCGTACACTACGCCTTGACGGAGGTCAACAAACGTAGCACGAATACTAAGTAGGACTTATCTAAAATGACGGAGGGCTACGTCAGGTTTTTCTGAAAACCTATTGCGTAATCAACTTGATATCGTCGTAGAATCAAGTGTTTTTGAAAATGTGTGTTTTTGAGGCTTCTAGTTTCGCTAAAGAGGTCACTCCCGGTGAAGGGATCTCGGCTCTTTCCCCATCGAATAAGGTGCAGGATATATCATATATACCGCTGTGCAAAGCAAAACTGTAACTACCCTTTTTTTATAAAGTTTTGATTCTACAACATCTTTTAGGTTTCTTTTCTTTTTATTAATCTCATTAATAAATCCCATCAGCTTATGCTTCCTAAGCATCACAGAAGAAACGAAAACAGTAATATTTATATATCAGCATATATATATAGTATAAGCATTCGTCTCAGGCAGTAATATGATCTCATCACAGAACAATGCAGCAGAAGAACATATATGAAATATTGGATATACTAGGACGTCCGTGTTTTCAATACGAGCCTGTATAAAACACGGATTCCACGGTCGCGATGAATAGCCAAACCCACATCCCTAGACCCCTACGAGAGCGGCAAGTAACACTGCCAATTCTAGGGTTAGGAGACCCGGTCTCGACTCCTCGAGATGGCCTCCCACTGGACCCTAGAACCCGGTTACTTGTGCTCTCCTCCTTGGGCCTACCTAATGCGGAAAAGTAAATAATATACAATGGTGACATCAACCTCATCCCGGAAGTGCCCCAATAAAAGAATATTACATACAAATGAATTTTACATGAATGAAAATAAAAACCCTCATCTCACATAAAACCCCCGGCTATTCAGAACACGACGATCCAATATAACATATCACAGCAACACATAATATCTCATATCATCAACGTAAGCAAGTATGCGTATCCCGATTGTCGTTGATGTATAGCAACGAAGCCGGCGATACACCACATACTATGCTTACGGTCACAGAAAAGAAAGTGTAAAACTACAACATTTGGAATCCACAATCACTTTAGACATCGTAAATCCGAAATATCACATACTTCGCATTTCATGCCTAACTTTATGAATTCCACATATTGTATCACATTCCAGATAAATAGACAGTATTAAACTTTCCGAACAGATAATCAAATACCCAAAATTTCCTAAATAGCTCAACACTTGAGCGGAGTTCAAATAATCCCAGAAACTGTCACAGTACCGATGATCCAGCCGTAGAAGGGTCAAACCAACGCCTCACATGTGGCACGCCGTACTGCCCCAAACCCTAAGGTTTAGAGACAGTTCAAGACGGTCACATAATCGAGTTAAGGTTTGTGTTCTTCTAGAGGGTCCACCGCGTAACTTGTACAATTTTCCGAAAGATTTAAACCCGATAAAAATTCCACACTTGAAAGTTTTTCGTGCCGGGAAGAAGTGAGTTAATGATATCCGTTCGAACATTTTAACAGTTTCTAAATATCCGGAAAGAATCAAAAATTAAATTTTCTGATCGAATCAACGATTACAAAATAAACCCCAGAACACTCAATACTTGAGCCAGATTAAAAGAACCCAGAAAAATACATAATCACCTACGGATATAACCATTGAAAAACGAGTCAACAACATGACTGTACGACCGTGGATCCGCGGCAGGAGCAAGGTATTGCCACGGTTCCGCGGCGCCATGTACGGATCATTGACACGTGTTTCAGGTAGATGCTTATATTTTCCTGCCGGTAATTTTAAAAAATTTTAATTCTGAAAAATCACAGTTTTTAGAAAAAGTCCAGAGAGGGGTTCATTTCGTAGTTTCGGGGTTCGTTCGGAGTTTTAACTTCGTATACACGTCGCCTAATGCTCTAGCCAGGCTTTGATACCACTGTAGGGTTCCTAGGCACTCTTGTGAAGGTTCATAAGGCATCAAACATGCCCAGATAAAAAATTAGACGTGCCGAACAACCCAAAGCCGGGATCTTTGCTAGATTATTAGGGTTTAACATGCAAATAAACATCTTTACTACAAAGTGTGAGGGATTACAACCTTTGTAGTCCGCTCCTTCGCTTCATAAGCTTCGAGTAGAAGTCCGTTCACCGCGATCCATGATCTCCCAGATTCAAGAGAGGCTCTACGACTCGAACGATCCATGCTAGCTTGTGGTATTTCTTTTCTCCGATGATCTACGTCGAAGTTGCAATAACTCAAGCTCTCTCACTCTAATGAGGTGAACACCCTAATTTAATGGGCTAGATTAGATGAGGATGATGGAGTAGTATTTATGCTATCCTTTTATATCATAATCTCATATGAAAACATCACAAAAGGAAAATCAAGTAAGCTTTCTCAAAGCTCAAGATAGAAGAAGATGATGAATAATGAGATTAATTCCTTTTGTGATGAATAATGAAATGAGTATATCAATAATAATGCAACCATGGTTAATGATGACAAGGATAACCCTTGTAGAGAGTTAACTAAGGCTAGGGTTTGGTTGGGTTAAGAAATGAGTCATAAGAAAATATCTATCATAATATCTTCTTCATGACAAAAAGAATTCTTCTAGAAGGTGCAAGAAGAAGCTAACCCTAATCAAACCCTAATCTCTTTTTATCATCACCAAACATGTTTCATTATTTATCATATCATGTTACTTTAATATATATCACATATATATTATATATTTGTAACAAAAGAAAATAAGGCAATTAATATATATCGCATATATATCAATGTATTATCCGGTGAGAAAATGAAATAATAAAGCGAGCCAATATTAGATAATGTAATACAATATATCATATATATTATTATACATTAAATCATCGAATCAATACTTGATCCGACAATCCGGCTATATCGAATATAACCGACTAATATATCATGTACCGATTCATCGAATCAACACTTGATCCGATGATCCGGTTCATATCTAAATATCGCGAGAATATAATACGGTATCTCATATCGCATTATCCTCGGTCCTGCAGATATCTCATATGTGCCTCCACTCTGTTTTGCCTGAGCCAAGGAACCTCTGTGTAGGACTCTAAAGAATCGTCAATACGCCGGTAGCAGGTGATGATCATATCAAACACCCACAAGCTGCAAGCGGTCAGCTAAACGTAACAGCCACCCAGGTATTGAGCGATCAGAAGATCAACAAGCTAGCCTGTACGTTCTCCTGTGAATCCAACCAGTAACACTTCCGTACAGTCCGGTCTCTTCGTCTGATATGTCGCATATCAAGTTTAGGGGTGGTATACGTCAGACCCCAGTAACCGATAAGTCGTGTCGATGTGTGGCTCATAACAGGTCGAGAAACTACTAGTAACACTTACCAGTAAATCTCTATATCAGCCCTGGCCAGGGACTTCCAGTTATAGCCAATCGAACACAGCACAACATCAACTCCCTATACCGGGAGAGACGAATCCCCTCCTATCGCTCATTGCCTCCATGTGATTCGGGACTATACCCAAAAGCCACCGTTTTGCACGCCCCCTTGGACGTGGTAAGGTGGAAATCAAAGCACAGTAGGAATCACACAAGACTCTATGACGATCTCGGGTCTACAGACTACCCTGTATCAGTGTCACCGGAGAACTGCCATCTGACGTGTGGTATATCACCATCTGGGAGTTCTCGGCGAGTCCGTCCAGTGTACCCAGTCTCCACTGAGCACCCGTACACCATCTCTGATGTCAAACACCGATGGATATGGGATCATCCATCGCCCATCATATGGGTCAAGATGCGTATACGCTAGTCTACTCTGGTGTATCGATGCCCTGTCTCGATATACCCTCGACTAGGAACAGTTATAGGATGTACTCATCGACTACAATAGCCCCACTAGTATGATCTCATCATAGTCCCAGTAGTCGAGTACAGATCCTAAGGGCTTTATCAACATGTGAGAGAAAATCAGTAAACCAATACAAGTCAACATGTTATGATAAAGTGAAACCAAATAGCATACAATCATGACGAGCAAGAAAGTCCTCTCTATATATATCCAAGCATCCATTATAATATACATCATATGTACAACAATGGCCTCTAGGGCATATACATAACTAACAACCCTAACCCTAACCCCTAACCCTAACCCTAACCCCTAACCCCTAACCTATAAACCCTAAGCCTAACCTTAACACCTACCCCCTACCCCCTACCCTCTACTTTAACCCTAACCCTAACCCTAACCCTACCCCTAACCCCTAAACCCTAACCCTAACCCCTAACCCTACCCCTAACCCCAACCCCCAACCCCAACCCCAACCCCAACCTTAACCATAACCCGAACCCCAAGCCCAAGCCCAACCCCAACCCTACCCAACCCACCCCACCCCCAGCCCCACCCCCAAACCCAAACCCAAACCCATAACCCATAACCCATACCCAAAACCCATAACCCAAACCCCAAACCCCAAACCCCAAACCCCGACCCCGACCCCAAACCACAAACCCTAACCCCAACCCCAACCCCAACCCTACCCTAACCCTAACACCAACCCCAACCCCACAACCCAACCCAAACCCCAACAACCCAACCCCAACCCCTACCCCAACCCCAACCCCAACCCAACCCAAACCAACCCTGTTGGATATATGTATGCCCTAGAGGCCATTATGTGATAGTGGATGTATTTATACATGTATATATATATTCAGTGTACATTCTTGCTCGACATGATAGTATGCTATATGGTTCTTCTTTATCTGACATGTTGATTTGATCATGCTTTTACTCATTCACACATGTTGATAAAGCCCTGAGGATATTGGCTTGACTACAGTGATTATGATAGAACTAGTGGGACATCTGTAGTTTATAAGCATATCCTGAAATGTCCCTAGTCGTAGGTGTATCGAGACGGGGCATCGATATACCAGAGTAGACTAGCGTATATGATACTAGACCCATATGATGGGAGATGGATGTTCCCACATTCATCGATGTTTGACATCGAGATCATATACGAGTGCTCAGTGGTGACTGGGTACACTGGACGGACTCACCGAGAACTCCTATATGGAATTATATCTATCGTCGGATAGCAGTTCTCAGGTGACACGGGTACAGGTTAGTCTGTAGACGCGAGATCGTCATAGAGTCTTGTGTGCTCTCCCACTGTACTTTGATTACCACCCTACCACGGCTCTACTAAGTCGTGCAAACAGGTGGCTGTTGGGTACAGTCCCGAGACACACGAAGGCGATGAGCGATAGGAATGGTTTCGTCTCTCCCGGTATTGGGAGTTGATGCCGTGCTGTGCTCGACTGGTTATATCAGTAAGTCCCTGGCCAGGGCTGCTGAGATTTACGGATAAGTGTTATCAGTAGTTTCTCGATCTGTTATAGACCATTCACCGGCACGACTTATTGAGTTATTGGGGTCGACGTGACCATCCCTAGGCTCAATATGCAGCATATCTGACGAAGAGACCGGACTGTACGATAGTGTTGCCGGTTGGCTCGACGGGAGTTGTACAAGGTTCGCTTGTTTTCTTCTGATCGCTCAATACCCGGGTGGCCGTTACGTTTAGCTGACCGCTTGCGGCTTGGGGGTGCTTGATATGATCATCACCCACTGCCGGCGTATTGATGAGTCTTAGAGTCCCACAAAGGAGTTACCTAGTCCAGGCGAAACGTTGTGGTACGTGTATGCGATATGCACATGGACCCGGTTAAAATGCGCGTATGAGATACCGTATATTAATCGGACGGCTTGCTTTTGGTTGGGTCGTATGTGATATGGCCGGATTGATAAATCAAGTGTTGATTTATCATTTAACCATTAGTTTCTCACTAGAAATCCTTTCTTGTATTTTTTTGGATGTATGCATGTATGCATTCTTTCTTGATTCATGCACATATGGATGTGCATGCACACATACATACATACATCATCCTTCATGGTTGTATATACATAGAAGATGGTGGAAATATAAGACTCACACCTTGGTTAAATAATATGGATTATTATTTCTATTTGTGTTAAAACAAAAGAAAAAGGAAAAGGATAATTCATGGTTTAGATTCTACACTCTTCTTCAACTAACCATGCTCACCTACTTTTAACCATGGATTAACTTTCCTTTTGTGTTTTAACTCAAATTCAATAATATCTTTATCGTTTAACCATGGTTTGAGATGAGAAGTGGAAAATATAGATACATATATTTTCTATTTTTTCATAAGAGATTATCTTTTCTCTTGTTCTAAAAAGGCCATCATCTTCTTCCTCCTTCTTTCATTTGCTCTCTAGATTTCTCTAGTGAGCAAATTATTCACCAAGTTAGGATTTTGAAGTGAGAATAGCCACCACAACATCATTCTACACAAGTCTTGCCCACTTGTTTAGAGTGTTAGCTTCATTTCTTTCTCTTGATCAAGTGAAATTGCAAGCTTGGACAAAGGAGCTTCGGGTGGATCGTCGTGGACACTAGAAGACTTCAAGAGAACCCTTCTCCAACCCTCAAGTGGCCAAGGAGTCTAGCGTAGGGAGCTACAAAGGTTGTACTCTCAAAACCCTAGCCTTTATTGCTTATGATGTTGATTATAGTTATGAAACCCTAATTTTCTAGGATTGATTCTTTGTATGCTTACTTAGCACCCAAAATATTTAATCTTTGGTACATGTGATGCTTCCAAACCCTTCATGGGGTGCTAGGTAAACCTAACAAACCCAACCCAACCCAACCGCAACCCCCGGACCCGGCCCCGGCCCCCGTCCCCCGCCCCCTGCCCCACGACCCAGACCCCTCCCCCGGCCCCACCCTCCCGACCCCCACCCCCACCCCCACCCCGACCCCGACCCCCACCCGAATCCCAACCCCGACCCCCATCCCGAACCCGAACCCCAACCCCAACCCCAACCCCAACGCGAACCCGAACCCGAACCCCAACTCGAACCCCGACCCCGACCCTGAACCCAACCCCGAACTCGAACCCCAACCCGAACCCGAACCCCAACCCCATCCCCAACCCCAACCCCTACCCAACCCCGAACCCAACCGAACCCGAACCCTAACCCCAACCCCAACCCCAACCCTAACCCAAACCCCAAACCTAACCCCAACCCTAACCCAAACCCCAAACCCCAAACCCAAACCCGAACCCGAACCCTAACCCGAACCCTAACCTCAACCCCAACACCAACCCCAACTACAAACCCAAACCCCAACCCGAAACCCCAACCCTAACCCCCAACCCTTACCCCAACCCCAACCCTAACCCTAACCCTAAACCCTAACCTAAAACCCTAACCCTAACCCTAACCCAAACCCAAGCCCTAACCCAAACCCTAACCCCAACCCCACCCCGACCCCGACCCGACCCCGACCCCAACCCTAACCCCAACCCTAACCCTAACCCCGGCCCCGGCCCCTAGCCCCGGCCCCGGCCCCGGCCTCGGCCCCTAGCCCTAACCCAAACCCAACCCCAAACCCCAACCCCAACCCTAACCCAAACCCAAACCCAAACCCAAACCCAACCCCAACCCCAAACCCAACCCTAAACCAAACCTAACCCTAACCCTAACCCTAACCACCCCCAACCCCAACTCCAACCCCAACCCCAACCCTAACCCAAAACCCCAAAACCCAAACCCAAACCCAAACCCAAACCCCACCCCAAACCGTAACCCTAACCCAAAACCCCAACCCCAAACCCCAAATCCTAACCCTAACCGCAAACCCCTAACCCTAACCCTAACCCCATCCCCAGCCCAAGCCCCAGCCCCAACCCTGACCCTAACCCAAACCCTTGTAAGTGCACGGCGGCGCCCCGGCCGTCAAACCGACGGCCAGAAGCGGAAGCGGTGAAAAACTTTAAATTTTGCAGACTTAGCAAACCGGCACCACCGCGCACTAAACACCCGGATCGTAACCATTAACAAGTCTAAGCTAACTAGAAGATGGGTTAGAGATATACCGACGATCCAAGTCCTCCGGTCTTCTCGTCATGATCCCGATCTCCTGCGGAAAAGTCCCGTCTCCTCCTCATCGCCGGAAGTACACCACATCGCCTTCTTCTTTTACGGGCTCCCACCTCAATGCCGAGGCAACTCGGGCACGAAGCCGGCTACTCGACGTGCCCAAGGTTTGCTGTAGAATATGTAGTCCTCAAGTCTCACTTTGGGGTTCATGGAGATGCCATTTTAGGTGGAGGGATGATACAAGAACAATGTGGAGGAACTTGGGGATTTTTCTAACATCAAGAGAGCAAAAATCCCCACTACAAAAATGGGCAACCCACCCTCATGGTGGCCGGCCATCTCTAGAGGAGAAGGAGAGTGAGAATGGAGAGAGGAGTCTCAAAAATAATGGGAGCCATTCTCATATCCAAAAAAGAGAGAGAGAGGAATGGTTATCATATGAACCAAATGATAACAAAGCAAAACCAACACTCAACTAACAACCATCTCTCATCATCAACAACCATCATCAAAACCATGATGATAAAGAAAGTCAAGCAATCATGAGTTTATGAAGTCAAATGATAGGACAAGTATCATGACATGATAATATGCAAAGACCTCCTCCACAAATGCTTATTTGCAACAATGCAAATAAGCCCTCCTCCACCAAACTTCGGCCAATGAACGGAACAAAGGAAATTGGCCGAAACGGAAAGCAAATTGGCAACTCCAGAAAACTGATCCCGTAATAAATTACAGGAAAACCCCGATACTGTGCATACACACCCGCATCTGTATTTCGACCGAAATACAAATGCAATGAGACAAAATCTACACTGTACTATACTAGGATCCGGCTTATACCAAAACCGGCTAGTAATATCTGTTCGATCCTGATCCGTGCAATACCGCACGTATCTGATCGAACCCTGCCATATAACCATACGGCCTATAGTACAAACTGTCCGATCCTGATCCGTGCAATACCGCACGTATCTGATCGGACCTTGCCATATCTCCATACGGCCTCTACAACCTTTCACCCAAAAGCTGAGTAACTGAATGTGGGGGACTCTAAAGACTCGTCAACACCTTGGTTGTGGATTTAACCACTAGCACGTTAGAGGTATAAGCCAATACATAACGGGCCACCAGGTATTGACCAAAAGGGATGTCTGTGAGCGAACTCAGCCTGACAACCCTACTGAGCCTGTCAGTGACAATATCCGTACAGTCCGGTCCGTTCGTCTATGAGTATCGCATGGCGGGCCTAGGGGGTTGGTAAAAGTCAGACCCCCAAAAGCGGTACAAGTCGTGTCGGAGTGTAGCCCAGAACACCCTGAGATACTACTGGAATACCTACCAGTAAATCTCCTTGCCTTGGCCAAGGACTTTGTGTAATGGCTCTCCTAGACACAGCACGACCTCACCCCCAATACCGGGAGAGACGAACCCCTGAAGATACGCTCACTGCCTCCATGTGGCTCGGGACTGTACCCAACTAAAACCTGTTTGCACGACTCCTTTGAGCCGTGGTAGGGTAGTAATCAAAGTACAGTGGGAACTCACACGAGACAAATGACGATCCCCAGGTCGATGAACTAACCTGCACACATGTCACCAGGGAACTGCCATCTGACGTCTGGTATATGACCAACTAGCATGTTCCCGGCGAGTCCTGTCCGGTGTACTCATAACCCAATGAGCACCTGTATACATCTTAGGTGATCCAACTGACACCAGTGGCTTGTGAGACCGGCCACCGCCCCTCGTCGGGGTCTCGACTGTATACACTAGTCTACTAATGGAGTATCGATGCTCGGTCTCGAAACTCCCACGACTAGGGACCTTTTAAGGATATGCTTGTAGACCCCCAGCTCCCACTTATATGATCGCCCTCATACTGCTGGTGGTCAAGCAAGAATCCTAGGGGCTCTATCAACGTGTAATAGCGACGTGTCAGGTCACCTAAAACAGTACACGATGATAAAGGTAAACCAGATAGCATACTATCATCTCGAGTAAGACTGTCCTACCGGGATAGGTCCTCCCTCAATCATTACAATCACGTACCTGTGACCTAATAATTGACTCTGAGGGCACTATCTCCAACAATCTCCCACTTGCACTCAAGGCTAATTATTGCGATGTCGCATACTCACAGCCCGTGTGATACCGAACATCCAACTCCTCTACTAGTCAGTCTCACAAAGCTCGTTTGCGGAACTATTGCGTTCGAGGAATAGCCTCAGTGAGTGGATCCGCTTAGTTGTTTCTTTCTATGTCTCTCTATATCTCAAGTTCGCGGAGAAAGCCATCTCCCGAAAAGAGCAATACCTGTCTTAGAATGTGTCTGGATGTCCGATGGGACATAGCTCATAAATGAACTCCAAATCCAAACTTCTTAGACTGTATCGTCAACTGAACTTAATCAGTATCCTGCGCCATGCCTCCCTCAGTATTGCCTTGGACCACCTGTCCAAAATACTGCCCCTCATCAGAAGGAAAAACTATAACTCTGACAACCTCCTTGTCGTCCATGTCACCTTGGAAGCCTGGAATGATAACTGTCTCCCGAATAAGGCCGTCGTTATCATATCCCTAGAACATCCATTTATGTTCTAAAACTGCTTCCGACTGTTTCTCCAGGATTGGATTAATGTCAACTTATTGCATCTAGTGCAAGAACAACATCTGGTGTGGTACTTGACATCTCACGATTGACTCAATTGCCTGAGCAAGTGATCTGCCAATCATGCCCGTCCCTCTCCCATTTAGTCTCTAAGACACCTTTGGAGAGGGTGACTCCATTACCTGCAGGTACACTACCGTGCCAGGAGTCGTCCATCCCAAATACTCTTAGAATGCTGTCAAGTACCCTGATTGGGAAACCACCCAAATCTAGATCTAAAACCATAGATCCAGTAACCTGTATGTCAGATATAAAATCCATTTCCTTTGTGGAGAAACCACTGTGTGACGACCAAAGTATAACCGATCGTAGTGTAGGAGTTTCCTTTCCTACTCTGTGTATATCATCCATATACCAGGATATCACACCCTACTATCTTCTCAACAGATCCATCCCCTATTCTGATGAAGTCAAACCCATGACTGTCACGTCAGAAATAGATGATCTATCTCCGCTACATCTTCTCTAGTCTATAAATAGACATAAGCAACCTGTCCACCAATGCTTCCGCTGCTCCCACTGACTACGACAACCCTCTGGCAGAGTCATATAGACGTACACTTCTAAAACTGGTTTAGAACGACGCTATACTCATCCTCCCGCCGGGTCTCGTAACCTGGAACAACAGCAATGGCAATTGTGGGTAAACAAGAACTTCCCTGTCACCGTCCTTGAGGCTACCGTAGTGCCTCTCGGGTGCCTGAAGTTACCCACCTTATCTGCGGAGTGGCCAATGGAATGTCAATCCAGATTGAATCTTTAGGTTCCTTATCAAATCTTCAGTAATCGTTTGTGGTTCTGGAATCACTTCCAGTTCTACCATACTCCCACTACTGTTTTTCTGAAAAAATCCATTTTTAATAAAACTGTGGCGAGTCTAGAACAATATCGCTATTGTTCATCCAGATGGTAGAAAATCAACCCTCGTCATAGCCTGGGTCAACCCACAAACAGCCATTACAGAAACGTGCCTTGAGTTGTCCAGTGTCTGGTTTTAATCATAAACCGGACAACTCCCCGTACCTTAACATCGTTAAGATATGAACTGTTCTATATCCAATATAGAAACAGAGGCACTGATTTAATTGAACCAGATCCAAATCATGCAACTGTCCCCAGCGCATGTCAACTAAATGGAAGGAGGCCGATCAGCGTTACTCAACTTAGGAATACTTCCAATTATGAGTAACCTGAAAGAGAAGCAAGATCTCTTTATCATTACTATCAACTGAATACCATACACAAGTATCTACATCTTCGATCTCTTTGAAGAATCCCGATACTTGCTATACCTGGTTCTCTACTCTATTCAAATACCTATAACTTCTCAAAATTCAGACCCTGTGTTTCCACGAAACACCTGTCTAAAAAGTAGAGAAGTCATAAGTAAACCGAATATAGTACGAGGACCAACCCCTCTGTCCTGATGGACCCTGGACAACATACAATACTCTGTATAAGTCCCTTGAGTCTGATAACTCATTCACTGTGTGTCGTAGGTTGAAAACTGTACTTATGGTTAAGAAGAATTACACCGCTGTTTAATGCTCCTTACCTAACCATCCACTGATATAGGTAAATGTCGTAGACATAATTTCAAAAAGGTACATCTCACTCTATAAAAATAGACGTACAGATATATCAATTTGAAATTGGTGCATAACAGCGGATATTCAAAACCAAATATTTGCCGACCGGCAAACAACCCAGGTGATTTCCTCAAATATCGCCGATTACAACGAATCCGGATATAATGAGGATGATCACCCAATTCCCAATAACCTACTCCCACTCATCATCTGTAAAACCATACAGATGTGAGAATCAAACCTGGTAAATACATACCCTGGAGTAAGTATCTAATCGGGAAATCAGTTTTCTTTTAATAGTACACAGTGAAACTGAAACATTGAAATGTTTCGATGGGGTATCCCGGTATTCCTAGTAATGCCTCTTCCAAATTCACGATTGTAACCGTATAATTCTTTGCCACCTCTCCAAATCCCTTCATATGTCTTTAGTCTTTACCTTCTGCACACCCCTTTAGGCCAAATGGTTTTCTTCCTTCCCTACCGTTCGGCACCAGCCTATGGTTTGGAAGAAGACTATCCAATAAGCATAATGGGTGTACTGTCCCAATCCTAGGAACACTCGCAATGAGAGAGGGTGAAGATAAAAGACAACCGAATAAACCTTATTCCTATTTCTCCTGAACCAGAATCCATCCCCGAACTGGAACAAGTTCCATTCGAGTTCGTATATAACCATAGGATGGAGTATCCAAATAAACTGTGGATCTTCGTAGTGATACGGAGTGTCCTGGAGAAACACAAAGGTGATGTGGGAGTGGTAACGAAATATTTGGTTTGGTCGTGAATATCTGTTGCAATTTACTTTGCCCTCTTACTAATCCCTTGCTTTGTCTGAACTTAATACCTTCTGCACACCATCGTTATGCTAATTGGTTTTCTTCATTCCCTACCGGTCGGCACCAGCCTAAGGTTTGGAAGAAGATAATCCAATTTGCGTAATAGGTGTACTACCCCTAAACCAAGGAGTACTCGTAACCTGAGAGAGGGTAAAAGGAAAAGACAACTGAATAATCCTATCCGTTTTCTCCAGAACCGGAAACCATCCTCGAATAAATTCTTTCGAGTTCGTATCTAACCATACGATGGTTTTGTCCAATGGAAGTGGACGTTCGTAGTAAAACGGGGTGTCCTGGAGAAAAGGGTAAAAGTAGGAGTGGCAATGAGGTTTGCAATTCTGACAATCCAAAAGCCGGTGTTAAAGAAGGTTCAGTCAACTTGGTCACTGAGTCATAGTCTTAGGGTCGGGTCAAATGGTCGTAGCCAGAGAGAGAGAGAAAAGAAACACTCAGCGTGCACTCTAACCTAGATCAGAATGGTTACCAATTTATCTAATCTGGAAACCTCCCACTGTACCTCAAATTCTCCTCCAAACCTGAAAGAAGAATTAGTCGGGGTTACCCGAGGAGTAAACTAACTCATCAGTGGGAATCGGGATCCAACTATCATCGCATGATAACGTGACGGAATCCGCTCACGTCAACACACTCCAGAAGGTATGCGCATATCTGGCAAGTTTCAGTTCTTTTGAAACTCCCGATGTGATTTCTGCCCCATGCTCTTATGACCTTGACTTTGGCCAACAAATCATAAGTCACATGTCAAGTTCTACCCGTCATTCTCCAGGCTGATTCGAATCCACCCGCACAAGCCCTTGACTTTGGCCAACAAGGCTATACGACTGTTCCAAACCAACGCATCTATCTATGCTGCATATGAATAACCAACAGCTACCAAACACTGTGCCTTGACTTTGGCCAACAAACACAGCTTGAATACTATTGACTATCCATATGAAACGACGGAGGGCTACGAATGGTTTCTGGCGAAAACCTTTAACGTAATGAACTTGATATCGTTGAAGGAACGGATAGCTTTTTTAAAAATATAGTGACGAAAACCGTTGCTAAAGAGGTCACTCCCGGTGAAGGGATCTCGGCTCTTTCCCCGTACAATGGGGTGCAGGATATTCCAACTGAATACCACGGCGCAAAGCAAAAGTAATCGGCTATAGTGAAGTTAATGCCCTGACGCAAACCTTTTGTCCAAGGGGTCACTCCCGGTGAAGGGATCTCGGCCCTTGCCTCGTCGACTGAGGAGCAGGATATTCCAATGAATACCGCGATGCAAAACAAAAGTGAACGTCCTTGCAATAACAGCTTTTTGAAAAGTGTTCCAACAACATCAGATTAGGTTTGTTTTAACTTTCATTGATCCGAATCAATGCAGTCCCATCAATTGATCACACCAAAAAGAACGAAAATATACTGATGTACGTATATGCCATCCGCATTCGCCACTGGGTCCCGTCATTACCCGTTAGGTTAGCTAACTAACGACAGAGCGGGGACTGGACTAGCGCGGATGTAAAACATATACAACATCTACTAATATATATACCAATATATTATATTCGCTCAAGGCGTGAATAAAATGCAACATCACAGAAATGTACAGCATCACAGAAACAATACAGATATCTGGGATCCCCGGGTTTCACAGAGCCACTGCTGAAATCCGATGTTCCCTTGGTCGTGTGGATAGCCTGTGCAATAAAATCCTAGACCCCTACGGGCGCGGCAAGTTACCCGCCAAAACCTGAAGCGAGGCAGCCCCCTTCAGCAACGTGAATGGACCACCCAGCACTTCACGGAATCCGGTAACTTGGGCACCCCTCCTGGGTCAACCTGTACCCCATACGAGTGCGGCGAATAGCCCGCCAATCCTAGAGTGAAGCCCCCTCCGTCTCAATGCCATGAGATGCGGGCTTGTTGCCCTCCAGAACCCGGCTATCCGTGCACCCCTCCGCGGGGCAATCCTAGTACAGAAAGTAAAATATACATACAACGGGTACATCGACCGCAACCAGGTCGTGCCCCAAAATAATAATACAAACAGGCAGTGACGGCAGTCCACATGTCGGACGCTCGTCCCGCAATATCAAATGTACATAATACAACAGAACTGTACTAGCATTGCATCCAGGCTATCCCCCACGACCGATCCGCAACATCACAGCAAAAAACAAAACATCAACGTGAAAATCACGTTCGCAAATCCGTCTAACCGGGCTATAGCAGTTAGACCGGATTTACCGATCAAGTGACATTCACGGTCGCAGATATAATGTAAATACTGTGAAAAATGTGTTTAAAATTTTCCGATTGACCAAAAATTAACAAGTGGGCCCCCAATCAAAACTGTAGCACTCACAGAAAACCTGGGCCCAATTTTAATATCCCAAAACCCCTGAAATAAGCCCATAAGCCCACTGCAAAAAAATAATCACACGAGCCCACAAACTTGCGGCGGAAGCGCGGCCGGAAGAGGGTTTTGGCCGCCCTTCCACGGTCGTACGGAGGGATCGTGCTACGAAATTTTTTCAGTGTTCTTATAACTCCGTGCACATCATTCTGAGACCACCTGAAAAATTTTTAGACTTCAAAAAATTTCGACAGAAACTGATGCGAAGGCAATACGGGTTTTGGAACTTTTTGATCGATCGGAAATGCAAACACATTACACAAAGCTAGACTAAGTTAATGGCGAGGCTCTGATACCAATGTAAGTGCACGGCGGCGCCCCGGCCGTCAAACCGACGGCCAGAAGCGGAAGCGGTGAAAAACTTTAAATTTTGCGGACTTAGCAAACCGGCACCACCGCGCACTAGACACCCGGATCGTAACCATTAACAAGTCTAAGCTAACTAGAAGATGGGTTAGAGATATACCGACGATCCAAGTCCTCCGGTCTTCTCGTCATGGTCCCGATCTCCTGCGGAAAAGTCCCGTCTCCTCCTCATCGCCGGAAGTACACCACATCGCCTTCTTCTTTTACGGGCTCCCACCTCAATGCCGAGGCAACTCGGGCACGAAGCCGGCTACTCGACGTGCCCAAGGTTTGCTGTAGAATATGTAGTCCTCAAGTCTCACTTTGGGGTTCATGGAGATGCCATTTTAGGTGGAGGGATGATACAAGAACAATGTGGAGGAACTTGGGGATTTTTCTAACATCAAGAGAGCAAAAATCCCCACTACAAAAATGGGCAACCCACCCTCATGGTGGCCGGCCATCTCTAGAGGAGAAGGAGAGTGAGAATGGAGAGAGGAGTCTCAAAAATAATGGGAGCCATTCTCATATCCAAAAGAGAGAGAGAGAGGAATGGTTATCATATGAACCAAATGATAACAAAGCAAAACCAACACTCAACTAACAACCATCTCTCATCATCAACAACCATCATCAAAACCATGATGATAAAGAAAGTCAAGCAATCATGAGTTTATGAAGTCAAATGATGGGACAAGTATCATGACATGATAATATGCAAAGACCTCCTCCACAAATGCTTATTTGCAACAATGCAAATAAGCCCTCCTCCACCAAACTTCGGCCAATGAACGGAACAAAGGAAATTAGCCGAAACGGAAAGCAAATTGGCAACTCCAGAAAACTGATCCCGTAATAAATTACAGGAAAACCCCGATACTGTGCATACACACCCGCATCTGTATTTCGACCGAAATACAAATGCAATGAGACAAAATCTACACTGTACTATACTAGGATCCGGTTTATACCAAAACCGGCTAGTAATATCTGTTCGATCCTGATCCGTGCAATACCGCACGTATCTGATCGAACCCTGCCATATAACCATACGGCCTATAGTACAAACTGTCCGATCCTGATCCGTGCAATACCGCACGTATCTGATCGGACCTTGCCATATCTCCATACGGCCTCTACAACCTTTCGCCCGAAAGCTGAGTAACTGAATGTGGGGGACTCTAAAGACTCGTCAACACCTTGGTTGTGGATTTAACCACTAGCACGTTAGAGGTATAAGCCAATACATAACGGGCCACCAGGTATTGACCAAAAGGGATGTCTGTGAGCGAACTCAGCCTGACAACCCTACTGAGCCTGTCAGTGACAATATCCGTACAGTCCGGTCCGTTCGTCTATGAGTATCGCATGGCGGGCCTAGGGGGTTGGTAAAAGTCAGACCCCCAAAAGCGGTACAAGTCGTGTCGGAGTGTAGCCCAGAACACCTTGAGATACTACTGGAATACCTACCAGTAAATCTCCTTGCCTTGGCCAAGGACTTTGTGTAATGGCTCTCCTAGACACAGCACGACCTCACCCCCAATACCGGGAGAGACGAACCCCTGAAGATACGCTCACTGCCTCCATGTGGCTCGGGACTGTACCCAACTAAAACCTGTTTGCACGACTCCTTTGAGCCGTGGTAGGGTAGTAATCAAAGTACAGTGGGAACTCACACGAGACAAATGACGATCCCCAGGTCAATGAACTAACCTGCACACATGTCACCAGGGAACTGCCATCTGACGTCTGGTATATGACCAACTAGCATGTTCCCGGCGAGTCCTGTCCGGTGTACTCATAACCCAATGAGCACCTGTATACATCTTAGGTGATCCAACTGACACCAGTGGCTTGTGAGACCGGCCACCGCCCCTCGTCGGGGTCTCGACTGTATACACTAGTCTACTAATGGAGTATCGATGCCCGGTCTCGAAACTCCCACGACTAGGGACCTTTTAAGGATATGCTTGTAGACCCCCAGCTCCCACTTATATGATCGCCCTCATACTGCTGGTGGTCAAGCAAGAATCCTAGGGGCTCTATCAACGTGTAATAGCGACGTGTCAGGTCACCTAAAACAGTACACGATGATAAAGGTAAACCAGATAGCATACTATCATCTCGAGTAAGACTGTCCTACCGGGATAGGTCCTCCCTCAATCATTACAATCACGTACCTGTGACCTAATAATTGACTCTGAGGGCACTATCTCCAACAACCCTAACCCCAACCCAACCCTACCCAACCCCTACCCAACCCCAAACCCCAAACCCCTAACGGAACCCCGACCCCGACCCCGACCCCAAACCCAAACCCAACCCCAACCCCAACCCTAACCCCTAACCCGAACCTCTAACCCAAACCCCAACCCCAACCCTGACGCCAACCCAACCTAACCCCAACCCCAACCCAACCCCAACCCCAACCCTAAACCTAAACCCTAACCCTAACCCTGACCCTGACCCTGACCCTAACCCGAAACCCTAAACCCTAACCCTAAACGCTTTTGCTTCTAACTCGAACTACTGACATTCTTTATCCTTAACCTCACCCGACCCGAGCTCTCAAGCGGATAAGCCCTTCCTCCTTTGCTTTGGCGTGATCACCTGCCTCGTCCGCTCTTGTGAGATTGAGGTTGTGTTGATCGGTCCAAGTAAGTTCCTTCACCCCGCTAGGTCCTCCTTCCCAACCGCCCAGACTTTTTGAAATCCTAATCATCGAAATGCACATCATACAAAAAACTTGGGTTTCCAAAAGGCAACAACTCCTGCGGCATGCTTAGGACAGGTTTGAGCACAGCCAGTTTGGGCTCTCTCACTGTCCTGCGGCCTTTCTCAGTCATGTCGGGGGTCCCAAAGGAAGTCCCATCAAGTTGGATCTGACCGGTTGAAGCGGACATTTCGAAATGACAGCATCGAAGATATTTAAATATACACGATCATAGTTATCCCGGACTGCTTTCCGGAAAAAGTCGCCTACTTGAGAATGGATTAAGGTGGGGCGGGAGCCTCTCGCCCGAAAGAAGGTCACCTTCACAAACGCCCGTCGACCTTGAAGGAGTATTCGTAAGCAATGTCCTTAGGGTTTATAAAATCACTCACTTTGACTCCCTCTTTAGGGAACCCTAACCCTAACCCTAACCCAAAACCCTAACCTTAACCCTAACCCCAACCCCAACCCCAACCCTGTAAGTCCATGTCATGCACCCCACGAACTTGCGGGGAGGCGTAATATATGAAAAACGATTATCAAAGCTTCGTAACACGGACTTGAGCGCATAAATCGTGTCTAAACCGTTACTAGCAAACTACGAAAGGTTTAACTAATCTAATTCAAAGTTATGCCTCACGTTACTTGTCCTTCGGGTCTTCATCACTGTCCTCCACTCCTTGTAGGCTCTTTGGAACGTCGGCACCTCAATGGCCTCCTCGAGTCAAAAACGATCCACCCGAGAGCTCCTACTCCAAGCTTAACCTCTAACTTGAGGTAACTAGGTTACTCAAAGTGTTAATCTAAGCAACCTAGGTGATATAGAGTTGGATCATGAAAGTATTAGTCTAGCTAACCCTTGATCTCAACACATGAGAGGTTGGGGTTAGGGTTTGAAGAGAGAGAGCTTGAGGAGAGAGAAGGTGAGAATGAGAATCCTTTTGGATGAATGATATCATTTGAATATATGAAGCATATAATTTTATTAAAAAGAATAATAAATAAATATGTGTCATCATGCTTCATTAATTCATAGAGTGATTCATCTCATGAGTCATCTAAAACATTAATGCAACATTAACTCCATGGATGATTCACTCTCATGACTCATTAATCCAATAAATGCAAATGCCACCTTACCCTCCAAGTCATCATCCTTCAAGAAGCTTCCCGACAAATTACGAGAACGCCCCTCCTATCCGTGAAAACACGGAAAAACTTTAGACTGTATAAATCCAATAATCCGATACTAGAATCTGGCTTAAACCAAATCCGACTAGTAAAAACTGTCCTAACATCGTACGTGCGTAAAAACACGTATGCGTCTGAACCCTGTCGTAAAACCATACGACCTCTATATCGTTTCGCCCGAAGCAGGAAAACTCTCTATGTGGGACTCTAAAGACTCGACACTACGCTGGCAGTGGGTTTAACTATAGACCGCAAGCGGCACTAGCTGTACGTAACGGTCCCCAGGTAGATGTCGATAAGAAGGCCGATGAGGAAACCCATCCGAACTCCTACTGAGCCTGCTGTGATAATCTCCGTACAGTCCGGTCTATTCGTCTAAGACTATCGCATATCGGGCCTAGGGGCGGCAAGCGTCTATCCCCTAAAAGCGGTATAAGTCGTGTCGGAGCGTAGCCCATTACACCTTGAGAAACTACTGGAAAACCTACCAGTAAATCTGCTTGCCCTGGCCAGGGACTTTGCGTAATGGCTCTCTGACACAGCGCGATATCAACTCCCAATAACGGGAGAGACGAATCCTTTCTAACCGCCACTGCCTCCAAGTGCTCGGGACTGCACCCAACTGCTACATGTTTGCACGACTCCTTTGAGCCGTGGTAGGGTAGCAATCTAAGAACAGTGGGACACACTCGAGGAGAAGTAGCAGTGTCAAGTCTGCGGACTATGTTGTACTCATGTCACCTGGGAACTGTTAACTGATGACGGGTATAATCCCAACCAACAGTTCCCCGTGAGTCCTGTCCGGTGTACCCGTTACCTAACGAGCACCTGTATACTATCTCCAGTACGACGTACTGATGGCTGTGGGACAGACCATCTCCCCAACTGGGATGAGAAGCGTACACACTAGTCTACTCCGGAGTATCGATGCCCTGTCTCGATAATCCAATGACTAGGGACCTGAAAAAGGATGTGCTTGTAGACTACCCAGCCCCCACTAGTGTGACTGCCATCACAACGCTGGTAGTCAAGCAAGATCCTAAGAGCTCTATCAATACGTATACTCACATATTAAGATAGATAAAACCAAGTAGCATACTACCATGTTTAGCAAGACTGTTATATAACTGTGAATTTCCCAAGCTTCCATTAAATAATATACAAACTAGTATGATACAGTAATGGCCTTCTAGGGCATAAACACTAACAATCTCCCACTTGCACTAGGGCCATGTACTGGCATATCGCAGACCTATCATCTCGAATAGCCTCTCAAACTGCGTCTGAGGAATGGCCTTTGTGAATGGATCGGCAGTGTTATTCTCTGTATCTACTCTCTTTGCCTCGATCTCCCAGCGATCGACGATCTCCCTGATCAGGTGATACCGCTTTAAGATGTGTCTGGACTTCTGATGGTACCTGGGTTCCTTCGCTAAAGCTATAGCGCCGTTGTTGTCGCAATACAGAGGTATTGGACCAACACTGGTAGGAACCACCTAAAGTTCTGTGAGGAACTTCTTCATCCAGACAGCTTCTTTTGCGGCATCGCAAGCAGCTATGTACTCCGCTTCCATCGTTGAGTCAGCAACGGTGTCCTGCTTGGAACTCTTCCAATAGACCGCCCCTCCATTGAGGGTAAAGACATAACCCGACATGGACTTGGAGTCATTCTTGTCACTCTGGAAGCTGGAGTCAGCAAAGGCCTCGATCTGGAGGTCTTTTCCGCCATACACCAAGAACATTTCCTTAGTCCTTCTCAGATACTTGTGAATGTTCTTTACTGCTATCCAGTGCTTCTTCCCTGGGTTTGCCTGATACCGGCTTACAACGCTCAATGCGTATGCAACATCTGGTCTGGTACATAACATCGCATACATTATAGAGCCTACCGCAGAAGCGTAGGGTATAATCGACATGCGATCCCTTTCCAAATCAGTTTTGGGAGACATCTCTTTGGAGAGAGTGATTCCGTGACAAGCTGGTAGGTTACCGCGCTTAGAATCATCCATACTGAATCTTTTCAATATGGTGTCTATGTACCTGGACTTCGAAAGTCCCAACATCCTCTTTGATCTATCACGATAGATCTGGATCCCCAGAATGTAGGTGGCATCACCCAGGTCTTTCATGGAGAACTTCTGTGATAAGAATCTTTTGACTGACTGTAGCATAGGAATATCATTTCCTATTAGGAGAATGTCATCCACGTACAAGACGAGGAATACAACAACTCTCTCTACAATCTTACTGTATATGCATGGTTCATCTGGATTTTTGATAAAGTTGAATTCTTTGACAGTATCATCCAAACAGATGTTCCAACTCCGCGATGCCTGCTTTAGTCCATAAATGGATTTAAGCAGCTTGCATACTTTACCGCTGCTCCCACTCTGAATGAATCCCTCTGGCTGATCCATATAGACGCAGTCTTCCAAATTACCATTTAGAAAGGCCGTCTTTACGTCCATCTGCCAGATCTCATAATCGTGGAAGGCAGCAATAGCAAGAAGGACCCGAATGGATTTGAGCATAGCCACAGGAGAAAAGGTTTCGTCATAGTCCAAACTAAGTCTTTGACGGAAACCCTTTGCAACAAGTCTAGCCTTATAGGTTTTAACTTATCCATCTACACCAATCTCCTTTCTGAAGATCCACTTGCATCCTACGGGTTTTACCCCATCTGGAGCAGTGTCCAAAGTCCATACTTTGTTAGTGTACATGGACTCCATTTCGGTCCGTATTGCATCCAGCCATTTTACCGAGTCGCCACTCTGAATGGCTTGCTGGAAGCTAGTAGGGTCGTCATTATCAATGACGCAATCTTCTCGATCCCCATCTATGAGAAAACCGTAGTATCTCTCGGGCGGATGAGACTGCCTACTACTTCTGCGGATAGGCGCTGGTATGTCCCTTTCTTCTGAAATTTCTTGTTCTACCAAACTTTCAGTAACAGCTTGTGGTTCTGGAATTTCTTCCAGTTCTACTGCGCTCCCACTCTTCTGATTTTCTAAAAATTCAGTTTCTAAGAAGTGGGCATGACGAGAAACAAAAACCTTTTGTCACTCTGCGTAATAGAAATAATATCCCTTGGAGTTCTTTGTGTTAGTTATATGTATCCCTAGAGGCCATTACTGTACATACGATGTATATTGTAGTGGATGCTAGGACATATATAGGGAGGACTTTCTTGCTCGACATGATAGTATGCTATCTGGTTGTACTTTATCTTAACATGTACTCTGACTGTCTCTATGTTACATGTTGATAAAGCCCTTAGGATATGTACTCGACTACTGGGACTATGATGAGATCATACTAGTGGGGCCACGGTAGTCGACAAGTACATCCTATAACTGTTCATAGTCGAGGGTGTATCGAGACAGGTCATCGATACACCAGAGTAGACTAGAGTATACGCATCTTGACCCATATGATGGGCGATGGATGATCCCATATCCATCGATGTTTGACATCAAGGATGGTGTACGGGTGCTCAGTAAAGACTGGGTATACTGGACGGACTCGCCGAGAACTCCCAAATGGTATTATACCTTACGTCAGATGGCAGTTCTCCGGTGACACTGGTACAGAGTAGTCTGTTGACCCGAGATCGTCATAGAGTCTTGTGTGATTCCTACTGTGCTTTGATTTCCATCATACCACGTCCAAGAGGGCGTGCAAAAATGTGGCAATGAGCGATAGGAGGGGATTCGTCTCTCCCGGTATAGGGAGTTGATGTTGTGCTATGTTCGATTGGCTATAACCGGAAATCCCTGGCCAGGGTTGCAGAGATTTACTGGTAAGTGTTATCAGTAGTTTCTCGAACTGTTATAGACCTCATATCGACACGACTTATCGAGCTACTGGGGTCTGACGTTTACCACCCCTAGGCGAGATATGCGACATATCAGACAACGAGACCGGACTGTACGGGAGTGTTACTGTTTGGATTCACAGGAGAATGTACAGGCTTGCTTGTTGATCTTCTGAGCACTCAATACCTGGGTGGCTGTTACGTTTACCTGACCGCTTGCAGCTTGTAGGTGTTTGATATGATCATCACCTACTGCCGGCGTATTGACAATTCTTTAGAGTCCTACACAGAGGTTTCTTGACTCAGGCAAAACGGAGTAGGGGCACGTATGTGATATGTGCGGGACTGAGGATAATGCGATATGAGATACCGTATTCTATTCTCGCGATATTTGATATCAGCCGGGTCATCGGATCAAGTGTTGATTCGATGAATCGGTACGGATAAATATTAGTCGGTTATATGCGATATAGCCGGATTGTCGGATCAAGTGTTAATTCGATAATTTAATGTATAATAATATATATGATATATTAAATTACATTAACTAATATTAGCCCACTAAAAGCTTCTTTTTCTCACTCAGGTAATACATTGATATATTTGCGATATATGTTAATTGTATTATTTTATTTTGTTACGATAAATATTATTTATGTGATATATAATATTGTAACATAATATGATAACTAATGCAACATGTTTTGTGGAGTTTAAACATGATTAGGGTTTGGGTTAGGGTTAAGACTTCTAGTAGATTCTAGAAGGTTTCTTTTTGTCATGATAAAGATATTTGTCTTGATATTTATCTATGACTCATACTTAACCCAACCCAAACCCTAGCCCTTGGTTAATTCTCTACAATGGTTTAGTCAACCATGGTTGCATTATTCATCATATTAATCCTTGCATTATTCATCACAAAAGGTTTGGATCACTATTCTTCTTCTTCTTCCTCCTTTTGCAAAAGCTTTCTTGCTTTTTATTTGTGATGAAAAATAAGTGAGAATAAGAAAACAAATGAGAGAAAAAATCCTACTTCATCATCCTCATCTATCCTTGCCATTTAGATGAGGGTGTTCACATCATTTCATGAGTGATAGCTTGTGTTAACGAAACTTCAAGGTAGATCATCTTTGTATCGAAGATCGGAAGCAAGACTGCATCTTTCTCTTCGTGGAACCTCTCGAGAGTCCGGAACACGATGATCGCGGCGAAGGGACTTCAACACGGAGCTTAAGAAGTGAAGGACCGGATCTACAAAGGTTGTAATCCCTCTCACTTAGTGTTAAACTATTTAACATACTTGTTTTCGCCTAAACTCTAGTTTAAAGATCCGGCTTTGGGTTGTTCGGCACGGCTAATTTTTAAATCGGGCATGGTTGATGTCTTATAGACCCTTGTGGCAGTGCCCAGCAACCCTACAGTGGTATCAGAGCCAAGCTAGAGCTTTAGGCCAAGTCTAGACGAAGTTTAAAGTCCGATCGAACCCGGAAAACCCGATATACCCTAGTTTCTGAAAAAAAAATTAAAAATGTGATTTTTTGTCAATTAAAAATGCTCAGAAAAATAAGCAGGGAAATATAGAAATTACTGTGAAGTACGGACCCTTGATTCGATCACGTGACCGCGGTTCCGCGGCTGAATAGTGTCATTGGGGCCCGCAACTTCACAGTATTATTTTTGGGTTCTTTTGCACAATTCTGGAAATTTTTAATTATACTCAAGTGTTGAGCTTTCTAGGGTTGTATTGGGGACTCGTTGATTCGATCGGATAATTTAACTTCGTTTAGTTTTTCCGGATATTTTTAGAAACTGTTAAAAAGTTCGAACGGATATCAATAACTCACTTTTTCCCCAGTCGGAAAATTTTTCAAAAGTTGGATTTTTCTCGAGTTTGAAACTTTCTAAGTCGTGCAAGTAACGCGGTGGACCTTCT
Organism: Agapanthus africanus; assembly: GCA_030015575.1. Classification (NCBI taxonomy): domain Eukaryota; kingdom Viridiplantae; phylum Streptophyta; class Magnoliopsida; order Asparagales; family Amaryllidaceae; genus Agapanthus; species Agapanthus africanus. The sequence continues at coordinate 408,082,068 of JASDDO010000006.1, read as the reverse complement.
AGAAGACAACAAACCTTAACTCGATTATGTGACCATCTTGAACTGTCTCTAAACCTTAGGGTTTGGAGCAGTACGGCGTGCCACATGTGAGGCATTGGCTTGACCCTTCTACGGCTGGACATCGGTACTGTGGCATGTGATGGATGTTTTTAAACTGATTTCAAGTGTTGAGATATATTGGGGAAATCTTGGGTGTTTGATTATTCGATAGGAAAGTTTAACATTGTTTATTTATCTGGAATGTGATACAATATTTGGAATCCACAAGTAGTTATGAGATGACTAATTTGAATGTTATAAACATAGCAGTTTAGTCTCAGATGATCGGTTGCCTTGGAATTTTGATGTGATCAAAACTCCGTCGCAATCACGTAGCGTACGCGGATACTCGCCGGGTAAACTTAATAGACAGCCATGCCCCATAGCCCCGACCAAGTGACTGTAGGAGAACCCCGTCGCCAAAAGCATCCGTTCGGGTGCTCGCGGCAGCGGTGTTCCGCCTTAGTGCACTTCGTCGACGGCATCCGGGGGTGCGGCCGTCTACTAAAGTTTTCGACGAACATTCGATCAGGTTGTCGGGAATCTTGTTGAATTGCCCGACTAGATATTGAAAAGAGTTTTCGATAATGAGACTAAAATGCGGGGTTTATAATTGCTAGGCATGCGATGTCTAAGGAATTCATTTGGTTAGGCATGCGATGTCTAAAGAGGTTGCGGATTCCAACTGTTGTAGTTTTACACTTTCTTTTCTGTGACCGTAAGCGTAGTATGTGGTGTACCGCCGGCTTCGTTGCTATACATCAACGACAATCGGGATACGCACACTTGCTTACGTTGATGATATGAGATATTATGTGTTGCTGTGATATGTTGTATTGGATCGTCGTGTCTGAATAGCCGGGGGTTTTATGTGAGATGAGAGTTTTTCTTTTTCATTCATGTAAAATTCACTTGTATGTAATATTCTTTTATTGGGGCACTTCCAGGTTGCGGAAGATGTCACCATTGTATATTATTTACTTTTCCGCATTAGGTAGACCCAAGGCGGGGAGCACAAGTAACCGGGTTCTACGGTCCAGTGGGAGACCATCTCGAGGAGTCGAGACCGGGTCTCCTAACCCTAGAATTGGCAGTGTTACTTGCCGCTCTCGTAGGGGTCTAGGGATGTTGGTTTGGCTATTCATTGCGACCGTGGAATCCGTGTTTTATACAGGCTCGTATTAAAAATATGGACATCCTAGTATATCCAATATTTCATATATGTTCTTCTGCTGCAATGTTCTGTGATGAGATCATATTACTGCCTGAGACGAATGTTTATATTATATATATGAGATATATGTTATATTGCAGATTTCGTTTCAAATGTGATGCTTGTGAAGCATAATAAAAAGGGACTTCATTAATGAGATTAATGAAATAAAAGAAACCTAAGATGTTGTAGAAACTTGTTTAAAAATTGGTAGCTCTAGTTCTTGCTTTGCATAGCGGTGTTCCTTGTAGAACATCCAGCACCTTATTCGATAAGGAAAGAGATGAGATCCCTTCACCGACAGTGACCTCTTTAGTGAAACTAGCAGATGCTACAAACTCGGTTTGTCTTTTGATTGCTTCTATAGTTCTTGCTTTGCACAGCGGTATTTGTGAAATATCCTGTACCTTATTCGATGAGGAAAGGGCCGACGATCCCTTCACCGGGAGTGACCCCTTTAGCAAACTAGAAAAGCCTCAAAAACACTCCATTTAAAACCACTCGATTCTACAACGATATCAAGTTCATTATGCAAAGGGTTTTCTTAAAAACCTGTCGTAGCCCTCCGTCATTTCAGATAAGTACTGGTTAGTATTCGTACTGCGTTTGTTGACCTTAGCCAAGGCGTAGTGTGCGGTAGCTGATTAGTGCTTATCTGTATAAGCATATGATGCGAGTGAGTTAGGGTAGTCGTGCGACTTTGTTGATCTTAGCCAAGGATCGTGCAGGTGGGTTTAATTCAATCGGGAAATGACGGGTTGAACTTGGCCAGCACTTATGATTTGTTGACCTTAGCCAAGGTCATAAGATGCTAGGGGCAAAATTATCGGGAATTTCAAGTGTTGAAATTTGCAATGAGATTGCATACCTTCTATGAGATAGTTGGATCCCGATACCCGCTGCGAGTAAGAGTTACTCCTGGGAGAGTTTTACACATTACAATTAGCCGATCAAGTAGGTGTCTAGAAAGGTGTTAACGGGGTTACACATTACAATTCTCTGTAGGTTATTCTGAAGCACCCTGAAAAATTTTTAGAGCCTGTTTAAAATTCGACAGAAAGTAGTGATATCGATGTCGTTTTTATGTTCGTTTTGCATTCGAATATCTTACGACTTTTCTAATGAGTTAATTATTGTTTAGCGAGGCTCTGATACCACTTTAAGTCGATGCACAACACCCCACGACTTGCGGGGAGGCGGAAATATGAAAAACGATCTTGTTCTTTGCTTAAACATCGACTAACCGCATGAATCGAAGCTAAACGATAACTAACAACTATCATAGAAGTTCTAAACTACTATGTGAAGTGATTATACCTAAAGAACCGTGTCATTCGTCTTTACGAACTCCACCTCCTCCTCGGCCTTCTCCAAGTAGTAGACGATCCACCACGAGAGCTTTACTCCAAGCTTTGCCTCTAAACTTGAGGCAACTAGGTTTCTTTAAGTGCTAATCAAAGTACCTAGATGATATAGAGTGAGGGTTATGGATTAACTAGTCTAACTAATCCTTGTACTCAACCCATGAGAGGGGAGGATTAGGGTTTGAAGAGAGGAAGCTTGAGGAGAGAGAAGGTGAGAATGATAATTGATATGAGAAAATGATTTATCATAATATATATGAAGCATTAAGATTTATCAATAAAAGAAAATCAAATGATGAATAATCATGCTTCATAAATATCTAATGGTGATTCATTACCATGAGTCATTAAGCATTTATGATGCATTAATGACATGGATGAATCACTCATATGACTCACTAATCTCATTCAATGTATATGCCACCTTAACCTCCTTAGTCACCATCTTCTAGAAGCTTCTTGCGCAATTACGAGAACGCCCCTCCTATCCATGAAAACACGGAAAAACTTTAGACTGTATAAATCCAATAACCGGATACTAGTAACTGGCTTAAACCAAAGCCGACTAGTAAAAACTGTCCGGATGTCGTAAGTGCGTAAACACACGTATGCGTCCGAACCCATGTCGTAAAACCATACGACCTCTATATCGTTTCGCCTGAAGTAGGGAAACTCTCTGTGTGGGACTCTAGAGACTCGACTACTACGCTGGCAGTGGGTTTAACCACAGACCGCAAGCGGCACTAGCTGTACGTAACGGTCCCCAGGTAGATGTCGATAAGAAGGCCGATGAGGAAACCCATCCGAACTCCTACTGAGCCTGCTGTGACAATCTCCATACAGTCCGGTCCGTTCGTCTAAGACTATCGCATATCGGGCCTAGGGGGCGGCAAGCGTCAGTCTCCTAATAGCGGTATAAGTCGTGTCGGAGCGAAACCCATTACACCCTGAGAAACTACTGGAACCTACCAGCAAATCTCGCTTGCCCTGGCCAGCGACTTTGCGTAATGGCTCTCTGACACAGCGCGATATCAACCCCCAATACCGGGAGAGACGAATCCTGTCTAACTGCCACTGCCTCCAAGTGCTCGGAACTGCACCCAACTACTACCTGTTTGCACGACTCCTTTGAGTCGTGGTAGGGTAGCAATCTAAGAACAATGGGACACACTCGAGGCGAAGCAGCAGTGTCAAGTCTGCGGACTATGCTGTACTCATGTCACCTGGGAACTGTTCACTGACGACTGGTATAAAACCAACCAACAGTTCCCTGTGAGTCCTGTCCGGTATACCCGTAACCTAACGAGCACCTGCATACTATCTCCAGTACTACGTACTGACGGCTGTGGAACAGACCATCTCCCCAACTAGGATGAGAAGCGTACACACTAGTCTACTCCGGAGTATCGATGCCCTGTCTCGATAATCCAACGACTAGGGACCTGAAAAAGGATGTGCTTGTAGACTACCCAGCCCCCACTAGTGTGACTGCCATCACAACGCTGGTAGTCAAGCAAGATCCTAAGAGCTCTATCAATACGTATACTCACATATTAAGATAGAAAAACCAAGTAGCATACTACCATGTTTAGCAAGACTGTTATATTCATGTGAATATCCCAAGCTTCCATTAAGTAATATACAAACTAGTATGATACAGTAATGGCATCTAGGGCATAAACACTAACAACAACAGCGCGGATCCACTCACAAAGGCCTTTTTTCCCAGTAGAGACATTTATGGGATGGTTGAGTATGAGATACTTCAACCGCAGCTAATTGTTGGGTATGTGATACCACAACAGATGGCCCTAGTACAAGTGGGAGATTGTTAGTTATATGTATGTCCTAGAGGCCATTACTGTACATACGATGTATATTGTAGTGGATGCTAGGACATATATAGGGAGGACTTTCCTGCTCGACATGATAGTATGCTATCTGGTTGTACTTTATCTTAACATGTACTCTGATTGCCTCTATGTTACATGTTGATAAAGCCCTTAGGATATGTACTCGACTACTGGGACTATGATGAGATCATACTAGTGGGGCCACGGTAGTCGACGAGTACATCCTATAACTGTTCCTAGTCGAGGGTGTATCGAGACAGGGCATCGATACACCAGAGTAGACTAGTGTATACGCATCTTGACCCATATGATGGGCGATGGATGATCCCTGTCATGACCCAAAGTTTGGCCCGTGACCGGCACTTAACCACGTAACGTCTACAGGCGTAACGCGACTAAGTGAACCGAAAACCCAGAAATCAAACCAGTAAAAGTATAGAGTGTTATAAGTTTAAAATGAAAGCACTTACTAACATGTTAAGGAATCTAAGTAAACAATCACCAAGATAGCAATATACGACGCCGTAGCGAAGATCAAGATCCACAAGTGGGAACATCACAGAGAGAATAAACTGCAAGTACAGCCGCTCACAACGAGCTCGACACCAGAATACAAATAATATACATCATCGTCCTCACACTGTCTCTAAGTCAAATACATATATGGTAGATGGAGAATACTAGATACAACAATGTACATAACTGAAAGATAAACAGATACCGCACAAAACCCACCTATCAGCAAAAGAGCTAGTACACCAACTATAGGGGTATCTATGTCAAAAGATGCAAAACGCAGCCTGCCGCGACTACTCCGAAGGGCAACCTGCAAACACTGTGGCACAACGGGGGTGAGTTGCTAACTCGTGAATAGAGATAACATATAAAGGTAATCGCGAGCATGCACGTACTGCGCTACTCTATCATATGCCAACAGATGATATCAATATGTGATAAGTGTTAGTTGTATGTATTCCCTAGAGGCCAGTATTGTACAGATGATGTATATTATATTGGATGCTTGGACATATATAGAGATGACTTTCTTGCTCGATATGATAGTATGCTATCTGGTTACTCTTTATCTTAACATGTACACTAGTCTCTTTAAACTGTTTTATAGTTACATGTTGGTAAAGCCCTTAGGATGTGTACTTGACTACCTGGACTATGATGCAGATCATACTAGTGGGGACATGGTAGTCCATAAGTACATCCTTCATGGTCCCTAGTCATGGGTGTATCGAGACGGGGCATCGATATACCAGTGTAGACTAGCATATACGCTTCTCGACCCATGAGATGGGCGATGGATGATCCCATATCCATTGGTGTTTGACATCAGAGATGGTGTACGGGTGCTCAGTGGAGACTGGGTACACTGGACGGACTCGCCGAGAACTCCCAGATGGTATTATACCTCACGTCAGATGGCAGTTCTCAGGTGACACTTGTACAGGTTAGTCTGTAGACCCGAGATCGTCATAGAGTCTTGTGTGATTCCCACTGTGCTTTGATCTCCACCTTACCACGTCCATGAGGGCGTGCAAAACGGTGGTCTTTGGGTACATTCCCGAGTCACATGGAGGCAATGAGCGATAGGAGGGGTTTCGTCTCTCCCGGTATTGGGAGTTGATGTTGCGCTGTGCTCGATTGGCCGTAACAGGGAAGTCCCTGGGCAGGGCTGATCAGAGATTTGCTGGTAAGTGTTACCAGTAGTTTCTCGACCCGTTATGAGCCTAACATCGGCACGACTTATCGGTTATTGGGGTCTGACGTTTACCACCCCTAAACTTGATATGCGACGTATCAGACGAACAGACCGGACTGTACGGTAAGTGTTACTGGTTGGATTCACAGGAGTGTGAGCGGACTAGCTCGTCGATCTTCTGATCGCTCAATACCCGGATGGCCGTTACGTTTAGCAGACCGTTTGCGGCTTGTGGGTGCTTGATATGATCATCATCTGCTACCGGCGTATTGACGAGTCTTTAGAGTCCTACACAGAGGTTTCCTGGTTCAAGCGAAACGAAATAGGAGCGCATATGAGATATGTGCAGGACCGAGAATAATGCGTGTATGTGATACCGCATTTCATTCTCGCGATATATGTTTCGATTGGTTATATTCGATATGACCTAGTTATCGAATCATTGATTCGATAAATCGATACATTGGATTCTAGTCGGTTATGTGCGACATGACCGGATCATTGAATCAAATGTTGATTTAATGATTTAATGCATAATTATATATTTGATATATTGCATTGCATTAACTAGTATTGGTTCACTTTAAATGGATTTTCTCACTTGATGTACATGTTGTATATGTGATATACTTTTGTGCACATCTTTGTATCATGTTTGATGATGCTTGCTCATTAGGTTAAGTGTGAAGTATTAAACCATGGTTAAGAGATGATTAGGGTTTTGCCTTTTTATTTATTTATTTGTTTATTTATTTAGAAAAGGTTTAGATGAGAATGGTGGCTTTCTTTGTCTCTTGTTGAAGTTTCTTGAAGCTTTGACAAAGTCCACCATCCTTATCTCATCCTTAACCCTAACCATTCCTATTAACCTTAGTTTAATCTCTACACTTGACCATGGTCAAGATATGATAAGTATAGATATTAGTTTCTTTTTCAAATATGAATCTTATCATATTCTTTCTTCTTCATCATCTTCTTCTTCAAGAAAAGCTTGATGCCATCAATGGCAACTTGAGCAAAAGTGAGTGAAATCCAATTCTAAAGTGAACCCACCTCCTATTTCTTCACCCTCTACCTCTTGCCAAGTTGTTTTGGGTGTTTTCTTCACAAGTTTCACAACTTTGTGAAGTCGGAGCTTGAACTTGTGATGCCTCGACGTAGATCGTCTTTGACACGAAGCCGACGACCTATTCCGCCCGTTTCTCCGATGAAGCCGACGAATGAGTTGTTAGTGTATATGCCCTAGAGGCCATTACTGTATCATACTAGTATGTATATTACTTGATGGAAGCTTGGGATATTCACAGTTGTACAGACAATCTTGCTCAATATAGTAGTATGCTACTTGGTTTGTCTCTGCTTTAATGTGTACTTGTGTGTTTATTTATTATATCACCTATACGCATTAGTAGAGCCCTTCGGATCTTTGCTTGATTACCGGCGTTGTGATGGCGATCACACTCGTGGGGGCTGGGTAATCTACAAGCACATCCTTATACACGTCCCTAGTCGTGGGAGTACCGAGATAGGGCATCGATACTCCGGAGTAGACTAGCGTATGCGCTTCTCATCCCAGCACGGGAGACGGTCTGTCCCACAGCCGTCGGTACGTCGTACTTGAGATAGTATGCGGGTGCTCGTTGGGTTACGAGTACACTGGACAGGACTCGTCGGGAACTGATGGTTGGTATTATACCTATCGTCAGTTATCAGTTCCCAGGTGACATGAGTACAGCTGAGTCCGCTGACTTGACACTGTCACTCCGCCTCGAGTGTGTTCCCACTGTTCTTTGATTACCACCCTACCACGGCTTTTTTGAGTCGTGCAAACAGGAAGTAGTTGGGAGCAGTCCCGAAGCACTTGGAGGCAGTGACGGTTAGACAGGATTCGTCTCTCCCGGTATTGGGGGTTGACATCGCGTTGTGTCTAGGAGAGCCATTACACAAGTAGTCCCTGGCCAGGGCAAGCGAGATATACTGGTAGGTTCCAGTGCTATCTCAGGGTGTTCTGGGCTTCACTCCGACACGACTTGTACCGCTATTAGGGGTCTGACACTTGCCGCCCCCCTAGGCCCGACATGCGATGTATCAGACGAACAGACCGGACTGTACGGAGAATGTCACATTCAGACTCAGTAGGAGTTCAGATGGGTTTTACCTCGTCAGTCTTCTTATCGGCATCTACCTGGGGACCGTTACGCACAGCTAGTGCCGCTTGCGGTCTGTGGTTAAACCCACTGCCAGCGTAGTGTCGAGTCTTTAGAGTCCCACACAGAGGGTATTCGCCTCTGGGAAAAACAGGGTAGAGGTCGCATGGTTTTGCGGCAGGGTTCGTTCTCATCCGCGCACTTGTGCACGTTTGGAGTCCGGACGGATTATACTGGCAGGCTCTGGTTTGAGCCAGATATTGGTATATGTTTTGGGCTTGCTTTTATCTCTCTGTATTCTTGTTCCTCGGAACGAGAATGCAGGTGTGTATGCACAGTTGCTTGAGGCGGAGGATGAGGTCTTTCATTAGGGTTTCGGAACGGGTGCGTATGCACAGTTGACAGTCGTCTTTTTTCCAAACCCTAATGGATTTATGATTTATCAATTAATAATAGTAATTAAATGAAATAATGTTATGGTTGATTTTGTTGACTTGTTGACCATGGTTGACTTGTTGACCATGGTTGAATGTTGACCATCATCATTGCTTTGCAAGGATACTCCTTGATTCTAGCTTACATTCATTTAATAAAGTGATGATGGTGGTCATTCCAAATACAACCATCAACTATTTCATTTTGATTTATTATTATTAATTAGATAAATCATTTTCCTTTTGTTATGGTTGCAAGAGGAATATAGCTCATTCTATCATATTGATTCTCTCTCCTCACTTCATCTTCTTCTTCCTTAAGCTCAAGAAGAATCCTTCTCATGTGTTGAGAATCCCTCTCCTTGAAAAGAAAACACCCCATAGATACACTCTACTCTCTCTAGGGTTCAAGATTTAGCAAGCCGGAGATCCTAGTTCACTCTAAGTTCGAGAACGAGCCCGAAGGTTGAACCCTCAGGTGGATCCATCTTTGACGGAAGAAGGCTACGAGGAAAGAACCATCAACCTCTACTAGGTTTCAAGAAGAAGGAGTTCAAGTTAGGTATAACCACTTTGTCGAGTAGTTAACTCTTCTTTGCAAGTATGCTAGTTTAGTTTAGCAAAGATCCGGCTTTTACGGTCCATCTTACAAAGTTTAGAAAAAATTTTGTTTTACCGTTTTCCGCATCCCCGAAAGTACCGGGAGAGGTAACGTGGACCTAACATGAGTTCGGGATTCATGATGGACAGCGAGAGGAAACCCACGTGGAGCTAAGGAAGTGGATAACCGGATCTACAAAGGTTGTAGCTCTCTTCCTTTAGTTAAAGTGTTAACTAGATTATCTTTTCGCCTAGAAATCTAGCCGACGATCCGTATTAGGGTTTCTCGGCACCCATAATTTTTGAAATTGGCATAATCGATGCCTTGTGAGACTTCATTAGAGTGCCTAGGAACCCTACAGTGGTATCAGAGCCTAGCTAGAGCCTTAGGCGAAGTCTAGACGATGTTTGAAACCCGATCGAACCCGAAAACCTAACTTTAAGATGCTCTCTGGACTTTTCTAAATTCTGGGATTTTTCCAGATTAAAAATTGCTAAAAAATTCAGCAGGGAAATATATGAATTACGGTGCAAAAATTTCTTGATGAACAGTCTAAAGTGCGGCGGAACCGCGGCCTAAGCCTCCTTAGGCGGCGGTTCCGCGGCAGCTTTATTAAATTATTATATAATTTTTGCACAGTAACTGATATCTTCTGGTGTTGGATTTTCTGGGAATTTTTAAAATTTATTCAAGAGTTGAATTTTCTGGGGTGTTTTAGAGCTTCAATGTTTCGATCGGATTATCAAATTTCGTCTTTGTGTTTTACCGGATAATTTTTAGAATATGTTAAAAAGTTTGACCGGATATAAATACCCAATTTTTCCCCTGTCGGGAAATTTCCAAGTGTTGGATTTTTCCGTAGTTTAACGACGTTCTAAGTAGTGCAAGTAACGCGATGGACCCTCTAGAAGATAACAAACCTTAACTCGATTATGTGACCGTCTTGAACTGCCCTTTGAACCTTCGGGTTTGGGGCAGTACGGCGTGCCACATGTGAGGCGTTGGCTTGACCCTTCTACGGCTGGACCGTTGGTACTGAGGCACGAACTGAATGTTGTTAGACTTATTTCATGTGTTGAGCTGTATCGAGAAAACTTGGGTATTCGAATGTTCGATCGGAAAGTTTAACATTTTCTGTTTATCTGGAATGTGATACAATAATTGGAATTCACAAACAGTTATGAGATAACTGAATGAATGTTATAAATCTAGCAGTTTAGTCCCACATGATATTGAAAAGAGTTTTCGATAATGAGACTAAAATGCGGGATTTATATCTGTTGGCATGTGATGTCTAAGTATTTCATTTGATTAGGCATGCGATGTCTAAAGAGGTTGCGGATTCCAACTGTTGTAGTTTTACACTTTCTTTTCTGTGACCGTAAGTGTAATATGTGATATCGCCGGTTTCGTTGCTATATGTCAACGACAATTGGGATGGACATATTTACTTACGTTGATGACATGTGATGTTATGTGTTGCTGGATATGTTATATTGGATTGTCGTGTTTGAATAGCCGGGGGTTTTTATGTGAGATGAGTGTTTTTCATTTTCATTCATGTAAAAAACCTTGTATGTAATATTCTTTTATTTGGGGCACTTCCAGGTAGAGGAAGCTGTCACCCTTTGTATATTATTTACTTTTCCGCATTAGGATAGACCCAAGGAGGGGAGCACAAGTAACCGGGTTCTGGGGTTCAGTGGGAGACCAACTCGAGGAGTCGAGTCCGGGTCTCCTAACCCTAGAATTGGCAGGGTTGCTTGCCGCTCTCATAGGGGTCTAGGGGTGTGGGATTGGCTATTCATCACGACCGTGGAATCCGTGTTTTATACTGGCTCGTATTGAAAACACGGACGTCCTAGTATATCCAATGTTTTATATGTTTCTTCTGCTGCGATATCTGTGATGTGATCATGTGATGTTCTGTGATAGATACTATATATAGTATATATGATATATTATATAGACGTTACTTATGTTTTGCACCCGCACTAGCCCTGCCCTGCTCTGTCGTTAGTTACCTAACCTAACGGTGCACGAGGGGACATCGAGGCGAATGCGGATGGCATAAGTGTATGTCGTATTTATCTGTGATTTTTAGGTATTTAAATGATGGGACTTCATTAATGTGATTAATGAAAGAAAAGAAACCTAAGATGTTGTAGAATCAGATTTTAAACAAAACAGGTAGCTACAGTTCTTGCTTTGCATAGCGGTATATATGATATACCCTGCACCTTATTCGATGAGGAAAGGACCGAGATCCCTTCACCGGGAGTGACTCCTTTAGCAATAACTGGCAGATGCTACACACTCGGTTTGCTTTTGATTGTTTTTGAGTTTTGCTTTGCTCAGTGATATATATGATATATCCCGCACCTCATTCGACGAGGAAAGGGCCGACGATCCCTTCACCGGGAGTGACCCCTTTAGCAAAACTAGAAAAACCCCAAAATCACTCCATTTTAAAAACTTCATTTGATTCTACGACGATATCAAGTTCATTACGCTCATGGTTTTCAGAAAAACCTGCGTAGCCCTCCGTCATTTCAGATAAATACTAATTAGTATTCGTGCTACGGTAGTTTGGCCTCCGTCAAGGCGTAGTGTACGGTAGCTAACTAGTGCTTATCTACCAGCATATGATGCGACTGGATTAGGGTATTCGTACGGCGTTGTTTGGCCTCCGTCAAGGGTCGTGCGGGTGGGTTTAATTCAATCAGGAAATGACGGGTTGAACTTGACTAGCGGACTATGGGTTGTTTGGCCTCCGTCAAGGTCATAGGACGCTAGGGGCAAAATATTATCGGGAATTTCAAGTGTTGAAATTTGCAATGAGATTGCATACCTTCTATGAGATAGTTGGATCCCGATACCCACTGCGAGTAAGAGTTACTCCTGGGAGAGTTTTACACATTGCAATTAGCTGATCAAGTAGGTGTCTAGAAAGGTGTCAACGGGGTTACGCCTCTGGGAAAACGAGGTTTACATTAATTAGGTTCGTGCGAAAGCACGGGGGACCTCCCTCAAAGTACCGACACTGGCCTGGCTGAAAGATTGGCGAACTTGTAGTGTGTAATCAATCCCGGCTAATCTTTCCTTTTAGGGTTTGAAGGAAGATTTGATAAAAAGCAGTGGGAGCCATCCTGATTAGATAAGATAATAACCAATCTGATCTTGCACAAGCATACGCTAAAGTGTTTTCTTCTCTCTCTCTCCAGGTAGCGACCATTTCATGCCCTAATGAAGATAATAATATGGATGTATTGACCGAACCCGCATGTTATACTGTGCAGGGGAACGTTGAACCCGTTCTATCTTATAAGTGTTATAAGAATGAACAGGAAACAGGAGAATATCTGGATTCTCACACCACCCAAAAGGAGAACATGCATGTTGATGCATCATCTTCGGGTGTGTTTGTCATTGAGAACTGTTTCTCAGTTCACCCTACGTCCTGGGTATTAGATACCGGATCAGGATCCCACATATGTAAGATATTACATGGGCTGCGAAAAGGTAGAGAACTGGGAAAAGGTGATCATTCCGTTCAAGTAGGGAATGGTGCAAATGTTGCAGCCAAAGCAGTTGGCGAATATCACCTAATATTACCAAGTGGTGATACTATAATTCTGAATGAGTGCTATTATATACCAAACATGATGTGCAACATTATATCAGTTTCTTTATTGAGTAAAGAGGGATATAATTTTGTAGTAAAGGATAATGTTATGAACATATTCCTAGATCAAAAGTTGATTGCATCAGGCTCGCTACATAATGGCATATTCATTCTAAATCAAAATACAGTCCTCAATTTACAAAACACACACAAGAGGAAGAGTTCTGAACTGAACGAATCCTTCTTGTGGCATTGTAGACTAGGTCACATCAATGCGACACGACTAGCGAAGTTGCATAAGGATGGATATTTAAATCCGTTTGAATTTTCATCTTATGACACTTGCCAGTCATGTCTCAAAGGCAAGATGACCAAAACTCCGTTTAAAGGACACGGAGAAAGAGTTACCGAACTCTTAGGACTGATACATAGTGATGTATGCGGTCCCATGTCTACACATGCCAGGGATGGTTCTGCGTACTTCATTACATTCACTGACGATCTCTCTAGATTCGGATATGTGTTCCTGATGAAACACAAATCAAAAGCTTTTGAGAAATTTAGGGAATATAAATAAGAAGTAGAGAACCAAATGGGCAAAAGTATTAAGATCCTTCGATCTGATCGAGGAGGAGAATACTTAGGTAACGAATTCAGAGATTATCTAAAAGAGAATGGGATTCTCTCTCAGCTTACTCCTCCTTATACACCACAGCACAACGGTGTATCGGAGCGGAGAAATCGCACCCTATTAGATATGGTGCGCTCTATGATGAGTACAGCTGAGTTACCTATTTCCTTCTGGGGATATGCACTGGAGACTGCTGCATATCTATTGAATAGAGTTCCAACCAAATCTGTGCCTACCACTCCATATGAGATATGGAATGGTAAGAGACCATGTCTTAATTTTATTCAGATATGGGGTTGTCCGGCCTATGTTAAAACACAAAAACCGGACAAACTCGAGGCAAGGTCTGTTCTATATAAGTTTGTTGGATATCCCAAACATTCGCGAGGGTATATCTTCTACCACTCCGAGGAACAAAAAGTGTTTGTTTCTCGACATGCCACTTTCTTAGAAAAGAGTTTTCTTATGAAACAGACAAGTAGCATTGAGGTAGAACTGGAAGAGGTTCCAGCAACACAAACTGTAATAGAAGACTTGGTAGAACCAGAGAATTCAATAGAACTCGACGAACCCCAGCCTCTCCGCCGATCTAGTAGGGTTTCTCGTCCAACTGAGAGATACTACGGTTTTCTCCTTGACGGTGGAAGCGAGGATTGCATCACGGAGGATGATGACCCAACTAGCTTCGAGCAGGCCATCACGAGTAGGGACTCAGTGAAATGGCTGGATGTTATGCGGTCCGAGATGGAATCCATGTACACCAACAAAGTATGGACTTTGGAAGTTGCTCCTGAAGGGGTAAAACCCATCGGGAGCAAGTGGATCTTCAAGAAGAAACTTGGTGTAGATGGGAAAGTGGAGACTTTCAAAGCTAGACTTGTAGCAAAGGGTTTTCGTCAAAGACCAGGTGTGGACTATGACGAGACCTTTTCTCCAGTGGCTATGCTTAAATCCATCCGGATCATGCTTGCCATCGCTGCATATCATGACTACGAAATCTGGCAAATGGATGTTAAGACCGCCTTTCTAAATGGTGATTTAGAAGAGTGCGTGTACATGACTCAGCCAGAGGGCTTCGTAGACAGTGGGAGCAGCGGCAAGGTGTGCAAGCTGCTTAAATCCATTTATGGATTAAAGCAAGCAACACGGAGTTGGAACATCTGCTTTGACGTCGTTATCAAAGAGTTTGATTTCGTCAAAAACCCAGATGAACCTTGTATCTACAAGAAGGTGGCAGAGAGTAAGGTTGTCTTCCTCGTATTGTTCGTGGACGACATACTCTTGATAGGAAATGATATTCCTATGCTGCAATCGGTCAAGCTCTTCTTATCACAAAGATTCTCAATGAAAGATCTTGGTGATGCCTCCTGCATATTGGGAATTAGGATCTATAGAGATAGATCCAAACGGATTTTGGGATTGTCCCAATCCAGGTACATTGACACCATACTAAAGAGGTTTAGTATGGAAGAATCCAAGCGTGGGAACTTGCCCACGATCTCTGGAGTCACTCTCTCCAAAGAGATGTCTCCCAAGACTGATTTGGAGAGAGCTCGCATGCAAGGGATACCCTATGCTTCGGCAGTAGGCTCTATCATGTATGCGATGCTATGTACCAGACCCGATGTAGCATACTCACTAAGTGTAGTGAGCAGGTATCAAGCTGATCCTGGAGAGAGTCACTGGACAGCTGTGAAGAGCATTCTCAAGTACTTGCGAAGGACTAGAGATATGTTCTTGGTGTATGGTAACGGAGAGCTCCAAGTGGAGTCCTTTACTGATTCGAGCTTCCAGAGTGATAAGGACGACTCTAAGTCACAGTCGGGCTTTGTCTTTACCCTTTACGGAGGGGCGGTTAGCTGGAAGAGTTCCAAGCAGGAAACCGTGGCAGACTCGACGATGGAGGCTGAATACATCGCTGCCAACGATGCTGCCAAAGAGGCTGTCTGGATCAAGAAGTTCATTACTGAACTTGGAGTGGTTCCATCCATTGAGCATCCAATACCTTTGTATTGCGATAACAATGGAGCGGTGGCTTTAGCCAAGGAACCCAGGTCCCATCAGCGATCCAGGCATATTCTGAGGCGGTATCACCTGATCCGGGAGATAGTTGATCGCCGGGAGATCGAGGTCAGGAGGGTTGACACGAAGAACAACACGGCGGATCCACTCACGAAGGCCATTCCCCAGATACAGTTTGAGAGACTCTTCGGGATGCTCGGTATGCGATACTACAGCAGCTGGCCCTAGTGCAAGTGGGAGATTGTTAGTTGTATGTATGCCCTAGAGGCCAGTATTGTACAGATGATGTATATTATATTGGATGCTTGGACATATATAGAGATGACTTTCTTGCTCGATATGATAGTATGCTATCTGGTTACTCTTTATCTTAACATGTACACTAGTCTCTTTAAACTGTTTTATAGTTACATGTTGGTAAAGCCCTTAGGATGTGTACTTGACTACCTGGACTATGATGCAGATCATACTAGTGGGGACATGGTAGTCCATAAGTACATCCTTCATGGTCCCTAGTCGTGGGTGTATCGAGACGGGGCATCGATATACCAGTGTAGACTAGCGTATACGCTTCTCGACCCATGAGATGGGCGATGGATGATCCCATATCCATTGGTGTTTGACATCAGAGATGGTGTACGGGTGCTCAGTGGAGACTGGGTACACTGGACGGACTCGCCGAGAACTCCCAGATGGTATTATACCTCACGTCAGATGGCAGTTCTCAGGTGACACTTGTACAGGTTAGTCTGTAGACCCGAGATCGTCATAGAGTCTTGTGTGATTCCCACTGTGCTTTGATCTCCACCTTACCACGTCCATGAGGGCGTGCAAAACGGTGGTCTTTGGGTACATTCCCGAGTCACATGGAGGCAATGAGCGATAGGAGGGGTTTCGTCTCTCCCGGTATTGGGAGTTGATGTTGCGCTGTGCTCGATTGGCCGTAACAGGGAAGTCCCTGGGAAGGGCTGATCAGAGATTTGCTGGTAAGTGTTACCAGTAGTTTCTCGACCCGTTATGAGCCTAACATCGGCACGACTTATCGGTTATTGGGGTCTGACGTTTACCACCCCTAGACTTGATATGCGACGTATCAGACGAACAGACCGGACTGTACGGTAAGTGTTACTGGTTGGATTCACAGGAGTGTGAGCGGACTAGCTCGTCGATCTTCTGATCGCTCAATACCCGGATGGCCGTTACGTTTAGCAGACCGTTTGCGGCTTGTGGGTGCTTGATATGATCATCATCTGCTACCGGCGTATTGACGAGTCTTTAGAGTCCTACACAGAGGTTTCCTGGTTCAAGCGAAACGAAATAGGAGCGCATATGAGATATGTGCAGGACCGAGAATAATGCGTGTATGTGATACCGCATTTCATTCTCGCGATATATGTTTCGATTGGTTATATTCGATATGACCTAGTTATCGAATCATTGATTCGATAAATCGATACATTGGATTCTAGTCGGTTATGTGCGACATGACCGGATCATTGAATCAAATGTTGATTTAATGATTTAATGCATAATTATATATTTGATATATTGCATTGCATTAACTAGTATTGGTTCACTTTAAATGGATTTTCTCACTTGATGTACATGTTGTATATGTGATATACTTTTGTGCACATCTTTGTATCATGTTTGATGATGCTTGCTCATTAGGTTAAGTGTGAAGTATTAAACCATGGTTAAGAGATGATTAGGGTTTTGCCTTTTTATTTATTTATTTGTTTATTTATTTAGAAAAGGTTTAGATGAGAATGGTGGCTTTCTTTGTCTCTTGTTGAAGTTTCTTGAAGCTTTGACAAAGTCCACCATCCTTATCTCATCCTTAACCCTAACCATTCCTATTAACCTTAGTTTAATCTCTACACTTGACCATGGTCAAGATATGATAAGTATAGATATTAGTTTCTTTTTCAAATATGAATCTTATCATATTCTTTCTTCTTCATCATCTTCTTCTTCAAGAAAAGCTTGATGCCATCAATGGCAACTTGAGCAAAAGTGAGTGAAATCCAATTCTAAAGTGAACCCACCTCCTATTTCTTCACCCTCTACCTCTTGCCAAGTTGTTTTGGGTGTTTTCTTCACAAGTTTCACAACTTTGTGAAGTCGGAGCTTGAACTTGTGATGCCTCGACGTAGATCGTCTTTGACACGAAGCCGACGACCTATTCCGCCCGTTTCTCCGATGAAGCCGACGAATGAGTTCGGGATTCATGATGGACAGCGAGAGGACACCCACGTGGAGCTAAGGAAGTGGATAACCGGATCTACAAAGGTTGTAGCTCTCTTCCTTTAGTTAAATTGTTAACTAGATTATCTTTTCGCCTAGAAATCTAGCCGACGATCCGTATTAGGGTTTCTCGGCACCCATAATTTTTGAAATTGGCATAATCGATGCCTTGTGAGACTTCATTAGAGTGCCTAGGAACCCTACAATAAGCAGTATGTGCAATAATCATGTTAGTGGTCTATCAGGTAATGTAACTACAGGATGAGGTACAATAATAAATGCTGAGTATGGGCAATAATAATATCTACACGGAATGTCAACGTGGAATATATAATCGGTGTCCATCAATGCACTCACATCCCCCAAATAGCTCAGGCGCCGGCACTCTCATCGGCCCTCAAATCCTATACATCTCTGAGAATCCCGAGTGCCCAACATCGGCACCCAAATATCATAAATACTCGTGTCCAGCATCAACACGCAAATCCTCATCCATCGGGCCTCGTCAGTCCGGGTCAGCCCACGGGCTCCATCTGCGGTATCGGCCCTCGGCCCCGGCAGTACGGATCACCCCACATCCATCTATCGACTCTGATCAGTATCCTCTGGATAACTGTTAGGTCCAACCAATCACCGGTAGGTAGTAGTCCCTCTGCCAGGCTCACCGTCTACTACACAGCGAAACCGTTCTCGCCCCGGGGTACCATACCGGGTCCACCATGTACCCGTAATCGGCCTCAACCAGCTCCTCGATTCGGGTTCACATATATCACTCTAGCACCGAGGAAACACATGGTGGACGCACCAAAATATCATATCAAGGGAACCGGGTTTTTAAATGATTACATATTTGAAATAGCCACGGTTCCCAAATCCAGAAATCACATGTAATCCAAATCAATATGCAAGTCAATGATCCGATATGATATGTGCATCAAATATGAATATCAAGTCATGTCACATATAGATGAGCTACAATATAATGATCCGATGTAAATTCTACAGTGTGAGTGTCATGGCAATTACTAACGGTGTGTGTGTAACATGCAGGATAGTGCTCGTGCAACATGGACCGTTAGTAATGGTGCGGTGTTCTACCAATTCTAGTTTATAACCATATAGCAGGGAATGCAGTATGCACTAAATAGTAGCCATGAACAGTCAATGTATGTGAATATAGCTATAAGGTCTTATCAGCCCTAACGTAGAACGCCATGCGGGCGATATCCCCGTAAATGTTAAATCTACTCACTGTAATCTCTCGCTAGATATAGCCAACAACTTGTTTCCCCTTCTGCGCGGCGTCCGCCGTACTCGCCTGCGAACCTAGAATTTCACAATACATCATACATAAGCTTGAAGTCACACAAACACGACATTAAGGCCGAACTAGTAACTCGTGTCGTGAACCAAGCGCGCGTGTGCGCGATATGCTAAAACGTGTGATTACGCGCCTGAAACCACTCCGACGCGTCGCGATACGCAGAAACCCAAAACCCATACACACGTATCACGCGTGTCGCGAAGATTAAAAAATACGGGAAAATAGGTAATCACCTCCAGATTTTGATACAGAAAAGATATTGCAAAACTATATATACCAAAATAACCCACATAGCAGCAGACACCCACACCCCAAACCCCAACCCAAAACACCCCCATCTGGCCGCAATTTGCGGCCAGAATGCATATTTCGGCGGCCTGGGTAGGGAATTGGGCTCCCAGGTTTTGTGTGTGCACTCTATACCCCTCATATATGCTACAGTAACATCTAGTTTCACTCTGAAATATCTCGGGTAGCAGCAGATCCTACAGAGCCTTATTTCTAGCTAAAATCCACACTTTTGCACTAAAATCAACTTTAGGGTATTTTCCTGAAATCTGAAACAAAGCTAAGTCTAAACCCACACCAATAACTCATTAACAAGCTAATCAAGCCACAACAACATAAACGTTAACATATTACCACTAAATCCCTTCAAAAGCACTAAAAATTGCACAAAAAGGTGATATTTTGAAACTAAACATGCAAGTTATGGAAAAAGAGGTTAAGACATGAATTTATACCTCCTAAAGACCTTATACAACACCAAAAGTCCAGCTCCCCGCTCAGGTGTGCAGATTTGCCTCCAAACACCTCAAAAACTCATTTTTCCTAAGGTTTTGTGAAGGAAATGTGTGGTTTTTGTGTAGGATTTGTTTGGGAATCAAGGAGAAGTGAAAAGAGAAGAGAATGTGGAGAAAAATGGGGGGTTTGCTGCTGGAATTCTGCAGAATTCTGGAGTGGGGAAAAGAGAGAGAGAGAAGGGAAGAAAATGGGTCTAAAGGTCAAACTTTCACCTAACCACCATGCCTCATTGTTTAATTGGATTTTGAATTATCAAATGGGGTTTTGTTTGGATAAAAGGGTGGGGAAAAATATAGCAACCATGCACAAAAGAATGGTTAACATGTTACCAAAACCCTAAGTCACAAAAATGGCTAAGTGTGCAAGGTGTACACTACAAAGGAAAATTTCCCAATTTGCTAATCACGACTAAATAACTAATAATCCTAGGAACACATATATAATAACACGTACGATCACTAATTATCACGAAAGACATTCTAACGGAAATTCAAAGTGTTACAATCTACCCCCCCTTAAAGAAATTCGGTCCCCGAATTTAAAAATCTAACTATACGCACCTTCAAAAAGATGGGGATACCTCTTCTACATCTCGCTCTCGGTCTCCCAAGTGACTTCCTCGTCGCTCTGGCCACGCCAAAGTACTTTGACGGACGGTATCTCCTTCGACCTCAATTTCTTCACTTGTCGATCCAAGATCATCACCGGCTGCTCTGCATAGGAAAGGTCGTGCTCGAGCTGGAACGTCGGGTGCTGAATGGCATGCGAAGGATCATGAAGATATTTGCGGAGCATCGAAACGTGAAATACGGGGTGCACGTCTGGAAAACTGGGCGGAAGGGCTAACCGATACGCAACCGCACCAACACGCTCGAGGATCTCGAAGGGGCCCACATATCTGGGACTAAGCTTCCCCTTCTTCCCAAATCTCATCACGCCTTTCATTGGGGAGACCCTCAAGAAAACATGATCACCAACAGAAAACTCAAGTCTGCGCCGACGACGGTCCGCATAAGATCTCTGCCTACTCTGGGCTGCTCTCATCCTATCGCGAATCAACTGGATCTTCACGGTCGTCTCCTCCACACTCTGCGGCCCTAAGATACTGCTCTCACTGAGCTCCGTCCAACAGGTGGGCGATCTGCATCTCCTCCCATAAAGAGCCTCAAACGGTGCCATCTGAATGGTCTCCTGGTAGCTGTTGTTGTAGGAGAACTCTACTAAGGGCAAATGATGATCCCAGCTACCTCCGAAGTCTAATACGCATGCTCTGAGCATGTCCTCGAGAGTCTGAATAGTCCGCTCTGACTGTCCGTCGGTCTGCGGATGGAATGTTGTGCTGAAACTCAAGCGAGTGCCCAAAGCCTCCTGAAGCCTCTGCCATCGGCTGGTAAACTGGGTGCCTCTATCGGACATGATACATGTCGGAACTCCGTGCAGTCGTACAATCTCATCAATGTAAATCTGGGCATACTGAGCAAACCCGAAAGTCGTCTTCACCGGTAGGAAGTGAGCCGCTTTCATCAAACGATCCACGATCACCCAGATGGAGTCATACCCTCGACTAGTCCTGGGTAGACCCACAATGAAATCCATAGAGATCTGTTCCCATTTCCACTCCGGAATGGGTAACGGCTGTAGCTCTCCCGCGGGCCTCTGGTGCTCAGCCTTGACTTGCTGACAAGTCAGGCATCTCGACACAAAATCTGCAATGTCTCTCTTCATTCCGTCCCACCAGTAAACATCTCTTAAGTCATGGTACATCTTGGTGGAACCGGGATGAACACAATATACCGACCGATGTGCCTCCTCAAGAATCTCGCGCCGCAATCCCTCGGCATCTGGTACGCACAGTCTAGCTCCAAATCGTAGTATCCCCTGATCATCGATCACGAACTCGGAAAATCTGCCATGTCCCATCTGTGTCCTGATCTCTGAACAGCGGTCATCACTGTGCTGTGCCTCATATATACGGTCAAGCAACTGTGGGCGTGCACGAACATGCGCAATCTGTCCTCCGATCGGCGTAAACTCGAACTGTACCCGGCTATCGCATAAGATCTGCCAATCCGCCGACGACTGCCTTTAAACTGCGCTCAAACAGGATAGACTACCCCCGGGCCTCCTGCTCAAAGCATCCGCCACTACATTCGCCCTGCCCGGGAGATACAAGATCTCACAATCGTAGTCCTTCACTAACTCCATCCATCGGCGCTGTCTAAGGTTCAGGTCTCGCTGCTGAAATATATACTTTAAGCTCTTGTGGTCAGTGAATATCTGGCACGACTCTCCATACAGATAATGTCGCCAGATCTTGAGTGCAAAGACCACTGCAGCCATCTTCAGATCATGAGTGGGGTAATTATGTTCATGTTTCTTTAATTGCCGGGAAGCATACGCGATCACCCTGTCATGCTGCATCAAAACGCACCCTATCCCCACTCGTGAAGCATCACAGTAGACCACAAATCCACCTGATCCTGAAGGCAATGATAGCACTGGTGTCGTAGTCAGTAGAGCCCGTAGCCGCTGGAAACTGTGCTCTTTCTCTTTGTGGAACCTCTCGAGAGTCCGAAACACGATGATCGCAGCGAAGGGACTTCAACACGGAGCTTAAGAAGTGAAGGACCGGATCTACAAAGGTTGTAATCCCTCTCACTTAGTGTTAAACTGTTTAACATACTTATTTTCGCCTAAACTCTAGTTTAAAGATCTGGCTTTGGGTTGTTCGGCACGGCTAATTTTTAAATCGGGCATGGTTAATGCCTTGTAGACCCTTGTGGCAGTGCCCAGCAACCCTACACTTTGGATATCCCACAAGCTTACACTATACTGAGCGTGCCTCGAGCTTGTCCGGATGCTGCTTTTTTACAAAAGCTGGACATCCACATGTCCTAAAGTATTTAAGACAGGGTTTCTTCCCACTCCACATCTGATATGGTGTGGTAGGCACAGTCTTGGTTGGAACCTGGTTCAAAAGATATGCAGCTGATTCTAGTGCATAACCCCAGAAAGATCGCGGTAACTCAGCCTTACTCATCATGGAACGAACCATATCCAATAGGGTTCGACTCCTCCTTTCTGATACACCGTTGTGTTATGGTGTGTATGGAGGAGTAAGCTGAGAGAGAATTCCATTCTCTTTTAAGTATCCCAGGAACGCAGCACTTAAGTATTCACCACCTCGATCAGATCTTAGTGTCTTGATACTTTTGCATGTCTGTTTTTCCACTTCATTCTTGTACTCTTGGAATTTCTCAAAGGCCTCGGATTTATGCTTCATTAAGAAGATATATCCATACCTAGAGAAATCATCCGTAAAAGTAATGAAGTAGGAATAACCACCTCGCGCATGTGTAGACATTGGACCGCACACGTCACTGTGTACGAGTCCTAAGAGCTCGCTCGCTATTACTCCGTGTCCAGTAAACGGAGTCTTTGTCATCTTTTCCATGAGACAAGATTCATAAGTGGCATAAGATTGATATTCGAACGGATTAAAATATCCTTCTCTATGTAACTTCGTTAATCGTGTTTCATTGATGTGACCTAGTCTACAATGCCATAAGAAAGCCTGATTTATTTCTGGAGACTTTCTTTTAAGTGTGTTCTGTACATTGATAACCTGAGCCTGATTCAATACGTATATACTTTCATCTAATGTACCGGACCCAATCAGAACTTGATTTAGGTGGATGTGAACTACATCGCTTACGAATGTAAAGCCATATCCCTCTCTCGAAAGTGAGGATACTGATATGATATTACAAGTCAAACTAGGTACATGTAGGGTTGCTAGGCACGCTCACAAGGTTCTACGAGGCATCAACCATTCCCGATTTAAAAATTAGCCGTGCCGAACAACCCGAAGCCGGATCTTTAAACTAGAGTTTAGGCGAAAATAAGCATGTTAAACATTTTAACACTAAGTGAGAGGGATTACAACCTTTGTAGATCCGGTCCTTCACTTCTTAAGCTCCGTGTTGAGGTCCCTTCGCTGCGATCATCGTGTTCTGGACTCTCGAGAGGCTTCACAAAGAGAATGATGCAACCTTGCTTCCGATCTTCGATAACATAGATGATCTACCTTGAAGTTTCATTAACACAAGCTATATCTCATGAAATGATGTGAACACCATCATTTAAATGGCAAGGATAGATGAGGATGATAAAGTAGGATTTTTGCTCTCATTTATAATCTTTTTCTCACTCACTTTCATCACAAAAGAAAGCTTTTTCAAGAAGAAACTCAAGGAAGAAGAAGATGAATGAAGATGATAACTTAATCCTTTTGTGATGAACAATGAATTATTGTAGTGGTTACAAATCTAACCAAGGGTTAAGCATGAAAGAGTTAACCCTTGTAGAGAGTTAACTAGAGTTAATGGTTTGGATTGGGTTAACATAATATCTCACAAAAAATATCAAGCAACCACAAAGTGAAAGCTTCATGGAAGCTTCATGCAAAAGCTAACCCTAATCCAAACCCTAACCAAGTTTAAACCCTAATCCATTGCTAAATTTGTAACCCTAACATGTTACAATATTATATATCACATATACAATATATTTTGTAACAATAGAAAATAATACAATTAACATATATCGCATATATATCAATGTATTATCCCGTGAGAAAATGAATCTTTTAGTGAGTTAATATTAGTTAATGTAATTTAATATATCATATATATTATTATACATTAAATTATCGAATCAACACTTGATCCGACAATCCGGCTATATCGCATATAACCGACTAATACGATGACCCGGCTATATCACATATACCCGGCCGATATCTCATATCGCGAGAATCCAATACGCTATCGCGTTATGTAGAACTGGAAATGTTCCAGCTATACAAACTGCAGCTGATGATTTGATAGAACCAAGGGATTCAGTAGATTCCAACGAACCTCAGCCTCTCCGTCAATCTAGTAGGCATCCTCACCCACCTGAGAGATACTTCTGTTTCTCTATTACAATGGGAGCGAGGAACGCATCATGAGATGATGACCCAACTAGTTTCGAGCTGGCCATCAGGAGTGGGACTCTGTAAGAATGGCTGGATGCTTAGCGATCTGAGATGGAATCCTTATACACCAACAAAGTATGGACTTTAGTTGCTTTATCTGAAGGGTTAAATCCCCATCAGGAGAAAGTATATCTTGAGAAGATTACCTGGTGTACATGGAAAAGTTGAGACTTTCAAAACTAGACTTGTTAAAGGTTTTCGTCATCGACCAGGCGTGGATAATGATGAAACCTTTTTCCAGTGGCTATGCTTAAGTCCATCCAGATCCTACTTGCCACGGCTACATACCATGACTACGATATCTGGCGGTTGGGTGCCATGACTGCTTTTCTAAGTGATGTTTTAGAAGAGTGCGTCTATAAGTACACAGCCAGAGAGCCTCGTAGACAATAGGAGCAGCGGAAACGCGTGCAAGATGATTTATGTGATAAAGCAGGCATCGCGGAGTTGGAACATCTGTTTTGATGAGTTAGTCAAACAGTTTGACATCATCAAAATGGTAGACGAACCTTGTATATACAAAAAGGTAGTAGGGAGTATGGTAGTGATCCTTGGAGAGTACGTGGATGACATACTCTTGATAGGGAAGGAGTTTCCTATGCTACGCTCGGTCAATCTCCGCTTATCACAATGATTCTCCATATAGGATCAAAGTGATACCTACTAAATCCTGGATTTTGGATCTATGAGATAGATCTAATTGGATATTAGGATACTCACTAGTTGTAGTGAGATGGTATCAATTGATCCTGGGGAGAATCACTGGAAAGATTCCAGGGTGATAAGGACGACTGAATGTCACTCACGGGCATTGTCTTTACCCTCAGTAAAGGGATGGTATATTGGAAGAGTTCCAAGCTAGATACCGTGGCATACTAGACGATAAAAGCTGGATACATCGCTACTTAAGATGCTACCAAATAGGCAGTCTGGATGTATATTTGTTCATGAGATGAACTTAGTTCCTCCCATTGTGTGACAATGGAGTTGTGGCTTATGCCAAGGAACGTCCGTCCCATCAGTGATCCAGACATATTCTAAGGCAGTATCACCTGATCATGGAGATAGTTGATCTCCAGGGTGATCGAGGTTAGGAGAGTAGACTCAGAAGACAACACGGCGGATCCACTCACAAAGGCCTTTTCCCAAAGAGAGACTTTTATGGGATGGTTGAGTATGAGATACTGCAACCACTGCTACAGATGGCCCTAGTGCAAGTGGGAGATTGTTAATTATATGTATGCCCTAGAGGCCATTACTGTACATAGGATGTATATTGTAGTAAATGCTGGGACATATATAGGGAGGAATTTCTTGCTCGACATGATAGTATGCTATCTGGTTACTCTTTGCCTTAACGTGTATACTGATTGTCTCTTTGTTACATGTTGGTAAAGCCCTTAGGATGTGTACTTGACTACCTGGACTATGATGCGGATCATACTAGTGGGGACATGGTAGTCTATAAGTACATCCTTCAAGGTCCCTAGTCGTGGGTGTATCGAGACGGGGCATCGATATACCAGAGTAGACTAGCGTATACCTTCTCGACCCATACAGATGGGCAATGGATGATCCCATATCCATTGGTGTTTGACATCAGAGATGATATACGGGTGCTCAGTGGAGACTGGGTACACTGGACGGACTCACCGAGAACTCCCAGATGGTATTATACCTCGCGTCAGATGGCAGTTCTCTGGTAACACCGGTACAGAGTAGTCTGTTGACCCGAGATCGTCATAGAGTCTTGTGTGATTCCCACTGTGCTTTGATTTCCACCTTACCACGTCCAAGAGGGCGTGCAAAACGGTGTCTTTTGGGTACAGTCCCGAATCACATGGAGGCAATGAGCGATAGGAGGGGATCCGTCTCTCCCGGTATAGGGAGTTGATATTGCGCTGTGTTCGATTGGCTATAACCGGAAATCCCTGGCCAGGGTTGCTGAGATTTACTGGTAAATATTACCAGTAGTATCTCGAACTGTTATAGACCTCATATCGACACGACTTATCGAGCTACTAGGGTCTGACGTTTACCACCCCTAGGCGAGATATGCGACATATCAGACGAATAGACCGGACTGTACGGTAAGTGTTACTCGTTGGATTCACAGGAGTGTGAGCGGGCTTGCTCGTTGATCTTCTGATCGCTCAATACCCGGGTGGCCGTTACGTTTAGCAGACCGCTTGCGGTTTGTGGGTGTTTGATATGATCATCACCTGCTGCCGGAGTATTGACGAGTCTTTAGAGTCCTACACAGAGGTTTCCTGGCTCAAGCGAAACGTAATAGGAGCGCATATGAGATATGTGCGGGACCGAGAATAATGCATGTATGTGATACCGTATTCTATTCTCGCGATGAATGTATCGATTGGTTGTATGCGATATAACCTAGTTATCGAATCGAGGATTGATTCGATAAGTCGATACATTGGATATTAGTCGGTCATATGCGATATGACCGGATCGTTAAATCAAGTGTTGATTTAATGATTTAATGTATAATTATATATTTGATATATTACTTTGCATTGACTAGTATTGGTTCACTTAAATTGGATTTTCTCACTTATTGTGCACATTGTATATGTGATATATTTTTTTGTGCACAAGTTTGTATCATGTTTGATGATACATGCAAACTTGGGTGGATGTTTGATTTAAACCATGGTTAGTTAATGGTTAGGGTTTCATTTGCTTTATTTACTTATTCATTTATCTATTTATTCATTATGGCAAGAAATAAAATGGTGGCTTTATTTGGATTTCACTTGAAGCTTCATGAAGCTTTGAAAGTCAAAACCATTTTGTTTCTTTCCTTAACCCAACCATTCAACTAAACCCTGAAAGGTTAGCCTAGTACCTCATGAAGGGTTTGGAAGCATCACATGAACCAAAGGTTGAATTTTTAGGGTGCTAAGTTAACGAACATAGAATCGTTCCTAGAAAATTAAGGTTTCTAAAACTTTTGCATATCAACATAAGCAAGAAAAGCTAAGGTTTAGAGAGTACAACCTTTGTATCTCCCTACGCTAGACTCCTCGGCCTCTTGGGTGTTGGAGGAAGGTCCTCTTGAAGTCTTCTCGCGTCCACGACGATCCACCCGAAGTTCCTAGTCCAAGCTCGCAACTTCACCCGATCAAGAGAACGAATGAAGATAACACTCTAAACAAGTGGGCTAAACTTGTGTAGAATGATGTTGTGGTTCTTATTCTCACTTCAAAATCCAATCTTGTTATGTAATTTGCTCACTACAAAAGTCTAGAGAGCAAGTGAAGAAGGAGGAAGAAGATGATGGCTATTTGAGAAGAAGATAAGAATAACTCATAAAAGAAAAATAGAAAATATATCAATATATATTTTCCTCTTCTCATATCAAACCATGGTTAGGATATTATTGAATTTGAGTTAAAAACACAAAAGGAAAAGTAATCCATGGTCAAATGGTGGATGAGAATGGTTAGGTCAAGAAGAGTGTAGAAAGTATCCATGAATTATCCTTTTCTTTTCTTTTGTTTTAAATCAAATGCAATAATAAATCATATATAAATCCAACCATGGTGTGAGTCTTATATTGCCACCATTTTCATGTATGTACAACCATGAAGGATGTATGTATGTATGTGTGTGTATGTACATCCATATGTGCATGAATCTATAAAGAAAGTATACATGCATGCATACATCCATCAAATACAAGAAAGGATTTCTAGTGAGAAACTAATGGTTAAATGATAAATCAACACTTGATTTATCAATCCGGTCATATCACATATGACCCAAACCAAAAGCAAGCCGCCCCGATCAATATACGGTATCCTATACGCGCATTTTAATCGGGTCCATGCGCATATCGCATACGCGCACCACAACATTTCGCCTGGACTAGGTAACTCCATTGTGGGACTCTAAGACTCGTCAATACGCCGGCAATGGGTGATGATCATATCAAGCACCCCCAAGCCGCAAGCGGTCAGCTAAACGTAACGGCCACCCGGGTATTGAGCGATCAGAAGAGAACAAGCGAACCTGCTACAACTCCCGTCGAGCCAACCGGCAACACTTCCCGTACAGTCCGGTCTTCTCGTCTGATATGTAGCATATCAAGTCTAGGGGTGGTAAACGTAAGACCCCAATAACCGATAAGTCGTGCCGATGTGAGGCTCATAACGGGTCGAGAAACTACTAGTAACACTTACCAGTAAATCTCTAATCAGCCCTAGCCAGGGACTTCCCTGTTACGGCCAATCGAGCACAGTGCAACATCAACCCCCAATACCGAGAGAGACGAAACCCCTCCTATCACTCATTGCTTCCATGTGACTCGGGACTGTACCCAAAAACCACCGTTTTGCACGCCCTCATGGACGTGGTAAGGTGGAAATCAAAACACAGTGGGAATCACACAAGACTCTATGACGATCTCGGGTCTACAGACTAACCTGCACAAGTGTCACCTGAGAACTGCCATCTGACGTGAGGTATAATACCATCTGGGAGTTCTCGGCGAGTCCGTCCAGTGTACCCAATCTCCACTGAGCACCCGTATACCATCTCTGATGACAAACACTAATGGATATGGGATCATCCATCGCCCATCTCATAGGTCGAGAAGCGTATACGCTAGTCTACTCTGGTATATCGATGCCCCGTCTCGATACACCCATGACTAAGGACCTTGAAGGATGTACTTATGGACTACCATGTCCCCACTAGTATGATCCGCATCATAGTCCAGGTAGTCAAGTACACATCCTAAGGGCTTTACCAACATGTAACTATTAGACAATATAAAGAGACAAGTATACATGTTAAGATAAAGAGCAACCAGATAGCATACTATCATATCGAGCAAGAAAGCCATCTCTATATATGTCCAAGCATCCAATATAATATACATCATCTGTACAATACTGGCCTCTAGGGTATACATACAACTAACAAACCCTAATTTATTCTCTACACTTAACCATGGTTGCTAATATGATAAGAACCACTTTATTTTCTTTTTCCATAATTCTTATCATATTCTTTTTCTTCTTCTTCTTCTTCAAGAAGAAGAAACCATTCTAGCTTCAATGGTGCCTTGAGAAAAAGAGTGAGAAATCGAATTCTAAAGTGAACCCACTTCCTATTTCATCATCCTCTACCACTTGCCAAGTAGTATAGGGTGTTTTCTTCACAAGTTTCATGACTTGGTAAAATTGGAGCTTGATCTTGAGTTGCCTCGACGTAGATCATCTTCGGCCTCGAAGTCGACGACCTAGCCCGATCATTTCTTCGACGAAACCATCGCTAGAGTCCAGGATCCGATGATCGCAGCGGAGGGACATCATCACGGAGCTATGGAAGTGGAGGACCGGATCTACAAAGGTTGTAGTCTCTTTCACTTTGTAGTTAAGTTGTTAACTAGTTGAAGTTTCGCCTAAAACTCTAGTCAACGATCGCATTAGGGTTTCTCGACACCGGAAATTTTTGAATTTGGCATGGTTGATGCCTTGTGGAACCTCCTTAGTGTGCCTAGGAACCCTACAGTGGTATCAAAGCCTAGCTAGAGCCTTAGGCGATGCGTAGACGATATTAGAAACCCGATCGAACCCGAAACCCTAATCCGAGCCCTTCACTGTACATTTTTCAAAACTGTGCATTTTTCCTAATTAAAAATATGCAGAAAAATAAGCAGGAAATTATAAGAATAACTGTGCAAAACGACACTGTTTGGAGCTCAAACCGCCGCGGAACCGCGGCACGAGCATGGCTCGTGCGGCTGTTCCGCCGCCATTTTGTGACGTCACCCTCTAAAATTTGCACAGTAATGTTTCTATTGGAATCCTGTGTTTTCTGGGTAATTTTAATCTTCACTCAAGAGTTGAGTAATCTGGGGTCTTTTGGGGATTCGATAATTCGATCGGAAACTTTAACTGCGTCTATGTGTTTTTCCGGATAATTTTAGGCAATGTTGAAAAGTTCGACCGGATATAAATACCCACTTTTTCCCCTGCCGGGAAATTTCCAATTGTTGGATTTTTCCGTAGTTTAATGACGTTCTAAGTAGTGCAAGTAACGCGATGGTCCCTCTAGAAGACAACAAACCTTAACTCGATTATGTGACCGTCTTGAACTGCCTTTTGAACCTTAGGGTTTGGGGGCAGTACGGCGTGCCACATGTGAGGCATTGGCTTGACCCTTCTACGGCTGGACCGTTGGTACTGAGGCATGAACTGGATGTTTTTAAACTTATTTCATGTGTTGAGCTGTTTCAGGAAAACTTGGGTGTTTGACTGTTCGATCGGAAAGTTTAACATTTTCTATTTATCTGGAATGGGATACAATAATTGGAATTCACAAGTAGTTATGAGATAACTGAATGAATGTTATAAATCTAGCACTTTAGTCTCACTTGATCGGTTGCCATGGAATTTTGATGCGATCAAAAGTCCGTCGCAATCACGTAGCGTACGCGAATACTCGCCGGGTAAACTTAATAGACAGCCTCACCACATAGCCCCGACCAAGTGACTGTAGGAGAACCCCGTCGCCGAAAGCATCCGTTCGGGTGCTCGCGGGGAGCGGTGTTCCTCCTTGGTGCACTTCGTCGACGGTATCGGGGGTACGGCCGTCTACTGAAGTTTGCGACGAGCATTCGATCAGGATGTCGGGAATCTTGTTGAATTGCCCGACTTGGTATTGAAAAGTGTTTTCGATTTTGAGACTAAAATGCGGAGTTTATAATTGTTAGGAATGTGATGTCTAAGGAATTCATTTGATTAGGCATGCGATGTCTAAAGAAGTTGCGGATTCCAACTGTTGTAGTTTTACACTTTCTTTTCTGTGATAGTAAGTGTAATATGTGATATCGCCGGTTTCATTGATATATGTCAACGACAATTGGGATGCGCATATTTACTTACGTTGATGACATGTGATGTTATGTGTTGCTGGATATGTTATATTGGATCGTCGTGTTTGAATAGCCGGGGTTTTTTATGTGAGATGAGTGTTTTTCGTTTTCATTCATGTAAAAACTTGTATGTAATATTCTTTTATTGGGGCACTTCCAGGTTGCGGAAGATGTCACATTTTGTATATTATTTACTTTTCCGCACTAGGATAGACCCAAGGAGGAGGGCACAAGTAACCGGGTTCTGGAGTCCAGTGGGAGACCAACTCGAGGAGTCGAGTCCGGGTCTCCTAACTCTAGAATTGGTAGGGTTGCTTGCCACTCTCGTAGGGGTCTTGGGGTGTGGGTTTGGCTATTCATCGCGACCGTGGAATCCTTGTTTTATACTGGCTCGTATTGAAAACACGGACGTCCTAGTATATCCAATGTTTCATATGTTTCTTCTGCTGCGATATCTGTGATGTGAACATTTGATATGCTGTGATGGATACTGTATATAGTATATATGATATATTATATAAACGTTACTTATGTTTTACACCTGCGCTAGCCCTGCCCCGCTCTGTCGTTAGTTACCTAACCTAACGGTGCACGAGGGGACATCGAGGCGAATGCGGATGGCATAAGTGTACGTCGTATTTATCTGTGATGTTTAGGTAACTTAAATGATGGGACTTCATTAATGTGATTAATGAAAGAAAAAGAAACCTAAAGATGTTGTGGAATCGAATTTCAAAATAAAACAGGTAGCTACAGTTCTTGCTTTGCATCGCGGTGTTCCTTGTAGAACATCCTGCAACTTTTTCGATGAGGAAAGGGCCGAGATCCCTTCACCGGGAGTGACCCCTTTAGCAATAACTGGCAGATGCTACACACTCGGTTTGTTTTTGATTGCTTCTATAGTTTCTTCTTTGCACAGTGATATATATGATATATCCCGCACCTCATTCGACGAGGAAAGGGCCGACGATCCCTTCACCGGGAGTGACCCCTTTAGCAAAACTAGAAAAGCCTCAAAAACACTCCATTTTAAAATTATTTGATTCTACAACGATATCAAGTTCATTACGCAATAGGTTTTCAGAAAAACCTGTCGTAGCCCTCCGTCATTTCAGATAAGTAGTAGTTAGTATTCATGCTGCGTTTGTTGGCCTTTGTCAAGGCGTAGTGTGCGGTAGCTGACTGGTGCTTATCTACTTATGCATATGATGCAGATTGGGTTAAGGTAGTCATGCGACCTTATTGGCCTTTGTCAAGGGTCGTGCGTGTGGGTTTAATTCAATCAGGAAATGACGGGTTGAACTTGACTAGCGGACTATGGGTTGTTTGGCCTCCGTCAAGGTCATAAGAGGTTAGGGGCAAAATTATCGGGAATTTCAAGTGTTGAAATTTGCAATGAGATTGCATACCTTCTATGAGATAGTTGGATCCCGATACCCGCTGCGAGTAATTGTTACTCCTGGAAGAGTTTTACACATTACAATTAGCCGATCAAGTAGGTGTCTAGAAAGGTGTCAAAGGGGTTACGCCTCTGGGAAAACGAGGTTTACCGTAATTAGGTCCGTGCGAAAGCACGGGGAACCTCCCTCAAAGTACCGACACTGGCCTGGATGAAAGATTGGCGAACTTATAGCGGGTAATTAATCCCGGCTAGTCTTTCCTTTTAGGGTTTGAAGGAAGATTTGATAAAAACAGTGGGAGCCATCCTGATTAGATAAAATAATAACCAATCTGATCTTGCTAGAGCGCACGCAGAGTGTTTTCTTCTCTCTCTCTCCAGGTAGCGACCATATCACGCCTTAATCAAGATAATAATACGGAGATATTGACCGAACCCGCTTGTTATACTGAGCTGGGGAACGTTGGTCCCGCTCCAACTTATAATTGTTATAAGACAGAGCAGGAAATAGGGGATTACCAGAATTCCTGTGCCACCCAAATAAAGAAAGAGCATATGATGCATCATCTTCGGGTGTGTTCGTTACACAGAACTGTTTCTCAATATCCTCTGCATCCTGGGTATCTGATACCGGATCAGGATCCCTGATATGTAATCTGTTACATAGGGCTACAGAAAGGCAGAGAACTGAGAACGGGTGATATGTTTCATGAGACAGAAAACGGGGCAAGTGTTGCAGCCAAGTCTGTTGGTCACTGTCACCCTGTATGACCAGTACATTGATTCTGAACGAATGTTATTAGATACCGAACCTGATATACAAAATCATATCAGTCTCTTTATTAGTAAAGAAATGATAAAATTTTGTATTGATGGATAATGTTTTGAACATTTCCTATATCAAGAGTTGATCGGTTCAGGCACGTTATCTGAAAGCATTGATGTTCTAAATCAAACTACAGTTCTTAATATACGGAACACACACAAGAGGAAGAGTTCAGAAATGAACGAATCCTTCTTGAGGGATTGTAGACTAGGTCATATCAATGCGACTCGACTGGCTGAAGTTACATTTAGATGCATATTTAAATCAGTTTGAATTTACATCTTGTGAAACTTGCCGGTCATGTCACAAAGATAAGATGACCACAGCTCTGTTTATTAGAAGCAGAGAAAGAGTTAGTGAACTCTTGGAATGATACATGTTGATGTATGTAGGTCTCCCTGTCTACACATGCCAAGACCGGGTCCTTTTAACTTCATTACATTCTCTGATGATCTCTTTAGATTCAGACATATGTTCGTGTTGAAACATAAGTCCTGTAGCGTCTTGAAAGTCGTTTTGGTGTTTTCCTGAAAATCGGTGAAAATTCGGTATTTTTCCGAAAACCGTCTTTCTCGTTATTTTGCAGTTTAGGGCTAATTATACCTAAAATGGATAGGTAATTGCTTGTTTTTGTAGTACTAATGAGTTAATTATGAAATTCTGGTCGTTTAAAAATTTTCCTTAATTTTTCAATTTTTTAATATTATTTTAAGCCGGTAAGAAAATACATTAATTTAGCGATAAATACAATTTTTTCTGGGCTAATTTTAATCTTTAAAATTATGTTAATTAAGATCTATTTTGTAACATAAATTTTCAGTATTTTATTTTAAGTTTTTACTAATTTTTATTATGGAAAACAAAAATATAATTATTTAAACTTAAGCTTGCAAATATGAATTTGTGGGGGGCCTTTTTGCTTGTTTTCTTTTTACAACCTCTCACATTTTTCTTTTTCTCCCATGGGCCGAGCCCATGGGCCGAGCCCACCTGCAGGTTTTCTCCCCCCTCCATTTCTCCATTTCATTTCATGTGATGTATGTTATGGGTTGAATTTTTTTTACATTAATTAAGTATGGTGTTGACTTGGAAATGATAAAGATATAACACTAGTACACACACACACACTCTCCCCCCCGCCTTCCCTTGCTGCCGAATCTGCAGGATTCTCCTCCTCCCCCTCCCCCCGCCCCCCCCCCACTCCATTCCACTCCATTGTTCCACCTGCCTTGCATCAAAAAAAAAAAAAAAACAGAAATCCCCAAATGCTTCAAAATCCAATTAAACCTCACAATTCCAAACCCATTCTTCATGCTTCTCCTTAGACATTCTTGCATGGATCTTGGAGGCTAAGGGGCCATCTTTGAAGGCAAATTATCTTGCTAGATCTCTAGAATTGGAGGTATAATCTTGACCCAATTAACACTTGTGGTTAAATTCCTTAAATTAAAATTGATTAGAGTTAAATTTTGTGCTAAATTCTAATGTAGTTTTTTTTATATAGTTCATGGCTTGAGTTGTAATTAGGGTTTAGAAAATCCATTATTAGGTTAATTAATTTACTTTGCTATCTAGTTCCTACACAACCTAATCTAAGAGGTTACCTTGTTATGTGGTCTTTAACTATGCTAATTTACTAAATTTTGAAAGTGTGATTCTGGTTGTAAATTGTTGTTTTAGGAAATTCAAGAAAGGGTTTATGTATGGAAAATGGGTTTTTGAAGCATGATAAAATGAGTTGAATTTATGTGATTGTGGCTAACTAGTTGTGTGGTTGGATATTTGTGTTGGATTGTGATAACCTTATCGCTAATTTTCGATATTTGCACCAAAATTGCAAGTTTTGTGCTTACTGGGTTTTTATTAAAATTAAATGGTGAATTATTTGTGATACCTTGGGGATATTTTTAGCATCCCCTATGACGTTTAGGATGCGTGAGTGCGGATTTTTGAGTAGTCGGGTTTTTAGTTTTGCCGGGCGACCAACATCGGCGATTTTTTGGCGGTTTTTTGCGATTTTCGCGTATGTTTCCGCGCACCCTGCGCACATTGTACCTAGCTAGTGAACATTAGTAGTTTCGTTTGGGTTTTGCGTCATTCTTGATATGTAACCTTATGTTTGGTATTGATGTAAATTCCAGGTTTCGGTCGCGGAGACTTCAGACGCGACACGAAAGGGGAAAGCGGTGATTGGACACAGCTAGCCAGGGATTTCGGTGAGTAGATGTAACATCTACGGGGGACTATCGTTGGATGGCACAAGCCGCCCGATAGTTTTAGTAACTTACAAGATTCTTAGTGATGTTAGTAATTAGGGGTGAAATACTTATATGATTATTTGCTGCATCCATGCATTATATTGACATACATATGCGAAACCATTTTATAGGACACCTGCACCATTGCCATGTTTTTCTTTATGCAGCACGAGCACTATTCATGCTTACACACACACCCTGGTAATTGCCATACCACCACACTAGATAACCTATAATTTAAAACCTTTTACTAATTGATGCTTAAACCTGTGCTATTGTCTTTAATTCCTTAAAATGAAACCGTAGGATTGCTATTCATATGCTTGTACCTCATCATATTATTTGTTCATGCCTAGTCTATTAATTCATACATCGTAGCTTAATTATTGATATCATATCCATTCATCACCATTGATATATGCACTTATGAGGATTTCTTGAGATTTTATGATATTTCTGGATTTCGGGGGAAAGCCGCAAAAATTTCTAAACTTATTATGTTTTTAAAATATGTAATTGCGGTTTTCTAGTGATATAAAGTGTCGTCCACCATGAGTTTGCTGTGGTTTTCGAGATCCGTGTCGAGGAGTAGAGGAACCGTCACGGGTACATGGTGGGCCCGGTAAGGTACCCCGGGGGCAAGAGGAATGTGGTGTTGACGTTGAGCCTGGCAGGGGACGGATTACCTACCGGTGACCTGTTTGGCACGGCGGATATCCAGAGGATACCGACCGTGGCCGCGAGATGATGAGCTTTGATATTGAGCTGGGTCAGCCGGATGGCTGAGGCCACGAGACACTATGACATGGATTTATGAGATTTGAGACAGCTTTTGGGTGTCGTTGCTGGACACCGGTTCTCGTCGATTCTTTGAGTATTATGCTGGCATTCTAAAAGAGTTTCAAAAACAAAAGAGAGATAAAATGTTTCTTATATATACCTATTGAGACCTCAGATATTCATGTTGCATACATATTCGTACACTGATGTTGTATACACACCTGCTAGTGCATCCAGTCATACCTGTATTTCAGATGCTAGGATGCTTGTGTGCATGCATACGATAGCCTTTGTAGATGTTATTTATTACTCACGAGTTGGAAACTCACCCCCGTTGTGCCACAGCCTTTTGCAGGTCCGCTCCGTCGGTACAGTAGCGGCGGGCGCACTTGTTCTTTTGCCTCCTTTGCCTGGACTCGAGGTTTTGCTCCTAGGTGGGTTATATCATTATTTTTTGTACCACCTTGTATATTCTTTGTATCTAGTACACTCCATCTACTGTATCTACCAGTATTATTGTATATTGACCTAGAGATGAGACTGTGAGATTTGTGGTTTTTATGTTGTATTTTGGGGGTCGAGCTCACTTGAGTCGACATGCTGTTTTCTTATGCTTCTTTATGATTATTTTGCATGCTGTCGTTTTATATTCCGTGGGATTTGTGACCGCCTTGTGGCGAAGAGCTAGCTCCCGCTTGGGGATGCCCTATTTTGTTGGATTCATATATATTTTTTTGTTTGTACCCATTTTGGGGGCCAGTATTTACAAAGGAGACTCTGCCGAAATTTTCGGAAAAATTGATATTGTTTTTCAAAAAGGGTTCTACATGACTTATTTGATAAACTCGCTTTCAACTGATTGGGTTTTCTTCACTCTTTGGCTTACTTATTTTACGGACGCCTTGAGACGTTTCGTAAACTTAAGTGCCAGTCACGTCCGTACCCTGCGGGTCGTGACAAAGTTGGTATCAGAGCGATAGGTTTTACCTTTTTGAGTGTAGGATGACCCTTGGTAGATGGAGTAAGTGACTTAAGTAGAGGTAACGTAGCGTGTGTATGTCCACGGCATACTTACGATACGGTACTCCGCCTAAGTGACTTTAGGATATACTTGCTTGAAAATTCCTTCTTCAATTCCGTGTATCCTATGATCCTATTGCACTGTTCTTACTATCCGTTTTCCTGTAACAGCCACTATGCCGCCGAAGGCTACGAGGGGCACAGAGGGCTGCCGCCAGAGACGAGATTCGAGCTGGCTCGTCCGAGACTAGGACTGAGCAGGGTGGTATGCCTACGCCGCAGGGACAGACCGATCCACCTTCCCCAGGCGTATGGATAGGCTCGAGACCGGTATGGAGGAGTTGCGACAGATGATGGGAGGCATGCAGGAGCTACGTCAGATGGTAGGATCCCTAGTTGCAAGCCAGTCGTACACCGAGGTCTCGGATGACGTACCTACCACATCACAGACAACCATGATACCTGCTCCTACTACTACCACCGTGGCCATTCCGGTTTCACTACAGGATTTCATGAGGCTGAGACCTCCAGTATTCACCGGCACCGAAGGCAGCGGAGGACCCACAGACGTTCCTTGACAGTTTAGCCAGGATCTGCCGTTCGCTGAGATGTTCGGATGATCGATGGGTAGAGCATGCGAGTTTTCCGACTAGAGGGTCTCGCGCAGACATGGTGGGAGTCAGTCTTGAGAGGGTCGAGCTGCAGGTCTGCCGCCTATGACTTAGGCCGAGTTTACAGCGGTCTATCTAGCTCGTTTCCTCCCAGAGAGCGTTCGTGACGCCAGAGCTCGCAGTTTCGAGGCCTTAGTCAAGAGTATGACATCCAGTTTACACAGTTATCCCGATATGCTCAGTATTTGGTGGATACCGAGGAGAAGATGGTGAAGAGGTTCGTACAGGGACTTGATGCCCAGCTATATCTTGCCATTGGCGCCCAGCACTACGACACTTATTCAGCTGCTATGGATACGGCATTGCGGATGGAGGCACGCATATCACAGACTTCGGCCGTTTCTGGGCCGAAGAGGATTCGCAACCGATGTACCGTCTCAGAGGCAGCGCGCCAGATTCTTTCCGAGAGATAGGCCTGGCAGAGGATTTGGGCGGGGACAGTTATATGGTTCTTATCCCCAGGGGCAGCAGCCGTCGCCAGGGTGTTTTGGGTGCGGGAGTTTGCACCATCTTGTCAGAGACTGTCCGGCGAGACGACAGGGAGCACCGACAGTTCCGCATGTGACCCTACCACCATCACCACCCCCTCCTCAGAGAGCCCTACTTCCTACCACCGGCGATGCTCCACGCCAGTTAGGTGCACCCAGAGGCCTGTGGACGCGGCGGTCCTGTTCAGAGAGGACGAGGAGGCAGAGGCCGAGGTCGAGGTCAGCCCGCTATCGGTGGAGGACAGGCCCGAGTTTTTTGCTTTGACACCGCAGGATGCGCAGGCATCCAATGCCGTTGTGACAGGTTACCTTGCCAGTTTGTTCTTTCGACGCACGGGTATTATTCGACCCAGGTTCCACACATTCGTACGTCTCTACACACTTTGCACCGATGTTGGGCCGTGAGTCGTCGTCGTTAGATCATCCGCTTGTTGTTAGTACTCCGGTAGGCGAGTCGTTTGTCGCACGGTTTGTATTTCGATTGTGTTCCGTTCGTATCGGGGAGAGGGATGCATCGGTTGATTTGATTCTCCTCGATATATTGGACTTTGATGTGCTTCTGGGCATGGATTGGCTAGCCACTTGTTATGCTTGCGGTGGACTGCCGTGAGAAGGCGGTCATATTTAGATTTCCGGGAGAGCCAGTCCTTATTATTCAGGGAGACCGCAGTGTCACCCTTCCCAGCTTAATTTCGTCTTTTCGCGCTGGTCAGCTCTTGCGGAAGGGATGTCGGGGATTCTTAGCGTATATTTGTGATACTCGAGCTGCAGAGGTTCCGTGTGGACCGAGGTCCCGGTAGTTTGTGAGTTCCCTGATGTTTTCCCTAATGAGCTACCCTGGGCTACCGCCTGAGCGCTGGAGGTTGAGTTCTGCATTGATTTGATTCCCGGCTCGGGGCCTATTTCTATACCGCCTTATAGGATGGCCCCGGGCAGAGCTTCGAGAGCTGAAGGATCAGTTGCAGGATTTGTTAGATAAGGGGCTTATTCGACCGAGTGTTTCTCCGTGGAGTGCTCCGGTCCTGTTTGTCAAGAAGAAGGATGAAGTTTGCGCTTATGTATCGACTACCGCCAGCTGAACAAAGTTACCGTTCGGAACAGATATCCGTTGCCGCGCCATTGATGATTTGTTCGACCAGCTTCAGGGTGGCGGGGTATTTTTCGAGGATCGACTTGCGATCAGGATACCATCAGCTGCGAGGTTCGACAGGAGGATATACCGAGGACAGCTTTTCCGCACGCGCTACGGCCACTACGAGTTTTTGGTGATGTCGTTCGGAACACACCAACGCACCCAGCAGCATTCATGGATTTGATGAACCGTACATTCAGGCCGTATCTTGACTTGTTCATCATCGTGTTTATCGACGATATCTTGGTGTACTCCCGAAGCAGAGAGGAGACGAGCAGCACTTGCGGATTACGTTACAGACTCTGAGGGAGCACCAGCTGTTCGCAAAGTTCTCCAAGTGTGCATTCTGGCTGGACAGCGTCGGATTCTTGGGTCACGTGGTTACGAGAGACGGCATTTGTGTGGACCCGAAGAAGATTGAGGCTGTTCAGCAGTGGCCCCGACCTACATCGGTTACTGAGATCCATAGTTTTCTAGGCCTGGCGGGCTACTACAGGCGTTGTGTTCAGGACTTCTCCTCGTATAGCTGCACCGTTGACCGGTTTGACCCGGAAGGGAGTTCCTTTCGTCTGGACAGAGGATGTGCGAGCGCAGTTTTCAGCAGCTACGGACTTGTTTGACTACGGCGCCGGGTATTATCTTTGCCTTCGGGATCAGGCGGATTTGTTGTCTACTGTGATGCTTCGCGAGTGGGATTAGGATGCGTATTGATGCAGCATGGCCGGGTGATCGCTTATGCTTCTCGGCAGTTGAAGAAGCATGAACAGAACTATCCTACTCATGAATTGGATGATGGCTGCAGTGGTCTTTGCACTGAAGATTTGGCGACATTACCTATACGGCGAGTCGTGTCAGATATTCACCGATCACAAGAGCTTAAAGTACATATTTCAGCAGCGAGACATGAATCTCAGACAGCGTCGTTGGATGGAGTTGGTGAAAGACTACGACTGCGAGATCTTATATCATCCAGGCAAGGCGAATGTAGTGGCAGATGCGTTGAGCAGGAGGCCGCGGGGTAGTCTATCGTGTTTTGCGCGCAGTGCAGAGGCAGTCGTCAGCAGATTGGCAGATTTTATGCGACAGCCGAGTGGAGTTCGAGTTCACTCAGACAGGGGGACAGCTCGCGTATGTTCGTGCACGCCCACAGTTGCTTGACCGTATATATGAGGCACAGCGCAGTGACGACCGTTGCTCAGAGATCATGGCACAGATGGGACAGGGCAGATTTTCCGAGTTTGTGATTGACGATCAGGGGATTTTACGATATGGATCCAGACTGTGCGTACCAGATGCTGATGGATTGCGCGCGCGACATTCTTGAGGAGGCACACCGATCAGCTGTATAGTGTCCACCCCGGTTCCACCAAGATGTACCATGATATGAGAGAGACCTACTGGTGGACGGGATGAAGAGGGACATTGCGGAGTTTGTATCGAGATGCCTGACTTGTCAGCAAGTCAAGGTCCGAGCACCAGAGGCCGCAGGAGAGCTACAGCCGTTACCCATTCCAGAGTGGAAATGGGAGCAGATTTCGATGGACTTCGTTGTGGGTCTACCCAGGACCAGTCGAGGGTACGACTCATCTGGAGTGATCGTGGATAGATTGACGAAAGCGGCTCACTTCCTGCCAGTGAAGACGACTTTCAGTTTCTCGCTCAGTATGCCCAGCGTTTACATTGACGAGATCGTGCGACTACATGGCGTACCGACTTGTATCGTGTCAGATCGAGGCACCCAGTTCACCAGCCGACTTTGGCAGAGACTTCAGGAGGCTTTGGGCACTCGTTTGAGCTTCAGCACAGCGTTTCATCCGCAGACCGACGGACAGTCAGAGCGGACCATTCAGACTCTCGAGGACATGCTCAGAGCTGTGCGTTTTAGACTTTGGCGGTAGCTGGGATCGTCATTTACCTCTAGTGGAGTTTCTCCTACAACAACAGCTTCCAGGATACTATTCAGATGGCACCTTTCGAGGCATTGTATGGGAGGAGATGCAGATCGCCCGTCTGTTGGACAGAGCTCAGCGAGAGCAGCATTTTGGGGGCCGCAGCTTGTTGAGGAGACGACAGCGAAGATACAGTTGATTCGAGACCGGATGAGGGCAGCTCAGAGCAGACAGAAATCCTATGCAGACAGGCGCC
This sequence comes from Agapanthus africanus, assembly GCA_030015575.1. NCBI lineage: Eukaryota > Viridiplantae > Streptophyta > Magnoliopsida > Asparagales > Amaryllidaceae > Agapanthus > Agapanthus africanus. The sequence goes on along the minus strand of JASDDO010000006.1, from coordinate 408,039,392 downwards.
GTCGCAGATTAGAGTTCGCAGTTGGCGACCATGTTTTTCTGAAAGTCTCTCCGATGAAGGGCGTGATGCGTTTTGGGCAAAAGGGGAAGCTTAGCCCTAGATTCGTAGGTCCCTTCGAGATCCTTGAGCGTGTCGGCGCAGTTGCATATCGTTTGGCTCTTCCTCCCAGCTTTCCCGATGTTCACCCCGTCTTCCATGTTTCGATGCTCCGCAAGTACCTTCACGACCCTTCGCATGCGATTCAGCACCCGACAGTCCAGCTAGAGCGCGACCTTTCTTTTTGCAGAGCAGCCGGTGGCCATCTTGGATCGGCAGGTGAAGAAGTTGAGGTCGAAGATTATACCAAACCGTCAAGGTCCTTTGGCGTAGCCCGAGCAGCGAGGAGGTTACCTGGGAGACCGAGGGCGAGATGAGGAAGAAATATCCTATCTCTTTGAAGGTACGTGTAGTTATATTTTTAAATTCGGGGACCGAATTTCTTTAAGGGGGGAAGATTGTAGCGTCTTGAAAAGTCGTTTTGGTGTTTTCCTGAAATCGGTGAAAATTCGGTATTTTCCGAACACCGTTCTTTCTCGTTATTTTGCAGTTTAGGGCTAATTATACCTAAAATGGATAGGTAATTGCTTGTTTTTAGTAGCTAATGAGTTAATTATGAAATTCTGGTCGTTTAAAATTTTGCCCTAATTTTTCAATTTTTTGAATATTATTTTAAGCCGGTAAGAAAATACATTAATTTAGCGATAAATACAAATGTTTTCTGGGCTAATTTTAATCTTTAAAATTATGTTAATTAAGATCTAGTTGTAACATAATTGTTCAGTATTTTATTTTAAGTTTTTACTAATATTTTATTATGGAAAACAAAATATAATTATTTAAACTTAAGCTTGCAAATATGAATTTGTGGGGGGGCCTTTTTTGCTTGTTTTCTTTTTTAACAACCTCTCACATTTTTCCTTTTCACCCATGGGCCGAGCCCACCTGCAGGTTTTCCCCCCCTCCATTTCTCCATTTCATTTCATGTGATGTATGTTATGGGTTGAATTTTTTTACATTAATTAAGTATGGTGTGTGACTTGGAAATGATAAAGATATATCAACTAGTACACACCACACGCTGCCCCCCCCCATTCCCTTTGCTTGCCGAATCTGCAGGATTCTCCCCCCCCCCCCCACTCCATTCCACTCCATTGTTCCACCTCCTTGGCATCAAAAAAAAAAAAAAAAGAAATCCCCAAATGCTTCAAAATCCAATTAAACCTCACAATTCCAAACCCATTCTTCATGCTTCTCCTTAGACATTCTTGCATGGATCTTGGAGGCTAAGGGGCCATCTTTGAAGGGCAAATTATCTTGC